>CM056829.1:3407500-3497500 GCA_029853015.1 Chelidonichthys spinosus | reverse complement strand
CATTATATTAAGTTTTTTTTTTTGGTTGTTGTTTTTTTGGACAGTGTGATAATTTGTGTATTTTTTTTTTACTGATAATTACCTCACCTCTTTGAAACGTCAAATATAGAATAACGTCACACATATTTGTATGTTGTATTCATATTTTAAAACATATTGAAAAAACACCTACCTTCAATACAATCCTTGAGTTATAATATATAAAATATATAACAAGCTATGATAAAACTTTGCTTATCCTGGTTGGGATGCTCCTCCTTTCCCCCTGTTAGCTTAGCTTAGCTTAGCTAGCGCAGCATCAGCACCACAGCAAAACTTAGCCAGCTAGCAGCTAAGGTCAACAGCTAGCTGTGTTAGCCGAAGCTAACGACGTCCCTCGTTGTCCGCCAACCCCTCCCCAACGACATTTAACGTCAGATAGCTAACTTTATTGCAGTTAACGTCACTCTTTTATTAGCTATGAGCTAGCCGAAGAGGTTTTGCTCTGCTGTTTTCTTACCTCACTGCGCCGCGCCGCTGATGGTCGTCTGCTTCCCCCGCTTTGCTTCACACAATCCGGGGCAGAGTTTCACATCTTTTTTGGACGGACCCTCTTCAGTGCTCCATCGTAGCCAGTGAGCCCGGTTGATGACTAGCTAGCTACCCTCTGGTAAGGGTGACTCATGCGGGCTGGAGTGAAGCTAGCGCCGGGATAGATAGATGGATGGATGGATGAATGAGCAGCTTCTCTTCTTGTTTTTCCATGCAGCAGCAGCTGAGCCACACCGGATATGACACCGCCCAGAAACCCGCTGGGATTTAATCCATCGACCAATCAGGGGACATTAAAATTATCAAATGACGTACTCCTGTTGGTTAAAAGTCATGGAAACATGAATGTGTATTGGAAGTGGGTCATAAACGTAGCCGAAATGTAAAATAAATGTAGAAGTTGGTGCTTTTTTTGCCCGAGAAAAGGCAGACAGCGCATGTGGACGGAAGACAACTCCTCCCACAATGCACAGCTCCGCAGGCCACGCCCACTGACATCTCATATTGAATAAACTTAATGAATAAGAATGCATGACTCCTACAGATTCTTTATTCAATGCACTGTGAATGAAACGCAGTATAAAACAGACAAACGTGGACAAAGCAATCCAATATACTCACGAATAAAGAGAAAAAATATTAATATTCCACATCAGAGCGTTACACTGTTGGACTTTACAGTTAAATACTAGAAATACCCGATAAACCGACCACAGAACATCTTCATAGTGACATCTTCGTGCTGTAAAACAAGTTACAACGTATTCACAAAATCGCAATTATAAAACACAACTTCAGTGTCTTACACTTTTACAGTAACGTGTTGTCGCTGACATTTCTAACTTACAGCACCTTGAAAAAAAAATATCGATATTCGATAACTTTCCCATGTAACAGTAACAGTATCGGTAAAGCTGTTTTAGTGTAAAACATAATAAAGTAAAGGTTCTGACTGTGAGTTACCACTGACACGTAACACACTTTTAATGTAGATCCCAGAAGTTTATATCAGCCGATGCACAGCGTCTGAACATCCCACATCCCTGACCTTGGGGCTCGATTCGGAGCTGGAGGGGGGCGTGACGAGACCGGGCTGCAGGGGCACCATCTCCCCGGAGTCCTCCGCCCCCACACTGACACAACCCTGGGCCGCACCTGCCAGGTGTAACACTGTGGTGTTCCCCGTGTTGAACCCCGCCAGCCCCCGTGCCAGAGCCCGGGACGCCATCCTGAGCCCCCCTGCTCTCTTCCGCCTGGCCGACCCGGTGGCCGTGTGCCGCGCCCCGGCCAGCTCCGTCAGGAAGCCGAGGCTCTGGGAGGGAAGGCTGTAGACGTGGAGGCCTCGGAAAAGCTCCGGCAGTGGCCGGAAACCACCGGGAGGCTCCGGCGGAAGGGATTCAAACTGCACCAGCATGAAGCGCTCGCCGGCGCGGCCCTGCAGGTAGTCTGCGAGGATGCAGCTCAGCGAAGCCGTGAAGACGTCCACACAGGGGGACGAGGCGGCGTGGCTCCTTCCCGCCTCCTCAACGTCTCCCTCCCAGCTCCGAGACCCCCATTCCTCGGCCCTCATCCAGGTGGACCGGGTCAGGACCAGGACCACTTTCCCCCCTTGCCTTTGCAGTCGGTTCAGTCTGGAGTGGAGCCAAGGCACGGGGCCCAGAACGGCGAGCTCGGCCTGGCTCCACAGGTCCAGGGACACGCTGAAACCCAGCGCTCTGAGGGACGAGCCCAGGTGGTTCACCAGTGTCGGTAAGGCCTGGTCGTCGTCGGGGAGGTACAGCAGGACCACGTGACCCCCACCCACAGCACCTGAAACAGATGTAGACCTTGTAGGACCTAGCCTGCTGATCTGGATTTGACTCCACTGAATGAAAAGGAGACATGCGTTTTGTGACCATGAATGAGCTTTTCATTTTTAATTTATAATTATTATTTAGTTTATTATTTTATTAGTTTATATATATATATGTTTTATTTTATTTTAATGTTTTTAACTTATTTACATTTTTATTTTTTTACTCTGTTCAATAATTATTTTTATTATTACTAATATTATATGTTTATAGTGTTTCCCTTTTTTCGTACCTTTAACATCATCTTCTTTCACCCATCTCCACATGTAACCTTGAAGGGAAACAGAGCAACACATTCACGTATCCTGCTATTATTATTTAATGACCTGCAGCTCATCAGATCTCGTCATAAAAAAACTGACCTTTGATGACCCCTTGTATAAGATAAGCCCCCAGCACGGCCAAACACATCAACAGCAGCCCGATGAGGAGCGGCAGCCTCCATTTCCACCGAGAAGCTGAAAAACATGAATTATTAAGAACGCAAGTAATTTGAAAAAAGCATGACTCTGCTAAGAGTGCTGGTGTGTGAATGGCTTTCAACACGGAGACGACTTAAACACACTTAATCTGGGAATGGTCTATAATAATAGTCTTACTTGCAAATGGACACTGGGGCTCTAAGTATGACTCCATCCCATGAATCTTTATCTAAAAAAAATAAGGGTAAAAGAGTTAAGGTTAGCCAAATACACGTGGCAGGACTTATTGTATTTATAGGATTATATTTAATACATCAAAATAATATCACCTGAACACAAAGCATAGGATGTGACGACACGTTGAACTCTCCTGTTTTCTGAAAAGTAAGAAATCTTTATACATACACCAATTATGCAAATGAGTAAATAATAATAAATCTTGAGGAAAAGTAATACCACAATATAAAAATACTCAACCAGTCGTGCATTCAACATACTCGAGTAAAAGTATGCAAGTATCAGAAGTAAAAGTAAAGCCAGTAAAATCTACTTTGCAGAGAAAATAACTTTTTTAGGTTCATGTTTTTTTTACCCAGAATCCACTGCGTGTCAGCCTCCAGCCGGCGTGGCCGTGCAGCCGCTGCCCAGAGCCCGTCACCTCCTCACACCGGCCTCCCACCAGCTCCTTCTTGCACAGCCTCACCTCTGCCTCCAGCCTGCAGGGGGCGGTCACGTTCCAGCTCAACCCCGTGCCACCGCCGGTCAGCTGGAACTCCTCCAGAGACACTTGCACATTGTGCTGCATTATTTCCACCGCATCTGAAGGAGAAATATAAGGAACATCAAAAGCTGTGAAATCTTTCAGTGTGTGAATGCTTTGTGTCGCTCTCGGACGGAGGATCTGATTTTACCTCGTTGGTTTTTAAAAGGGCAGAATTCACCTCGAAGTGCCTTTCCTTTGCACCACACCTGGAAAACACAATCCCAAATAAAAAAAATAAAATAAAAAAAAATTAAAAAAAACCTTTTTATTTTCAGTTACAATTAAAACTTTGTTTAAATTAATTGAATAAAACAAATTTAAAATATAATTGCACTTACATCCTGCACTTATGTAGTTTTGCTTATTTATAACTTAATTCTAGCTTTTCTGGGTTTGTATGCACTTATTGGAAGTCGCTTTCGACTAAATGTAATATAATATAATATAATAAAATGTAATATAATATAATGTAATATATAATGAAATGTAATATAATATCATGTAATATAATATAATGTAATGTAATACAATATAATGTAACATATCATATAATGTAATAAAATATCATATAATATAATATAATTAAATGTAATATAATATAATGTTACATAATATCATATAATGCAATAAAATATAATATAATATATTATAATGTAATGTAAAATGACGGCTACCTGGACGCACATGCAAGGTGCAATAAAGTACGAGGGGAGAACCATTTCTCTCTTGCCTTTGGGCTGAAAAGGGATTAAAAAAAAATAATTAAAGAGTTACAAACATACATACAATATATATTTTTGACTAATCGATATGAAAAGTTCAGCATCGACTGACCCACATGAGAACCTCTCCAGTTTCACCCCAGACCACCTGACACACCAGATCCTCGTCTGCGTTCTCCAGTCGGAGGAGAACCAGGTTCCTCTCCCGGTCCGTGACGGCTCGGAGTCTGGGAGCTGAGATGCCGACCGTCATGAGATACAAACCATCATCACCATGGAACAATAAATCTTAATAAAGTCTATAAACAACAACTTTATAACCTTACCATCACATTTCTTTACGGTAACCTCCAGGTTCATGGAGCAAACTGAAAGAAGAGGCATTGTTACATTAGAAAGTCTTCATTACCGACAGAATCAGTCTGTAAGACCCACATTAAGTCCCGCCCCCTTCCTTCATAACAGCTGTTTCCTATATTATTTAAAACTCGATCAAAGAAATTATTTTGTTTTTTTCCCCCATGTAGCATAACATGAAATCGATATGTTTTATAACTATGTATATATATATATATATATATATATATATATATATATATATATATATATATAATGTTTTACATTAATTCATCATATCATTCTTTATTTATTTATTTTTTTAAATTATGTGCAGTGATGTCAAGTCATTATTTTTTATTATTATAAAAACATTAGAATTAATATAATAATAAATGGAAAACATTTGGGGGGATCTAGTAGGAAATGTCTCATGGAAAGTATTCAATATTCTCATTAATGACATAAAAGTAGCAGGAATAATACAGAGCATTTAGTGGGGGTTTTTTGATGACGTGATTTAAATTCAAAGGAAAATATTGAATTAGCGAGTAAACAGCCGCTAAATGAGTATGAATTTGACAAGTTAATGTTTTCTCCACACACATTTTTCCTGTAGCCAGCGTAGCATGAGAGCATGGTGGAATCAGCTGGCTAGCTAACTAACTAACTAGCTAGCTGCAGCAGCAATGTCAAAGTCACGCCCTTCTCTTGCAGTCTTCAGACCAACAACACTCCACATGACGACCCTTGACCCCTCACCTTCTTCCAAAGACGGCATCGTGATGTTTCGAACGTGCGATCTCTTTGAATGTGCGTAGACGTGGACCACCACGGGGACCCCGAAGGCCGTTTCCTCCGTCAGCAGTAGCTGCATTTGTAGGGAAACAGAAACTTCAAGTTTTTTTTTTAATGTGCTCAAAGTTTCCAAAGATGTGTTCAGATCCATTACTGAAGTACAAGTACTGATACAACTGTGTAGAAATACTCATCTAACCTCCATTCAACAGAGAAGAACAGAAGTATTGTTAGCACAGTATTTACTCTTGTAGCCACTCAAAGTGGAGAGTTTGTTTATTTAAGATACAGTGGGAGGGTTTCCTGCAGCGGTTCCCATGGCAACCTAGTCCCAAGATTAATCTGAGATGTCGTGAAATGATTCAACGGAGAGGAAAGAAGAACAATTATGATACACAAATCTGTATTCTTTTTTTATTCTTCCTTTGAATTGTTGGGAACCAGTAGGCCAATTTTAAAAGATTATCATGTTTTATGGACAATATTAAAATTGTAAAATAAGTCACTATCTAGTTGGAATGGAGAAAAGCACCTCAACACTGTCTTAAAGGTGCAGTGTATTGGATTCAGTGGAGTTTCTAGGTGAGGTTGCAGATTGCGTTCTGGGTTACCGTAGCAACAAAGTGGGAGTTTTGTCCGTTCTGGGTTACCGTAGCAACAAAGTGGGAGTTTTGTCCGTTCTGGGTTACCGTAGCAACAAAATTGGAGTTTTGTCCGTTCTGGGTTACCGTAGCAACAAAGTGGACTTTTGTGCGTTCTGGGTTACCGTAGCAACAAAGTGGAGTTTTGTCCGTTCTAGGTTACCGTAGCAACAAAGTGGGAGTTTTGTCCGTTCTGGGTTACCGTAGCAACAAAATTGGAGTTTTGTCCATTCTGGGTTACCGTAGCAACAAAGTGGAGTTTTGTCCGTTCTGGGTTACCGTAGCAACAGAGTGGGAGTTTTGTCCGTTCTGGGTTACTGTAGCAACAAAGTGGACTTTTGTCCGTTCTGGGTTAACGTAGCAACAAAGTGGGAGTTTTGTCCGTTCTGGGTTACTGTAGCAACAAAGTGGAGTTTTGTCCGTTCTAGGTTACCGTAGCAACAAAATTGGAGTTTTGTCCGTTCTGGGTTACCGTAGCAACAAAGTTGGAGTTTTGTCCATTCTGGGTTACCGTAGCAACAAAGTGGACTTTTGTCCGTTCTGGGTTAACGTAGCAACAAAGTGGGAGTTTTGTCCGTTCTGGGTTACTGTAGCAACAAAGTGGAGTTTTGTCCGTTCTAGGTTACCGTAGCAACAAAATTGGAGTTTTGTCCGTTCTGGGTTACGCAGTCCCTTTAAGTGCAGTTTCCACTCACTGGACACGAGTTAATTAACGAACAAACGAAAGCAGCTCACTATTAGCTACCTCGTGCGTAGACGGTTGAGAAGATGCTCCGTCCGAACCGAAGTAGCTTTGTGTAAACTGGAGTGCCTTGCATCTTCCGATGGAGCCGGGCGAACTGATGCACACTTTCACCAAATCTATAACACGGAGAACAGAGAGGAGGATCATCATTAGAAAGAGGGAAGTCTATATAATATAATACACTATGTGAGCTGTGAGTTGAGTTTACCGCTCGCCTCCGGCAGCACAAAGCGACCGCTTCCCTCCGGCGCTTCTTCATTCGTGCCGATCAACTCCTCTTCATCGCTGCGTTCGCCGGACTCCTCGGACACCCGCCTCGCATTACTCACATCTATAAATACACAAATCAGAACAGGTGATGAGAACGCAGGTAACAGCTTGTTCGAGAGATTGCTCAACAATAGCACAGCAAACACAAACAAAAGCATCCATTCTTTAGAAAACAATGAGGAAATGTCAGAAGAGTGACGTATATACCTTGGAAGGCAATAACTACTTGAAGGGAAGCTTCACAGTCTCTTTGGGCCGAACAGCGCAGGACGGCGGCTAGCTGCACGCGCGTGACCCCGACCGTGTCGCCGGGGTCGGGCAGAGCGGCGGCGTACGGTGAGGCTGCGGAGAGAAAGAGCGTTCCTGCGTCAGAGAAACTGTGAGGTCATCATCGTCATCATCACTTGATCGTGTACTTGATCGCGTTCCTACCTGAGCTCACGTGGCAGTCGGTCAAACCCTGAAGAGAAAAGAAAAGCACAAGTCAGAGACCTGGGGAAAAAACACAACTTTGAACGCATTGTCGAACCGGATAAGTCCCGCCCCCTTTATTTCAGGCATCTTCAAAGCCCCGCCCCCAGAACGCCAAACCAGTGCTCGAGATCTGCAGAGTGAACAATTATTTAACTTAACTTAAAAAAATACGTTGTAGCAAAATATCGAGAAAGATTTATGGCGATTTTTCTTACCGTTTTGAAATGTACTCCTTCATTTCATGGTTTTGCCCCCTTTTTTGTATTTTAATGGTCTTGCAGAGGATTGGATTGATTTTACCATGTTTACTTTGTATGAATCCCCCTTTTCTGTTTTGTTTTCTTTCGCTTTTCTTGCGATGTTACTTCTGTTTCATACTCCTACTTCATACTTGGTGTATTGGATACTTTCTGATTTACGTCCCTGAAAGAAAGAAACAGGCTACAGCCACCAGCCCTGTTTGGAAACTGAGCGGTGGAGTAAGGTGTCAGGCAGAATAGTAAATAAGTAATGGCCTCTAAACTCTGGCAGCTCTCTCTCTCTGTGTCTAGTCTCTCCTAACTCGCCTTTTCTTCTGCTTATATAAGTGGCTGCATTTGTAAAACAATGATAAACAATGTTTTTAATTAACAAAATCCAAGTAATATTTATAAAGTAACTTTAACTGACACTGCCGTCTTGTATTATTAAGAGTTCCATTAATTATGTCGTCTAAATAATACAAAATAAACAACCACTACATCCGTAATCTAGAGTAAACATCAGATCCTGCTTTTAGGAGCTCGGATAAGACGCGTATCCTGGTCGTGACTCCTGCAGAAAGATTAATGGGATTAAAATGAAAGAAGAAAGAAAGTGTCGGCGACTTTAATCTCGGTTGAACATTCTTTGATAACGCAGAAGATAAAAGGGGCCGAGATGTCGACACATCAAAGATCACACGAGATCACACGAGATCACCAGAAACCTACAGGTTTCTTTTTGTTGTTGTTTTTTTACGCGTCATGCAAACGCATCCGGAACATCATAAAAGGGGCTTTACAAACACCACGTGATTTGACTGGTTACCTCGCTGCAGGTGAGTTCAGGTGCGTCCCGGTCGATCACGTCCAGCGTCCTCGCGGACACGAGGAGCGCCACGCGCAGCAGCAGGAGCGACGGGAGAGACGCGCGTGGGCGCCGGAGGAGCGTCCGAGCCATTTGGGGGGTCTCTCCAGGGGCGGGCGCGCGTGCGTCTGTTCGTCTGTCCGTCCGTCTGTCCGTCTGCCTGTCTGCCCCCCTCCGCGGCTACACGCCCTCCATGCGGAACGTGAAAGTAGAGCCCACTTCGCCGCAGCGCGTGACAGGTGAGGTTCCCGCGGAGACACCAGTAACAAGCCCGATGATTGACAGCTGGGGGCGTGTCGCTGGGACGAATGGGAACCTGTGACGTCGTGCACGACAGGTCTCTGCCTGGTTGGTCGTCCTTCAGCGGAATTATGGAATCATGATGTTATTGTGAAAAAAAGGAGTCCAAACTTCCAATGAAGACTTTTATTTTCCAGTTTATTTTTTATAAGTTTATTTTCCAGTTTATTTTCCAGGCTCAGTTAGTTGTTATAGTACAAAAGAGTTGTGCAACGTATATTAGCATAATCACTGACTGTGGCATGCGTTTGATTTTTTATTTTAGTCGCCTACAAAGTACGTTACAAAGACGTACTACTTTGTAATACATGACCATCTGGCTCCTTTGGGTTCCAGGCTGCATCCTCCGGTTCTGAATAGTGAAGCCAACACTGAAGTGCCTTAAAGCTGCATCCTCTCTGCTGGCCACCAGGGGGCGACTCCTCTATGATTGTATAGAAGTCTATGAGAATTTGTTAAAGGCTTCGAAATAAAACAAAAATAATGTTCCAAAAGAGAAAGGTCACTTCCATTTAAGACAATACAAAGATATGTACCTCCGGTTGTGAAAAGTGAAGCCAAGGCTGAAATGCCTTAAAGTTGCATTCTCTCTGCCGTCAACCAGGGGGCAACTCCACTCTGGTTGTATAGAAGTCTATGAGAAAATGGTCCTACTTCTCTCTTGATGTATTATCTACAGGTCCATTTACAGTCCAACAAACCAGAAAGCAGGGGATGCTTTAGGGGGCGGGGCTTACCTGCTGATGGACAGGTCGCTACCACACTACCAATGCTAGTTAGCTACTAAGATGACTTTAACACTTAGCTGTAACTTTGTTAGCAGCTTCACATAAATGGTGTCATGTAGCCCACTCCTCTGATTTCACACGTTTTATGTACTTCCTTAAATAATTAACCGTCTGTAAATGATCTAATAACTCTAACAGTGAGAAATTAATGGGCGGAGCCTCAAATTATTTTGTTGCCCGTTGCAGGAATGTATCAACCTTTTGGTTACAAGGTTGCCCCATTAACTCGGAGCCATGCTTTGCATGCGGCGATGAATAGAAGCCGTTGTCTGAGTGTTTTTCAGTTGGAGTGCCGACGTTTAATTATTAACCTTCATCCAAGTGAGCAGGTCATTTAAGTCCACTGACATCATCGACAGATTATAATATGTAATCTCGCTTAGTCCTTCCTGCTGTGTTGCTTCAGTGCGAGCTGTTATGGTCATGTGATCAAACTGACCAGCACACAGGAGATCCAACATTTAAACATTACATTAATAACAACATTAATAGTAGCTTTGTTTGATTTGCACCTTAAATGTCCGTCGTAATAAAACAAATGAGAAGTCTTTGTTCAGACATGAGATGAACTTGACGTTTTGTTTTGACAGTAAGAGAAGATTCCAGAGTAAATGCCCATTGACTCATAGTAATGCTGTCAAGCAGGTCTGTTGCCGTGACAACACTGGATGCATTGTGGGCGTAGTCTGTCTCTCTGAATGCTGGAAAAAAGTGCCTCAGTCATTGTTTTTGTCATATATATTGAAAGCATTTTTTTATTATCTTCCATATAAAATACTCTTAAAACCAGAACAAAATGTTTGCTGGATAATAACATTTATATACTTCTGTCTTTTAAGGAGGTATTTTGTGTGTACATTAAATAACTCCTACACTAGTAGCACATGAACCACATTTTCAATTAATATTTCCTCCTGTTGCACTTGAACGCACCGTTTAAAAAACAATCATTCCTCAGCAAATGTGCCAGTTCCTCATTCTGCAGCCACTTTTCAAACACGCTCACAAAGAGCGCCGTGATGATTTGCAAACAGATTTGCGTAGCGGTTTGGAATATTTCCATACAGCAGACACGGCAGGTGTTCACAAGAGCAAAACAAACACAGACTTTACAGCTCTCGATTTGCAAAAAACCAGTTGTTACATATAAACGTATCTTGTTTCCAGCCCAACCTGAAACTTGAGATCAAAGTTTCTGGCCCTGCTCCTCCTGGCGTCGCCGGTGGCAACGTGATCCGGCTCAGAGTCTCAGCTCTTCGGCGGCAGCAGCGCCTGCAGCCGGCAAGCGAGCTGCTGTGCCAGCCGTACGGACAGGACTTTAGAGAGGAGTCTGGGCCAACAGTGCCACCGGAACCTCCCCGTGTCCGTGCGCCTCCTCATCGCTCCCAGCTCCTCCATCAAACCCCTGAAGTCCTGCGATAAGCAGTACCGAGGGAGGCCCCTCAGGTCCTTCGGGATGTCCCGGCTGTGGCAGAGGCCTTGGAAGTAGACGAGGGCCACTCCTTGACCTTTGCCCTCCAGCAGCGCCGCGTCCAGGCAGGCCAGAGCCGCCGTGAACACCGGGGCGATCACCGTGGAGGGCTCCGTCGAGGGCGTGCCAGTCTTTATTCTCACATAATATATAACCTTTTTTCTCTTTTTTGCATTTTCCCAGTTTCCCGTCCACCTCCACTCTTATCGTCTCACGCTCGGTTTTAAAATCTGTTTTCCTCCCCTTCCCGTCCACGGCGGCCCTCGCCTCCCTCCACGCCGCGTAGGTCCTGGTGGCGTCGGGGCTCCACGCGATCAGCACCTTCCCCCTCGCCTGGCGCACGGCCTCCCACTGGCCGTAGAGACCAGGGCAGCGGACCAAGATCCGCCACTCCGGCCCGGGAACCGGCCTGCTCCGTCCCTGAGCCCTGAGCCCACAGAGCCATGTGCACTTTGGCGCTCAGCTCCCCCTGCAGGACGGAGGCCAACGCGCAGGCGGCGGAGACGTGGGCCGACCGCTCCGACGAGCACACCAGCAAGACAGGATCCTGGATCCAGAGCCAGCCTGGAGACCCGGGGAGGAGGAAGAGTCGTTAATACATTTAAGACTATTTGTTTTTTAAATTCAAGTTGCAAATTAAAATGAATCATTGAGGCGATGAGATAAGTGGCTTTAAAATGAGACCAGGAGACCAACCTGCGGCGACGCTCCTGCTGAGACGTTGGATGAAAACGGCCAGCAACGCAACGACGACCGCCAACGCCAACGCCGCCACGCCGTACATTCCACACCGGCTGTGAGTGTCTGCAGAGACATGAAGGGTTGGTTTACTTTGGAGGAGTTTTTGGCGTCGCTCCAGACACATTAAGTCAACTCTGAGTGCCTGTTTATTTGTTTATTAGATCCTATTAATTTATTATTTATATTATCTATCCTGTCCTATTTATTAATATTTTATTTACATTTTTACTCAACTTTTTTGACATTTTCTCCATTTTACAATGGAGACAATATATATTTTTTTTAATTTAATGCATTAAAATATTAATTAGTAATTATTTTATTATTATTTATTATTAAAATATTGTATTACTTTATTAATGATTTAATTAGTAATTATTTATTTTATTTTATATTTAAGTAATTTATAATAATTTAAAGAGAAGACTCACAGTCCGGGCACAGGATTCTTCTCCCAAGAAGAGCAGGATCTGATTGCCACACCTGCAGGAAAAAAAAAAAAAAAAGCAGATTGAAATAGTGAAAAGAGTGAAACGGTAAAAAAAAAAACACACTTCCTGTCAGGCTTCCACTTCACCTGCACACACGGCTTCTCCTCCAGAGAGTCAAGAGGAACAAGGATCCTGGTTTCACTCGTTTCCCCTTCCTGTAAAAAAGCATAAAATCTGTTCACCCACATGAACATCATCTTTTCAAACCTCCCTCATTAACGAGCGTGTGCTCACCGTCGCCCCCGTGTGGACCGGCCCCGCCGCTGCACATCGTCCCTGCTGATCCAGGACACACAGCTGAGCTGAGAACTTTGCAGGAGCAGAAGAGGTCAGGTCCAAAATCACAGTCAGCTTCCCGGTCCTGACGTCCACCTCCCATGAAGACATATCTGAAGGCCGAGGAGGAGACGCAATGAGACGAGGAGAAAAGGAGAAATAAAACTAGAGTTTTTAATATGCTGTTTGACTCACCGGCCTCGAAGGGACATTCGATATGACGGCTGCCTCGTAGAGAAAACTGGAAATGAAAAAAGAGAACAAACGTGTGAATCTGCAACGAAAATACAGGCGACGGGTTTTACCTTGAGGCAGATTTGATGCTTTCTCACCTGCACACACATCTGAGGGTGAGTGTCCACGGCAGACACGTTATAAACCTGTGGAGGCGACATCGTGAAGAAGGTTATACTTCTTATACTTCACCACCAAATCCAAAGACACTTCGGTATTGATCCAGACGTGGACTTGCCAAAAGCAAAGCTAAACTTATTTATTATTCCTCTTATTTATACATTTATTTATTTATCCTGTCCTATTTATTTACATTTTCTTTTTATTATTAAAATACTAATAATAATTGTCCCTATTTTTGTCTATTTTTTATAGAACATTTTTAAAAATATTTATCCATAACATATTTCTTCTGAGGTCAGCTGTGGTTGTCTGTGTGTGTTTTGTTTCTTATCTAAAGAATGTCAAACTCACCAGGTCCGGTCCGTCTTCCTGCTCCATCAGCGTGGAGTTGAGTGCGGGTGTGCAGAGGTGTTCCTGTTGCCTCCAGCAGAGGGCGGCAGAGATCTGCAGCTCACCGGCAGGACACCAGGATCTCCACACCAGACTGGACCTCTGCAGCAGCGTGACCTCGGAGGAGAGCCAAACATCTCCCACATCTGTGGAGGCAACGAGGACGAGAGTATTCCTGACTGAGGGTTAATCAGAAGCGATGAGGTAAAAAAACACACAAAAAACCCTGAATACTACGGACAGGGTACATTTCCAAATACTTCCACATGCCAGGTCCTTTAGAAATGAGCTGAAGGCATCGAATGAAATAATTTTAAGTCTTTATGGAGGATTGTTCCAAGCAGAGGAACAGTGACAGAGCTTTGTTTTGGCTGCACATATAAGATCATTTTCTTACTCTTCTAGATATCTTCAAATACGCCTATTTCCCCCCAAAAATAAATCAAACCTTTCCTTTATATTTGTGCTGCAAGATTGCATTTGGAAAGCGAACACAATCTCCATCTCTGAGCTATTATAGTTCCACGGAAACAACTCCTACATGCACCAGCGTGCCAAGTAGTGTGTGATAGTTCAAAGCAGGTGGGCAGATCAAACCAACAGGAATCTTTTCACGTCAGACTCTTTCACTGAACCCCACACATGTTTTTTTTTTTTTTTTTTTTTGTCCGAAGCTGAACTTCCTGTAAAGGCAAAAGTTACGCATGAAAAAGGGTGACGCGTGGAAACCTTCAGCGTATTTAAAAAAAGTAAAATAAATACCACAGTGTAGAAATGAAAGAGTAAAATGACAGATCTGAGACCCAACAGAGGAAAGGGGGAAATGATTCATGAAACAGTCACCAACTACAAATGGCAAAACATTTCTTTTATTTTTGATATTTCCAATCTGACTGTCTGCATGAATCATCGGTGACGCTCACCTGTGATGCTCTCATTCAGAAACGGGCACTTTTCATGCCGCCGGGAATCCGGGCGAGCGTAATACACCTGCAGAAGCAGACGGGACGAGTCAGTAGAGATTATACAGAATCACCTTTTTATATGTGTATATATATATATTTATAGGGCTGAAAGTACCTGCACACACATGCAGGGCAGCAGGTACGGGATGTGAAGAAGAGCGGATCGAGACTCAGACGGATCGATCTGAGAAGAACATGGAAAATAAATGAGCAAAATAAAAGCCCTTCTCTCTCTTTAGTGTTTTAATGTTGCAGATAAAGGAGTCTCACCGTGATTTGGGGGGAATTCGCCGCGATGCACTGCATCCCGTGTTTCCGGTAACACAACCGGGCGTGAACTTTGTCTCCGGTCTCCACGGTGACGGAGACGGATTTAGAGGACTGGTTCACAGACAGACCGAAGTCTGGTTTGGGATCTAAACCAGAGGGGAAAAACAGGATGTAAACTTGACTGCTAATCAGGGAGAAACGTGAGGTAAGGCGGAGAAACGTGAGGTAAGGCGGAGAAACGTGAGGTAAGGCGGAGAAACGTGAGGTAAGGTGGAGAAACGTGAGGTAAGGTGGAGAAACGTGAGGTAAGGTGGAGAAACGTGAGGTAAGGCGGAGAAACGTGAGGTAAGGTGGAAAAAACGTGAGGTAAGGTGGAGAAACGCAACAAAAGGGCAGATGGGTTCGGTTTCACAGCATCAAAACAAAGTTTGATCTGAGATCCGGAACGAGGGAAGATAAGTTTGCAGCAACTCTGCAATCTCTGATTTGAGACGAGATTAATCACAGCTGACTCATAATTCAAAACATCCATCTAGGGATGGTGCCCAGCAGGGTGGCTTTGATGATTTCCCTCCACTGTCCTCGAGGAAACAAACATGATATGTGCCCTTCAAAGCAGAAAAATTGCCCTCTAGAGTGCCCTAAAATTAAGAAAATGAAATAAAGGTGGAAAAAACATGATATAGTGCCCTGGAGGGTGGCTTTGAGTGGAGAAAACGTGATTTAGTGCCCTTTCACAGATGAGATCAATCACAGCCGACTCTCCTATTTCCTGCGGCGGGTTTCTCTGATGGAGAAATGAAAGCTCCGACATGTTACCTGGTACTCTGTAAGCTGCTGCTGCAGCTCATCGATGTCGTGCTGTAGGTCGCCGAGATGACGGCGTTCGCATCGGCCTCCACACAATCATGCACCAGCTCGTACTGGGAAGGTAAAAATACATCATCATCATCATCATCATCATCAGATTCTTCGTAATCGTACGTTTGAGTCCGAGGCCTCCACAGAACTTTGACTCCTTTAAGAAGGGCCTGAAAACCTCTCTTCCTTTCTAAAAACGCAGTTTAGTCAACTTTTTTGTGCTGTTCTTATTCTGTTTTATTTTGTTTTTATTGTATTTAATCAGATTTTTATTTTGTGTATTCTGTTTTTATTTTTGTTTTACTCTGTAGCACTTTGAGATTTTTTTAACAATGAAAAGTTCATTATTATTATTATTATATTATTATTATTATTATTATTATTATTATTATTATTATTATCATTATTATCAGTAGTAGAATTACCAGAGCATAACTGGCGTTGCCATGCCGCTGTGTGACATCACCGGGACACCTGACTCGCTTTTCGCCAGGCCTTTTCTTATTGCCACACTGGGAAAAAGAGGAGAAGAAGAAGATGATGAAGGATTGCTCGTGATGACGTTTCACACGTGTTTGCTGCTGCAGACGTAAAGAAGTGAAGCCACCTCATGTTTTTTCACGAAGGGACGAAGGATCTCCAGAAACGATGAGAGGATCTCAATCTTCGGGGTCTTGCAGAAGTCTGGGAGGGGCAGTGTGATTGGTCAGACAGGTGAGGTGATGGAATGTGCCACGAGGACCAATAAAATATAATAAAAATATTTTTTTTTTTACCGTCGGCCTTCATCCACACGCGCACGGTGACGCATTCGGAGTAGATCCCCCCCGAGTTCTGGTTCAGGACCGAGGTCAGTTCCACGGGACACCTTCCATGAGCCGGACCTGTGGGGACAAGTAGAGGTCAGCTGGTGTGACGTCACTGATGTGGTCTTTAGTTTATGTCACTTTAAAAACAAAAAACACACGCACCATGTTGGTTTCCACTTTCATCTCGCTTCATCTAAACAAGAAGAAGTTGAAATAATTTTACCCAGAATTCATTCGTACAGTCCTGTTGTTGTTGTTAATTTAGTTGAACTCACCCGACACGTCGTGGTACATTCCAGCAGCAGCGGACAAACCATGGCGACGGCGGCGACGAGCGCCAGCGCGCCTCCGGGACGCGCGTTCCACATCGAGAAAAAACACGCGCGAAGTCAAACACGCGATACTTGGGCATAATTCAAAAGTCAGGATTGCGCGTCCCCGACGGTTCTGGTTCTGGTCCCCCCGCTGGGATTACCGGCGCCATGCGTCTGCGGAGATCCAGGAGACTGTCTGAGGTGATTGTCGGCGCGTCCCCGAGCGCCAGATGACTAAAAACCTGGAGGGCGTCTGTTGAAAACGAGATTGTGTATGAATAAGCGCGGCTCCGCCTCTCCTCAGAGTCTCCGACGGACAGACAGGCAGTCAGACAGACAGGCAGGCAGGCAGGCAGGCAGGCAGACAGGCAGGCAGGCAGAGATTAATACCCCCATAGGAACCTCCTTACCGGGAAGTGATGGCTCCAAAGGTTACCGCTCCTACAATTATTCTCACCTGCTTATTAAACCAGGCCAATAATAATAATAATAATAATAATAATAATAATAATAATAATAATAAGTAGTGCAGCCTATAGTTCCATGTATGAAAAGTACTTTGTGATGATGTATGTTTACAATGCTAAGCCATTAAAATAATTATTGTTGAGAGATTCGTATATTTATAGAACATATTTTAATTCTATAATCGGCATTTCTGTCACAATTTGACAACGTAACGTTTAATAAATAGGAAGATTTATATGTACCTTATAATTGTATTCATGTTAATGTGTATTTTTGAACAAAAGAAATACAAATAAATTATTTCAGGGACCCTTACAGTAACTCTATGGATCCCCTAGCAATCTCTGTACTAGGGTGCCCTTCTAGTGGAGAAAACACGATAAAGTGCTTGATGGGTGGTTTTGATAAAGTTCCCTCCACAGTGCCACCAGGGGGAAACAAACATGTGCCCTTCGGTAGAGAAAACATGATGAAGTAAACCTTAAAAGGGGAAATTGTGAAGTGCCCTCTGAGAGGCCCTTAAATGGAGAAAATGTACCGCAGGTCCCCCTAGGGTGGACTTCCAGTGGAGAAAACATGATACATTTTCTTGTAGGGTGCCCTTTAAGTGGAGAAAACACGATAGAGTACCCTCCATGGTGACCTTTAAGGGAGAAAACATGCTAAAGTGCCCTGTAGGGTGCCCTTTGAGTGGAGAAAACATGCTAAAGTGCCCTGTAGGGTGCCCTTTGAGTGGAGAAAACATGATAAAGTGCCCTGTAGGGTGCCCTTTGAGTGGAGACCACATGATAAAGTGCCCTGTAGGGTGCCCTTTGAGTGGAGAAAACATGATTAAGTGCCCTGTAGGGTGCCCTTTGAGTGGAGAAAACATGCTAAAGTGCCCTGTAGGGTGCCCTTTGAGTGGAGAAAACATGCTAAAGTGCCCTGTAGGGTGCCCTTTGAGTGGAGAAAACATGCTAAAGTTCAGATTCCTTTATTAGTCCCAGAGGGGCAATTCAGTTTTACAGCCACCCCTAAAAGTGCATGAGTGTACAATGTTAAAAAGTAATAAACAAATAAGTAAAAGTAGCAGTCATACATCACCCTGTATACAGATCTCTCTCTCTCATAGCATCCCACACATGACCCACTCATCACACACTCACACACAAGCACGTTTCAAACCTTGAAAACATCACACTAAAACTCAAGTGTTTTCAAGGATTTCCAGCACCCGTACCAACCCTGGAGGGTTTTTACCAGCTTATGTGAATCAGTTGAGTTTCAGTCACAATTACTGTGGAAAGAGGTCAGAATATGAACTGAAACAAACACACACACACTCACACACTTCACTTGCCAGTGGTGGAACAGAACAGTGGTGTGCAACTAGAACCAATGCTGTGGTTATGTATTATATTCACTTCTGGTGTTCATTTAACGTCTTAGAGCAGAGGGGAATGAATGAGTTGGCATCACAGTTAGTTTTCCGTATCGGCACATGGTACCGCCCACCTGACTGCATGACAACAAACTCATTACTTATAACATGACTTGGTTGGCACAGTATTCTATTTGTTTTCTGGACAACCCACGTTTTCCAGAGGGAACAGAGATAATTCAACTGGGTACCAACAATGTTGCTTAGATTCTTTTTGTCTTTCACAGATAGTGAAATATATGATATAGTGCCCTGAAGGGTGCCCTTTAATTGGAGAAAACACGATAAAGTACCGTCAATGGTGACCTTAAAGGGAGAAAACATGATAAAGTGCCCTGTAGGGTGCCCTTTGAGTGGAGAAAACATGATATAGTGCCCTGTAGGGTGCCCTTTGAGTGGAGAAAACATGATATAGTGCCCTGTAGGGTAAGCTTAAAGGGAGAAAACATGATAAAGTGCCCTGTAGGGTGCCCTTTGAGTGGAGAAAACATGATAAAGTGCCCTGTAGGGTGCCCTTTGAGTGGAGAAAACATGATAAAGTGCCCTGTAGGGTGCCCTTTGAGTGGAGAAAACATGATATAGTGCCCTGTAGGGTAAGCTTAAATGGTGAAAACATGATAAAGTGCCCTCAATGGTGACCTTAAAGGGAGAAAACATGATAAAGTGCCCTGTAGGGTGCCCTTTGAGTGGAGAAAACATGATATAGTGCCCTGTAGGGTGCCCTTTGAGTGAAGAAAACATGATAAAGTACCCTCAACGGTGGCCTTAAAGGGAGAATACATGATATAGTGCCCTGTAGTGTGCACTTTGAGTGGAGAAAACATGCTAAAGTAACCTGTAGGGTGCCCTTTGAGTGAAGAAAACAGGATAAAGTACCCTCAATGGTGACCTAAAAGGGAGAAAACATGCTAAAGTACCCTATAGGGTGCCCTTTAATTGGAGAAAACAGGATAAAGTACCCTCAATGGTACTTAAGCATGTTTGTTGTATGTGTTGCACATTGTAAAGGGAGAAAACATGATAATAAAGTAACCTAGGGTAACCTAAAAATTGTACCAATACAGGGCTTTTATCAGAAAAACAAGTGTGGTTCCCACACCACCATAAAGCTTGTGTGTGTGTGTGTGTATGTGTGCTGTCAAAACCGCCAACCGTGATGCTTATCAGTTCCTACTCACGTTAAGCGCTGGCAGGAAGCAAGGCGCCGCCGCTCAAAGGGACGACGCATCTGTAGAGAGATCTTTTTCTGCGGCGAGTGGGTGTTCCAGTTGGGTGGGGGATCTTTATCATACATGGAAGATTGATTGATCATAAAGCACTCTGATTAAGGGAGAGAAAAAAAAAAACAATTCACATTATCACATAACGCAGGTGCAACAAGCTCACGAAGAAATGATGTCAAGTTATGGGAAATGCAATTAAAAAGGGCAGAAAATGTAGTCATCGTGTAGTAAACCTGAAACCCTGCATCTTTAAAGCATCTGTTCTCTGTGTGGTATTACTCTTCTGGACATGACATTTGATATGACATTTAAGGCATTGCCACAACACACAAGGTTTATCTGGCGCCCCTCTGCACAAAACCCCCCCAGACATGATCATGCCTTCCTGTAAAAGGTGGTCTGACCTGCAGAACCAGTGTGTACAGAAAGGGTTGCACAATGCAAGAAACCCGATGCAAACAACTCTACATTTACTGTTACTGTCTCATACTTCTATGAAACACGATTCTACGCCGAGGTGGAGGAAGCCTGTTCCTGACTGAACACAAGTCTTCATGTGACCCGACAGCAAATCTGGCACCCAAAGGAGTGCTGGAGTTCATATACCTTTTCCAAAGTCAAATTCAAGCACTTTTCAAGCATTTCCAGGTGCATTTCCATGCTTTTCCAGCCCCTTCCAGCTGTGGTAAACTCCATATTTGTACCAATCCAATGGTCAGTATTCAGTCTACTTATTCTGTCACTTGTTCATCACATTAAATGAGATGTTATTGTCCTCTAAACAACCAACATGATGTTTGGAGACAGCTTTTTACAGAAGGACCACAAATGAAAGGAAAACTAATTCCACTAACAGATCCACAGAAATATAATCACCAACTATTTTCATCATCTGTTCATCATCAAAAGTCATTTTTCATAAAGAAATGTCAGGAAATGCTGTTTTCAGTCCCTCAGATATGGAGATCTTCTTTTCTCTGTTCTATCATAGATGTCATCACATACAACACACATTTCAAGACCTTTAGTCTACATCCAAGACCTTTTTAAATCTTGAAAACACCACTAAAATTCAAGTGTTTTCAAGGATTTCCAGCACCCGTACCAACCCTGGAGGGTTTTTACCAGCTTATGTGACTCAGTTGAGTTTCAGTCACAATTCCTGTGGAAAGACACACACACACACACACACACACACACACACACACACACACACACACACACACACACACACACACACACACACACACACACACACACACACACACACACACACACAGACATAAGCCAGACGTTTTTAAAAAACTCAATTTTTTTTATTATTAAACTTCTATCTTTTTATGCAATCTGTATATATAAAAGTTCTAAAGCCTGCAGCCTGAATCTAAGACAGACGGCGAGGCGATCGCGTGGTTCTAGTTTTAGTCCTCATTATTATTCGTCAACCTGCGTGACGAGACGCCGTGTTAACAAAGAGTGACAGACGGAAAAAGAAAAAAAAGGACCAGACAGTGTCTTTGCGTGGCAGGAGTGATTTGAAGTAGCCCCCCCCCTTGTGGACCTTGTTATGAAGAAGTAAGCAGAATAAATAACATTAATGTTGGTTTGCCCCAAATGTTCAGGCTGCAACAGTCTCTGGTTGTGCTCCGCTGACCTGGTTTATTGTTGTTGTTTCCAGGAGGGGGGGCTGCGTGTGAGGCTGCGTGTGATTCGATGTCCACTTCGTACGTTTTCACCCCCGACACATGACAGGTGAAGAGAGGATCGTAGTGTAACTCCGTGTAAACCATCGTCTTGTTCATTATTAAACATATCCAACTCAATATTCTTTCTTTGATTGGTGATTCCGAGCATATTAGCTAATCTTTTCCATAGTTATTATTAATTCAAAATGTATTTCTTCAATTCTCTTAAATACAATATTTTACACGTCAGATTAAATACGGCTTAGTGTGCATGGTGTCTTGGGGAGCCGATGTAGTGGATGGTTTGTCCCTTTCCTTCCCCCCCCCTCCTTCCATGTTCCTTGGTTCGTTCCGGGATGGAGGTCTCAGGACTCCTTCAGTCGCTGTCGCTGGTCTCGCTGCTGGGGTCTCCCTGCACCTTGCTGCGGTGCTGCATGGCCCGGTGGTACGCCACCTGCACAGACTTGCGGATGTTGGACTTCCTGCCCTCCAGCATCTTCTCCTTGTCCAGCTCCTGGTCCACGCCGAGCGGCACCAGCTTGGAGCGCGGCAGCCACTGCCTGGAAACGCAGAAACACGCGCTGCTGAATTCATTCATTATACTTAGTCAACAATACTTTTTATTACGTTTATTCATATTTTTATATGTATTCTTTACCGTCTGATTTTCTGTTTGAGGTCCCTGTGTGAAGGGAAACCCTTTCTCCCGTGTGTGTGATGATTAAAACTTTAAACTCACTTTTAAAAAAGTTACAAACCAGAGCAACCCACTGTAGGTCTTTTCAATAAATCAGAAGAAAGGCAGATTTGTGCATAAATTAACATTCGTGACTATTTTTTTTTACAGCCATTTCCACATTTTAGAGATGTTTGTTTTTATGCATGCGTTACCGGAAACACACGTTCAATACTTTGTAATTAATCCATCTCATTCTTTTCATTTCCTCACATAAAACAAAAGCGAGCCTTTCATAAGAGATTCAAAGTCATAAAAATATGCACATCGTGTGGCTCAAAAGGCGTACTGCAGACATGAATGTTAAATAAATAACATTTACCCTGATAAACCCCATCAAACTTGAATGATTTCTTTTCATTGTACGACGTATTCTATGTCATGTAAATATTATACTTTGTTTTTGAGGAAAATAAAGATAAAATCCTCCTGTAACCCCCCTGCAGGTCCAGACCCGGTCTAAAGAAAACTCTTGAACCTCCGAGAGGATCATCGGTTTTAAAAGCAACATTAGCTGTTTTGTTCCTTTCTTGAACCTTGAACATATATGATGGCGCAGCACACCGTGACCTAAAACATGACCCCCCCCCTTCCTCTTGTATTCTCAAAAACCACGTTTGCCCTATTTCAGCTGAACTGCCGTCTTGCACTTCAGTTTCCTTTCAACTGCTGCAGACGTTCTCGTGTCACACAACCAGTAACAAGTGTTTCGCATGCCGCTTGTGTTTGACCCGTTTAAAAAAACAGAGGAGGAGAAGAGACGAACTACAGTCAGTTCATATAAGATGAGAAAAGAGGTGCTGACCAGGTTCTCTTGTTGTCAAAGAAGAGGACCAGGAACAGGTGCTCCCTGGCCTCTTGGGTCATTTGCTCCCCGAGTTTCAGCACGTCCAAAGGGGGGACCGGGATCGGGACTCCCCGGTGGAACACCCCCTCCCTGGGCATCTTCGGGTCAATTATCTGCAAACCAACAAAGGGGGGGTCGGGTTAGACTTGCAGCCATTAACCTGCAGAACAGTGCAGGTACAGGGTCCACACTCACCAGAGCGGGATACGAGGGGTAGCCTCGGCACTTGGCCCACACCAGGTCCAGAGCATCCAGAGAAGAGTAGTCGTCAGAGGTCATCCAGCACCCGGACCTGGACCGGCTCCGCACCACTGGACGGTAAGGGGGGGGACACAGGAACAGGTAGACGGTCACCATTGTGCAACCTCGCTACTAGCTGAACAACGGCGAAGAAAAAACATTGTAACAATGATTTGTTTTCTGCAGTGAGGGGACATCTTCAAGACCCGGCTCCAACAAGACCGGAACGAGAGCCGGGTCGGGGGCGTCCTGAACTAACAGTCTCGACTTGCCATTCCAGCAAAATTCACTCTTCTCCACATTACAGAAAACAACCAAAATGTTGTAATCCTAACCACAAACTAACCAATCAGTAGCATCTCTGCACGTGACATCATCTTTGCATCACCAATTAAATCCTAGGATTTCTATATTCATTGGTGGAATAAGTGGGGAGGTTTAATGTATTCAGATCATCTTGATAAATAGAAGTCTGATCGAGTTAATAGTATTTTTTCCCATCGGTACTCAAGATGAGTCGCATCATATCAGAGTGCGATTAATCAGACTGATTACACGCACTTAAGATATCGCCGCTGTCTCGTAATGAATTAGCAACTTCGTTAGCATGCAAATCATTCCAAGAAGACACTCTCTGTCTACGTGAATAAAAGCTAACTGTATTTACACACAGCTATAAAAGCTAACTGTATATATAAACAGCTATAAAAGCTAACTGTATATATAAACAGCTATACAAGCTAACTGTATTTACACACAGCTATAAAAGCTAACTGTATATATAAACAGCTATAAAAGCTAACTGTATATATAAACAGCTATACAAGCTAACTGTATTTACACACAGCTATAAAAGCTAACTGTATATATAAACAGCTATAAAAGCTAACTGTATATATAAACAGCTATACAAGCTAACTGTATATATAAACAGCTATACAAGCTAACTGTATTTACACACAGCTATAAAAGCTAACTGTATATATAAACAGCTATAAAAGCTAACTGTATATATAAACAGCTATAAAAGCTAACTGTATATATAAACAGCTATACAAGCTAACTGTATTTACACACAGCTATAAAAGCTAACTGTATATATAAACAGCTATACAAGCTAACTGTATTTACACACAGCTATAAAAGCTAACTGTATATATAAACAGCTATACAAGCTAACTGTATATATAAACAGCTATACAAGCTAACTGTATTTACACACAGCTATAAAAGCTAACTGTATATATAAACAGCTATAAAAACTAACTGTATATATAAACAGCTATAAAAGCTAACTGTATATATAAACAGCTATAAAAACTAACTGTATATATAAACAGCTATAAAAGCTAACTGTATATATAAACAGCTATAAAAACTAACTGTATATATAAACAGCTATAAAAGCTAACTGTATATATAAACAGCTATAAAAACTAACTGTATATATAAACAGCTATAAAAACTAACTGTATTTAAAACAGCTATAAAAGCTAACTGTATTCAAACACAGCTATAAAAACTAACTGTATTCATACACAGCTATAAAAGCTAACTGTATACATAAACAGCTATAAAAACTAACTGTATATATAAACAGCTATAAAAGCTAACTGTATTCATACACAGCTATAAAAGCTAACTGTATACATACACAGCTATAAAAGCTAACTGTATACATACACAGCTATAAAAGCTAACTGTATACATAAACAGCTATAAAAGCTAACGGTATATATAAACAGCTATAAAAACTAACTGTATATATAAACAGCTATAAAAGCTAACTGTATATATAAACAGCTATAAAAGCTAACTGTATACATAAACAGCTATAAAAGCTAACTGTATTTACACACAGCTATAAAAGCTAACTGTATATATAAACAGCTATAAAAGCTAACTGTATACATAAACAGCTATAAAAGCTAACTGTATTCATACACAGCTATAAAAGCTAACTGTATACATAAACAGCTATAAAAGCTAACTGTATTTACACACAGCTATACAAGCTAACTGTATATATAAACAGCTATAACAACTAACTGTATTCACACACAGCCAGTGTCTACGTGAATAGAAAGGCGTTGTGCTTACAGTGCGAGACGCTCCGCGAGCCTCCGACCGAGTAGGAATCGTTCTCAGTGCCCGACGTCTCCTCGCTGCTGTCCTCCTGGAAGGCAGAGCGAGAGAACGACGCCTTTCCTCTGCCTTGTTTGGAGGGCGTCGTGCTGCGAGGGGAGAGAGAGATGGGACGAAGACGGTCATCACGGCTCTATTACAAGTGTCTTATACAGATAACTCTTAGCTGCTTAACGAGACATTGGCTGATCTCATTTTCTTATTTTATACTTGCATCCTGCATAAAAGCTCAAACACCCATGGGATGGTTGGCTGACACTACTGGGACTTTGCTTGCATGGAACCATCTTAGCTTAGCATTAGCTAAAAAAAAAAGACCTACGAGCAGCAGACAAGCTCAGAAATGACAGAAACACTGTGGCTGAGTTGCACCAACAAGGATTTTATGTTACAATTTTAAGGTTAAAAGACCGATTTCCGTCACGACAACATATTTTCACATCTTGTTTTATATAAATTTGTTCAAGAAATGTGGTCAGAACAGTATAACTGTAAAATGGGACGCGTTACCTCTATACAAATAAACAAGGTTAAAGTTTGTTTCATGAACTAAGCAGAGCTCTGTTGCACAATACAAGTCTCTGTGTAGTCGATCCAAGTCAAATAGTTTCATCAAATTAAAATGAATGAACAAATATATTTGCATGCTTGCAGCTTAAAGTTTTAGTTCAAGAGAATTAAATTGAATCTGACGTTTATGGGGGGGATTTTAATTGAATCTCCTCATTTAAAGCTAGTTTTTAAATTCGTAGCAGCACAATTTAACGTTAAAACCGTGATTTAATCTGGTTTTAAAATAAACAAATCCTCGTTGATGCCACGCTGCCTGTATCGTGGTTTCCTGATCCGACATAAACAATCATGTAAAGACGACAGAGTTGCAGTTTTTTTACGGGGATTTACATGCTGGAACGGTTTCTTGGTAACCAGGGGTCGGGTGCAGTGACTTCCTGGAGTCTCCGCTGGCTGCCTGGCAACATCAAAGTGATGACGAGACTCCAGGAAGTCACTGCAAAGCAAATACACGTATTTAGCAAACTGAACTGTTCCTTTTTAAATTTGCATTAACTGATTTCTTGACCATTAAGGACGGCCAAAAGCACTCACCGCCAGGCTTAGACACACTGCCCTGACCTTACATCGCCCCGTGTGTTAATGTGTCACCACGATAAATGGCTAAACTCGGCTTTCTAAAGAAGCTCGCGGTTCGCGGCCCGTACCGCGTACCGTAAGTGTGTGATGTTTGTGCACTAATCACCTGGTCCGGTCGGAGGCGGCGCTGCTGCTGCTGCTGGTCGTGGACTCGGAGTCGGAGCTGGATCGAGGGAGCCGGGACTCGCTTCTGTAGACGCGGAAGCTCTCCGTCACCGGCTGGTTCCCGCCGTCGAAACCGTTACTTGGCAAACCTGAGCGGGGAAAAGAGAGTGAGGGGGTGAGGAAGGTAGAGGTGAGGGAGGGGCAATATTCGGAGAAAAAAAAATCACAAATTTGCTAATTTAAAAACATACGAATTTGCAACTTAATAAAGTTGCCAATTTGCTAATTTAAAAACGGAGGAATTTGCAAAATAATAAAGTTGCAAATTTGCTACTTTATAAACTTTATTAAGGTTTTTTCTTTTTTTGCATTTATTAAAAGTAAAACACGTATTATCCGTCGTACCTGGGAGCAGGTCGTCGTTGTCACTGTCGCTGTCGGAGCTGGAGCTGCTTCGCGGGCTGCGCGGCCTCTTCCTCTGTTGCCTTGGCGACAGCATCGGCAGCTGAGGGGGTCCGATGGGGCTCGGGCCCAACCCGGCCCCGCCGTAACCGGCGTCCCGGTTCTTCGGGGGTCGTCCGGGCCTTTTGGGGGGTCCGGCCATTTTCTGGTTCTTCTTGGAGAAGAGGACGGAGGTGCGGCGGCCCACCTCGGGAGCCAGGGCTGACGAGGACACGCCCATATCTGGAGCAGGAGGAGAGGGTTCACGGGTTTAAAATGACATCATCATCAGGCTACTTCTCATCTTCATGCACATCACTGATCATTCACCTTTCCCACCGATCTCCTGGCTGCTGCTCTCTCCCCCTTCGTCATGGTGCCCCGAAGACGACGGGTGATGGGGGAGGGACGAGCCCCGATCCCCGCCTCCCACGGACTCCCGGCCCCCCATGCCGGAGCCCCCCTCCCGCTGGTGTGCGAGCTTCCTTTTGACGACGCTGATCTCCTTGCGCAGAGCTTTGGCTCTCCGAGACTGGCCGATGCTGTGCTTTCCCAGGCTGACCTCGTCGAGACGCGCCTGAAGGTAATGCAGCTGCTCCTCCAGCGGCAGCCGTCGGCGGTTCTCTGGCAGGAGCAGGTCTGAGAGAGACGGGGGGAGGGGGGGGAGAGGGTTAAACACCTTCAGAGAAACAACGACAGTAATTATGAAGGAAGTCTAATATGACTGGAAACTAACAAAGGGATGTTTCTGTGAAATGTGTGTAATATAAGCTGCACCACATTCAGTTTTAATGGCAGAAAAAAATAAATCTTATGCGCCACCTATTGGTCAAGGTACTTTACTGCAACATGTTTCTAATTCTAGTGCTGTTGTGACATGGAATGTATTCTAGCTGCAACTCCATAAGGGAAAGGAAAGAAAAAACAAACACCACCAGCAATAAGAGAGTTAAACCTTTAGAGAGAATATTTCATCTACAAATTATCGACTGACTGAAGAACCGACACCTAGAATTTCTCTTTGCCAAAGATAAATCAGATTAAATACTGATGCTTTCTGATCTTACCATCTTCATTAGAGGACAGCGGCCGGTCTCGTTCCCTGTCTCGATCCCGTTCCCTGTCTCGGTCTCGATCCCGTTCTCTGTCTCGTTCTCGATCCCGTTCCCGGTCTCGTTCTCGATCCCTGTCCCGTTCCCGCTCACGTTCACGCTCCCGTTCTCGTTCCCGCTCTCGTTCTCGCTCCCTCTCCCGGTCCCTGTCCTGGTCCCGCTGGCTCTCCGGGCTCGGCTCCCGGGGGAGGTGAATGCCGGCCTCGTAGTCGAAGCCTATCCGCTCGGCGTGCCGCCTGGCCGTCCTGATGACGGAGCCGCCCATCTCTCGGAGCCTCAGGGCGGCGCGGTAGAAGACCGTGTCCTTGGCGTTGTACTTGAGGCAGTTGTTGACGATGAGGCCGAAGTCGGCCTCAAAGGCCTCGAACGTGAGGTAGCGGTGGGACTCCAGCAGGTTCCACATGGTCTGGAAGTCCATTGGAGTGTCGATGTGGTCCAGGTAGTCTGGCACCTGGAGAGGAGAGGGAACATCGACAAGGATCTCTCAAATCTTGTAAAGAGGACACAGAGCTAATATGCAATGCTAAAAGGTAACATGCAAACCTCCTGAGTGTGTGTGTGTGTGTGTTTACCTCTGCCAGCGGTACAGGCTCGGTAAAGAAGTTGTTAATGTCCCTTTCTTGTAACTGTTCCAACGTAGTCCTCAGTAGCACCAGGAAGGGAGTCAGCTGCATCTCCAGCGCCATCTGCTGCACTTTAATCTGAACACAGACACAAGTCTGTTTCTACAGGGTTCCTGCACCTTCTCCAAAGCCAAATTCAAGCACCTTTCAAAGCATTTCAAGGTGCATTTCCATGCTTTTCCAGCACCTTCCAGCTGTGGTAAACTCCATATTTGTACCAATCCAATGGTCAGTGTTCAGTCTACTTATTCTGTCACTTGTTCATCACATTAAATGAGATGTTATTGTCCTCTAAACAACCAACATGATGTTTGGAGACAGCTTTTTACAGAAGGACCACAAATGAAAGGAAAACTAATTCCACTAACAGATCCACAGAAATATAATCACCAACTATTTTCATCATCTGTTCATCATCAAAAGTCATTTTTCATAAAGAAATGTCAGGAAATGCTGTTTTCAGTCCCTCAAATATGGAGATCTTCTTTTCTCTGTTCTATCATAGATGTCATCACATACAACACACATTTCAAGACCTTTCTTCTAAATGAAACCTGGAAAACACCACACCAAAAAATTCAAGTGTTTTCAAGAATTTCCAGCACCCGTACCAACCCTGTTTTCAACAATGTAACGCTGCTGACTGAATTAATAAAACAAGAGAAACCAGGCGTGTGTCTCACCGTTTCCCTCTTGAGTTTCTCCCTCTTGCGGATGAGCTCCACCAGCAGCCGGGCTCGCTCCAGGTCGTGTCTGAGTCTCTGCCAGGCCTTCAGCTGCTCCTTCAGAGCGCACTGCTTCTCCTCGCTGTCCCTCTGCAACACCAACACACGCAAACCCCCCCAAAAATCATGTTAGTCAACTCCTGAATGAGGCCAAGAACAGGATTACAGAAACACTAAAAAAATCAAGTCACCGGAGGGAGTTGCGACGGAGGTTGCGGCGGGAGCGGCTCGATGTGCCGTTGGGACTGCAGGTGGGTTTGGAGCCGGCGGAGCAGAGGGACGCCGTTGCGGCTCTGCCTCTTCAGGGTCCAGTAGCTGTGAAGTCGCTGCATGAACTGGCTTTTCCTGGGTACCGTCAGGTTGCTGGTGATTTTGCTCAGCCTGCAGAGAAACTAACGCTACTTTATCTCTTGTACTCCCATCTTACAAATGCCAAACTCTTTGTTTTAATTGTAAAAAAGGAAAGTCTCCCCTTGATCCAAGGCCCAGTTGTTTAAAAGAGTTAAATCAGGATCAGAATGATCCGGATTTGGAAATCCCATTTTTAGCTATTCAGGATCAGGTATTCCGTATTACTTTTGTGCTGGTTTTTCAAAGCAACGCTGGATTGGTTCACTCCGAATTTTAAGTTTGACGCTGACTTTCATTCCTTTGATATTACTGCTTTTTATTTGTACTGTTTTATTGCTTTTTCTCAAATGCTTTTAATATTTTATGTAAAGCACTTTGAAATGCCTTGTTGTTGAAAGGTGCGATACAAATAAAATGGCCTTGCCTTATCACAACAGACATAACAACAAATCATGTCGTGGATGTTTTTTTGGGATGTTTGCAATCAGAAAAGAATCAAATAAAAAGACTAAATATCCAATATAACTACAAAATAGACAATTTCCTTTGGACAAACCCATTTTGAAGATTTAAATCCAATCCCAAATCCAATCGGATTCAATGAAAAACTGGGCCCAGGAGATATGGGTGATTCACAGAACAATTAGTATGCAATAAAAATCATTTTAAAAAGTTCCAAATTAACCTAATATGCGATTGATTTGGTTCGGGTCGACCTGTTAATCCATAATCCCCACTGTGGGAATAATTAAGGATCATCTTATTTTATGTAGCATGTATGTGTAGCATGTACGTGTAGCATGCAACGTACCTGTGTGGAGGTATGCAGGGCACAGACACCACCGGTGCAGCAGCTCTCCTCTCGGCCAAGATCTTCCTCGCCCTCTTCATCTTCAGCCGGGACTTGGCCTTCGCCCTCTTGGCTCGCTCCGAGCTCCAGCCCTTGGAGTCGTCGTCGTGGCCGATGCTCGGCTCGTCGTCCTCCTCCAGCTCCCCGTCGCTGTGCGACGAGCCCATGCTGGCTCCGCCCACTCCCGCCAGAGGCCGGGCCGACCCGGGCGGCGTGTGAATGTCGCAGTAGGCCGTCTTGCGGACGCTGAACGAGGTGCCGTTGGCCCCGGTCTCTCGGACCGGCTCCATTTTCATGTAGAGGCCCGCCTGCTGGGCGCAGGTGACGTGGAAGGCCGTGTAGCAGTTGGCTTTGTGACACTGGATGCAGGCGCCCGAACCCCGCTGCTTGCAGATGTAGCAGGTGAGCTTCCAGCGGGCGGGAGGAATGTGCTCGATGCTGTCGATCGGCTCCAGGAAGACTGTGTTCGCGAAGCAGACCTGAGGAGAGGCAGAAGAAATAATACACCTGGTGAGTGTCGTACCGACTCACTGAGTTGATGATTCTTCTCGAAGATGAATAATGAAACCTCGTAGAGCCTCAGTTGGTTGCGTAAACACCAAATACAGATACCAAATGCTCCCCGAGACATCGTGACCTCAGGTCTTCTACAGGGAACTGTCTCTCAGACCAAGGACCACCTTATCTGCTCAGGCGCCAGAACAACAAAACAACCCTTTGTACAACCAAGGGAAGCAACCAGCCAGTAGTCATTAACATGTGTAAAGTCTAGGATGAAGATATCTGAAGACATCATATATATATAAATATATATATATATATATTATATTATATTTTTCTCCAACATGCTTTTAACTTAACATGCAACTAAAGAAGCTAAGCAACCATCCGTAAAGGCTGAACTTCACCCTCACAGTCCTGGACTCTGCAAGCAACATCAGTTAATACGGTTAAACACGTGTGTGTTTTTTAATTTAAATTCTGCAAAAAAAAAAAAAAAAAAAAAGAAAACACCGAAAGCTGCATGTGTGTGCACTTCAACATCTGCAAGATTATGTATTGATCAAGAACACATGGTGCAGAGGTGTAGAGCTTGGCAGTATATTCATATATCAATATCTAGATATAAGACATACATACTGTACATATTGTCTAGATTTTAGATACAATATATGGCATAAGTGTCCTTTCCCGGGTGTAAAGGCTGCGTTATAGTTAAGTGATGTAATTTTCTAGAATTTACCAGACTGTTCCTTTAGTTTTCTTCACCCACTGTCATTATATCCACATTACCGATGATTATGTATCAAAAGATCTCATTGCGTGAATATTTTTGTAAAAAGCACCAATAATCGATATTGAGGTATTGTGATTTTTCTCTGTATCTCCCCGTCTCCGTGGCGACGTGGTGGGTTTACCTCGGGGATCCAGAGGGCGCAGACGACGTGAGCCCAGCGCGCGTCGTCCGTCTGCTTGAACGCGCCCCCCTTGTTGGGACAGAGGGCGCAGTCCACGGCTCTGCTCGGCGACTGCAGGCAGCGCCGGCACAACCACTGGCCCTCGGGGATGTAGGGCACGCCGTAGCACTCCTGGTGCACCGCCAGGTTGCACATGTCGCAGAACAGGATCACGTTGCTGTTCTGACACTCGCCGTCGTTGCAGATGCAGCAGACGGCGTCTTCGTCGATGAGGGTGCTGGGGTCGGCCTGGCGGAGAGAAGAGGGGAGAAGTAGAAAGATCAGAGTTGCATTCATGTATTCAAACGTTATTTTTGCTTCAATTCAGGTACCTTGTTGTGGCTCTCAAAATAGGACTCTTTCTCTAAGCGGTCCATGAGATATTCAAAGACCTCCTGAGGGATCGGCGTCACACCGTCACGCCGCCGCTTGTCGTTCATGATGTCCAGCCAGATGTAGTCTTCCTCGTCGATGTCGTACTCCACCTCCTCGTCCAGCTCCTCCACGGACTTATCGATGTATCTGATCACCAGAGTGGGGAAAGAAGAGCTGAATGAGTTTCTGTTACTAAACAACGGGAAAGAAAAGTGTAAGTGATTGAGGATATTTTCAAATTTAAACTTTCTGTAGAAAGAGAAAATAATATTTAAGGTCAAACTAATCCACAACGATAAGTTCTGTACAAAAAAAGAGACTTCTTTATCCTTAAATCCCTGTCATATATTGTACTGTTATGCTTTGCTTCATCTGTTTGTATGTGTGTTTTAATATCTCCATACAGACCTGTAGTAGGATGATGGTCTAGGGGGGGCATCGGGTCTCTCCTGGTCCAGTTCTCTGAACACCGCCTCAGGCAGCTTGACCGCGGGGCCAGACTGAGCGCTGTGATGATGAGACGAGCCGTCCTTCTTCTTCTCTTTACTCTTATGTTTCCCGGACTTCGGCGTGGATTTGCCTCCGTTAGAGGATGGGATGTCCGACCGGTCCTTCCCACCGACTCCCACATCGCCGCCTCCAGCTCCTCCGTCGCTACCGTTACACACCCCCCCTCCTCCACCTCCTCCTCCACCGCCGCCGCCGCCACCACCACCACCACCAGACGCTGGAGCGTCCTCGCCATCGCTGTCGTCCTCCGACACCACGTCAATGTTGTCAAAGATGCTGATGCGGTGGATGCGTCCTTGGAACTCCAGCTCCACCATGCGCTGTGCCTGGGCGTAGGTCATTGTCTCTCTGCCCGGGGAGTGCGAGCAATCCGACCGGTTGGGGCTCCCCGGCGTGTTGCCGCCGCCACCATGCCCTAGCCCTCCACCACCACCGCCGTTACCCCCTCCTCCACCGTCGTCCGTGTCCCCCGATCCTGCCAACGAGGCGCGAGGGGGCCGCCCTTTCCTCTTCTTCTGGGGCAGGGCCTGCGCGGGGGTCGGGTTGTCGTGGTCATAGTGGTAGAGGTGGTACTCGATGCCACTGTAGCTCTTGTAGACCTTGCGGCAGGTCTCCACGGGGCACTCGTACGGGGGCTTGGTGGCCCGCAGGTTGTGACAGAACGTCTTTACGTCAAAGTCCAGCCCCATTGTGCCGACAGCCACTGCTGGGACAGACGCTGCTCCAGTTTACATCTGAAAAGAGAGAAGGCGGGATCAGACTTATAATAATCAGACAGATAATAGCTGCTGGTCACTGAATTACAGTTTACAAAACACACTGTGCACCTGTTATGTGGTGCGGTCACGTGATACCCCCCACGTCACTCTCCCAGTGGATACAAACTGTGTGTGTATATGTGTGTGGTTACCCAGTAACAGGTGCAATTTGGGTCAATATTTATGCTGTTATTGTTAGCTAACTAACGAGTCGCGTCCGGTTTTAACTGCGCTACGTAACAAACGGCTTAATAACATGAACAACAACACACACGGGACGAAACCCCCCATAAACCAACTACGAGACTTTTCTAATCCAGCTAACTTTAGCCGTAGCATTCCCTCCTCCCAAACAATGAAACACTGCATTAGCTAGCTAGCGAGCTAACGGCAGCTAGCTAACAACAACATCACCAGGCAGCGCTAGCAGTTAGCTACACACACACACACAACAAGGCTAACTACTTACGAGTTAACGTTATAAAAATTTGTAAGTGAATCTTAATGACGTCAATTTAGCCGAGGTGGTGGTGGTGTTTTTTTTTATAGTTTAATTCGCGTGCTACAAAACGTTAGCCGCACGAGAGCGGCGCGCTAGCTTAACTTCAAAAGGTAGCGGAGTGTTATTTTTTTTTATAATTACCGGTAAAAATAATAAATGCGCAAGAGTGTTTTTTCTTTAGTTAAGATAACCTGGACTGTAACTTGAGATGACCATTCAAGCCTCCGGCGGCGTCACTGTTGTGTGTGTTTCCCTCCACAATAACCTCACCCCTGTCTGTGTGTGTATGTGTGTGTGTGTGTGTGTGTGTGTGTCCCGAGCAGCATAAAATGACAGTATACCAGCCGAGGTTAGCGCACTAACTGTTACTACGGTATGTGGGGGACCTCGTATAATGCTGAATTAAACAGCTAAGGTGGGCCGATCAATTAATTAGCATTATCTAGAGGTGGAATATGTTTAAAATGTTGAGCAATACGAGGTTAAAAAAAGCATACAAGCGTGCTCATTATGCATTTTTTTTTACATTGTGTTTCCAGCTTACACATATACATCCTTTAACATGTACCCCACCTCCCACCACACCTGAACCCTGTCTACGGATCTGGACTGGTCTTATAAACACTTACTACTCCACGTTCCTCGAGACTGCGCGCTTCGGAAACCTCACACCAGATCGCGACGGGTTGCAGATCGATTTTTTCCTTCCCAATCATTAGATAACCCCAGACGAGATTCATCTGCGATAAAAATGTGTTCATAAAAACGATATAATATCCAGATCATTTCATTGCGTGAAAGGAAAAAAAAAAGAAGAAGAAAGAAGAAGAAGAAAAAAAAAATCAGGAACTCGGTTGAACAAAAGAGGCGAACCGTTGCTGTAACGTTACGCCGCGCGTCGACACATTCGCCACACAAAGGGTCTATTTCTCGGCTCTTCTTTTGAATAAAAGGGCCTGTATGGACTTTTAAACCACGTGTTTATCGTAATATATATTCTTATCTTCTGCTCGGAGAGGTGTCTGAATTATTTGTGTTTTATTTTCTACCGGAACCGACGCTTTTCCCACGGGATTAGTGCACGTTGAATGTGGCGAATCTGCGGCTTCGTTTCAAAGACGTCGGCGCAGGGCCCGAGTGAAAACTGGCCCGAGTGCGCGTCGCGCTTTCAAAATAAAAGTCGACCAACACATTAACATATATCTATCTATCTATATCGATATGTGTGTGTATATATATATATATATATATATATATATATATATATTGATCACTTGTTAGGTGTCATCTTGGTCTCATGATGCCCAATTCAAGCATGATGCAGATAAATAGCAATTCTAATTGAACCAGGATGTTGATTGGTCATTCAAGGATCAAACAGCTGTTCAGCTCTGTGAGAGAGAAAGTTGTGCAAAAAGTGCTGAAACATTGAACAGTTGGACATGTGCATTCAAAAGTCTAGAGGTCACATTAAGTTCACCTGTAAAGTTTATAGTGCATTTTAGGTTCATCCTGAAATTTCACCTGAAAGCCGAATACCCCTAACTTTTTGTGAGTAGTGTGTATACACATACTTATATGATCCTAGTTGTTTATCTGAACTCCATGCTACATAATTATATCATCATCGTTTTAATAGCATTATATAATCTGAATAAAATAAAACAGGCAAATAAAAACAAAGAAACAACACCATCAAGCACAAAATAATATTTATTTGTCTCTCAACATACAGTCTGTGATTAGAGTGCAGCAGGGTAGGGTGGGGTGATGTAATGCGGTGGGACACACGGCAGGCAGAAGCAATCCCACACGGTTTAAATACAAAGCCTTTTTGACAATCAGAGCACATTCACCAGGGGGGGGGGGGGCAACGTTGTCGAGACAGAAGTGAGATGAGCAGAGTAGGAAGTGTCAGGACTCCTCCTCCTCCTCCATCATCATCATCATGCATCTCAGCACCACCTGTATGATCACCGCATCCACACGAATACGACCCAACAACTGATTATCCCCTCCTCTGCTCACCAGTTAGCAGCGACGGAGGTGGAACAAAAACCAGATATAAGTGACAGAGAACAGAAATCTCTTACTACTGGAAGTATTTCACCAAAGCAGAAGATTCTGCATAATATCCTATAAAAGGTCCAATTCAAACCGAATTGATGGAATAATATACATCGAAAGAAAACCCCACCACCACCACCTCTAAACCAAAAGAAAAGAAAATGTACAAATATAAACTACAAGAAAACTGTACAATTCACAGCTTGGCAGAAAATCGGGATGCTTAAAAACCATTCAAATGTGTTGTGGGGAGACGTGGAATATCGAACCGTTGCTGTATTGTTTATATTTTGCTTCGTGGAACATGAAAAGTTTGGCCATGCTTGTCAGTGATAAAAAAGTACAGGCGGTGAAACCCACTATATACAGTGCAGGAAACTGGAAACAGAATTCATTAAGGGAGACCATATGTTGTGCAAATCTCCCGCATCAAGTATCATTTGAATTTTGTAATATATTACTGAAAAAAAGAAACAAAAACCAACCTGGGAAATAAACTTTCAGCAAAATATTTTAAAATGTCAACAAGGCAATAACACCGCTTTGTGAGTGTCTCATTTTATTCATTTAAATTGTATTTTACGTATCATCTTTTGTGAATATAATGCTTAAATGGACAGTGGAATCACCTCGGACGATAGCAGCATCAAAAAAAATGAAATAAAAATAATAATCAAGCTTTGAAAATGAAATCATCCAAAAAAAACTAAAAAAAACATCAGACTCAACTGGTGATTGCACAAAACATTTCACATATAGTTGTACGCTGAGTAATAGTAAAGCCAAAAGTTGAAGAACATTTTAGCAGTAGTGACTTTGTTTGCTTGGAGGTTTTGTGGAAATGTTTATACTTTGCCCGGTAACTTCCTGACTGTCTCTTGGTGATTTGTAACTTTTGTTTTTTTTTCAGCTCGCTCCCCCGTTGCACACGTCTGAGATAATAAGGCTTGTGGCAAGGCCACGATCAAAAAGCTTTTTGTGGATGGGGGGTTAAATTGCACTTTTAAGCCTCAAGCCTTCACATATTAATTGCTACATTCTGATCCGAACACTGCCAGAGGCAAATAACTGTAGAAAGAACTATATACAGGACACACTTGGGGAGGGGGGGGGGGCTCTGGACGCCGCCTTTCTCTTCTTCTTCACGAGGCTACAACGCTGCCAACGTGTTCGCTGTCCTATCAAAAAAGAGGCTGTGTAGTCACGACTGAACCGTTTGACCTGAAAGAGTGGATTTGGCTGCTGGCGGGTTTTTTTTTTTTTTTTTTTTCTTGTTTTTTTTTCCTTCTCTCATCAGTCGTACATTTACCATTTGTTTCTGCAAGGCAACGGTACATCTCACCACTATGGCATTCCATCTGTCACAGGGATGGAAAGTAAACAAGAGTTAAAACATGATTTTATTATTAATACTTTTTTTTTTTTTTTTTTTTTAAATAAGAGCATAGTGTTAATAGTGCAGTTCTACAAGGGCATTCATATGTAAACAAAAAAACAAAAAGTGTCTGTAATGCATTAAAAAAAAAAACAGAAGAAAAGAGAAACTGCACTCAAGCTACCATCAACTAAAATAACTTTGATGCAGACATGCTCGTTTTCACAGAGGAAAAGAAACAAAATCTATAAATCAATGTTCAAGGCACTACATTCCTTCAAATATCTTCATCATAAATACTGTCTCGTTGCTGTATCTCAAAGCACTGGGATTTGGATTCCAATGTAGTGTTTAAAGTGTACGTAACACAGAGAAAGGCAAAACAAAATCAACGTTAAAAACTGCGGTAATGAAGAATAAAGTGAAATACGCCTTGTGTGGCTGAGTTTAGTCAAAAACCGCAAAAACAAACAAAAAAAAGCATTAGGTATTCAGACATACATACCACATACTGAATAGTATACACACACACACACACACACACACACGCGCACATGTTAACTACAGATATAGTGTTGTATAAAGAATGTCAACACCTTTGCGTTCATGTTATTTACAGGATCAGATTATGTACACATGTGGCTCCGGGGGATCCAGACTGGAGTCGGACTATCGTGCCCAACACGCGTTCCGACAAAATATATGATCGCAGATCAGGTAGTCCTAGTGGTTTTTTGACAGGGGCCGTTCTCGGGGTCGCGCAAGACCAGAGGGTAGGCCCGGATCCCCGGGTTTGCCATTGTGCCATAGGGCATCATTCTTGCAGCACCAAGCGGCCCTACGGGACTGGGCGTGCTAGGCCACTGCTGAGGGTAAAGAGGACCAGGAACCATCCCTCCATAGGAGCCCGCTGGCAAAAGGTAACCAGGAGGGAGCATTGCTGAGGAGGTGGGAGCTAGGGTTGTGGGCATACCGGGGCCTAAAGCAGCAGTCAGGGGGCAGGAAAGAGGCAGCTGGAAGTTGCGGGGGCCAACATGGCATTTCATCTGAAAACAGAAGGGAGTCGTTGTACAAAGTTGTGCATAGACCGCCTGAAAAAATGTCTAGAGATCAAAGTACAGCTCATCCTCTATCATCTATCCCTGAGTGCCCAACTCTCCATTTTCCAGTACCTCATGATGCGTGGCTGCTCCCATGGGTGGCGCTCTGGCCTCCAGGTCCTGCTGGCGTCGCTGCTGTTTGATCTGATTAAGGGAGGGGGGCGGCTGATTGGCCGCCGCCACGGTCTCCTTCGTCCAGTCGTCGACCAGCTTGTGGAGGTCGTCGGTGAACGTGCCTCGCTTGTTGTTGCTGTTGTTAGGTCTGGACCTGGGCGAGCCGCGTCATTGGCTGGGGAGATGGGGAGGGCGCGGCCGCGGCGAGGGCTGGCTGCGTCTGAGCGGCGGCGGCTGCCTGAGCTGCGGCGGCGTTGAGAGAAGACCCTGAAAAGACACAAATAAGGCTTAAAAGTCTAACCTTTAAATAAATAAATAAAAAATAAATAATTGACAGTCGAATCAATTGGCTGATGTACGGCAGAACGTTAGAAACTTATAATGAAATCCAACTTGAGAATAGTGCTTATGTTATTTTTTGAATAAATAAGTAAACAACGCATCGTCTGTGACATATTTTGCCGAACAAAGCAGCCAAAGGATTACGACATGAGTGACTTTCGTGAGTAATCTTTAGACAAAATGAAATGTCTGATGTGCAAGTGACAACAAAATCCAGCAATCCAGACACCGACACCGCCATGCAAAACAACAAGAAACGTAAATGAATGCAACAATCTGTGAGAGCACCCACATCGTCAACAACAACAACAACAACAACTGCGACAAAGTGCCAACCCCCCAAAAAAAGAGGAAAATAAAGTGTTCATACAAACAAAAGGAGGACTAAAATAGTGAGGACAGAGTAAGGAAGACAGAGAGTAAGAAAGTAAATGAGATAGTTACTACTACTGCGCTCTTTGCCTAGACATAGTCGTTTCAGAGTGGACCCTATAAAAAGGTAGAACAGCACAAGACAGAAAGACAGTTAGGCCTGGACACACTGCACACCACAGGTATGTGGACAAGCTGCTTCAAAAAGCACATTCAGCTATCAAAACAATCAGGGAGAGAGAGAAAGAAAGAAGGGGGGAGAAAAGGGGGTTTAAAAGTGAGGAGGACTGGAAGGTGTTCTCTTTAAATTGTGACTATTAGAAAGTGAACCTGAGGAGCTTTGAGGTGGAGCGAGCACACACACACACACACCTAGCCTTTTGTGATGCTGCCTTCTAAATTAACTTACTGGAAACAACTTAAATGTTTTCCACAGTGTTCAGTGGACAGAAATCTGATAAAAAAAAATGCAAAAACACCTTAAATCATCATTACAAACAAAGTAATTATTTGTAAGATTTCGTCTGAATTATTGGCCCGTTAGCGGTTAGTGGTTTCTACGAACAAAGAGATCCCTTTGTCGATGTGAGAATGCCTGTGAAATGAAAAGAAATAACAACTGAAAGGAGCACACAGATACTAGCTGTCACTCATCAGTCAGAAACATGCAGGTAACTCAGGAGGGAGGGGAGAAAAAAGTAATATTGATGATACAGCCCTTGGTATGGCGGAGCAAGTGTCCATCAGTGCCCTGCCTGCCTGGCGTCTGCACCATGCATGTCTTCTCCGTCCAAACATGAGGGACTGAGAGAGCTGGGGGGATATATATATGTATATATATGTATATATATGTATATACATACACAGAGGATGGCTGACTTTAAGGCAAAGTGCCGGGACTAATAAAATCTAACAGTAGATGGAAACACACAACAAATAAAAAGGCTTTGGCATTCTCTCTCTCTCACATGTGCACAGACACAAGGCATACTGTCTCCTTTAAGATCTGACCTCAGGCCCATGTTTGGAGAGAACCAGCCCCACTGAGCTTCTTTTTTTTTTTTTTTTTCTCAAAGCCAGAAGCACAAAGCATTTGTATGGAGGGGAGGAGGAGGAGGGGAGAGGGCATTATACCCACAAATAAATGGTTATGGACGGGACTGTGGCTCTGTGGACGGGATGCTGAGGGAGGCGAGTGACGTATGTCAGGTGAGGAGGGTGAAACAGAAGAATCCACTATATCACAGATACATTTTACCAATAAAGAAATGGTTGATAGGAGAGAGAGAGAGAGGTGGAATATGAGCGAAGGGGAGGGGGGAAATAGAAAAGAACAAATACAAACAGATGGACAGAGACACAGGTCCACTGAGGAATCTAGTGCGTGGTTTGCTACTAGATTTATAGGTGACTCTCTCTGACGTTTGGTGGTAAACCGTCCAGCCTGTAAAAATGAATATAAAAGAGGGAAGAAGAGAAGAAACAAAGAGAGACACTTTGTGAAGGTGTACAGAGACTGGGGATGAGAAACCCCCCACACACCATCAAAAAAGCACCAGCAAAGGAGACTTAGAGGACGTGAACGATATGCAGGATCCCACTATGTAATAATCATCTGAGTATTATTAGGGGGAGACAGAGAGACTCTGAGAGGTGTGGGAAGTGTGGTTGAATGCTTGGATTATGATTTGTGTGTTTATTCATTTGATATTGCTTGAGTTCATATTTGCACCTATACCCTAACATTGTCAACTGTAAGAAGATACGCTATGATTTACATAAAAAATGTCTTAAATACTGGACTGAACCACAACATTTGAAAGCAACAAAACACCAGCCCGTTACACACACACACACACACACACACACACACACAAGTGTGTTGAACTAACTCAAAAACATCCGAAACCTTTTAAACCTTAAAATATCTCTTTACTCGCGGTCGACTAAAACTTGGCTTTGTTAATAATTTGGTTGTAGAACGGCTGCTATTTACTATCAATATATAATTTACTATCAACACTGTGGGTTAAAGTCGTTTAACTATGAATCATAATCCTCCCTTTTCTCTATTACACATTTTATTGTTCCTACCTGTCTGTGTGTTTTATTTTTACGAGTACTATTTTACAAGTTCTTGGCATGAACCGAATATGAAGTCACCGTTTTATTTTCTCCCGATGCTCGATAAATAAAACAAAACGTGACTTTTACGATGTGGAGCCTTAAAATGTGCACCACTTAAATGACTGGATAGAGTACCAACCTCGGCTTTTATTATCATGCCTCAGAAATTCCACACATCTGAGTATCCGTATTTATTGCAACACAGATGACGTAAAAAGGGCAGAATGAACATATCGATGTTGAAAATAACATGCATGTCATATTTTGAGGTGTGTCTGCGTCTGTGACCCTTCGAGACTCTTGGTCCTTTTCTACTTGCAACACGTTGTCCACGTTACGCATTTACCTCGGCCCTAGCGGCTGCTTTGTCCCACACACACACACACACACACACACACACACACACACACACACACACACACACACACACACACACCAGCATGCATGTGAACCTATAATGTGTACCTTGGCCGGGGCCTTGGGCTTGGTTGGTCGCCATGCCGTCGCCGTGGAGCCCGGCGTAGATGTTGTCCGAGGAGAAGGAGCCCTTCAGGGAGCAGGGCTGCTGGGTGTGGACCTGCTCCGGAGCCGCGCCGGGCTGAGTGCCGGAGCTGGAGCTGCCACTCGAGTGGGCGGAGCCATCGGACAGAAGTGAACTTTTAGCCGGCGAGCTGGACGAACTGGCTGCACTCTCAACTTGGAGCAAAAAATAAATAAATCACAAAAGTGAGTCAGACTGAATCACACGCACACTCCTACGTTTTTTTTCCTGACGCCATTCCCTGTGTTTTCCACTTTCTAACTGAAATTGCTCTCCCATACACACAGAATCATCACCATCCGATACCCACACACCTTTCCTCTCTGCGGAGGCGTTGAGATTGTTTTTCAGCTGCTGCACCATCGGATTGAGCAGCTTTCCAGCCTTCAGCTTGTGTTTGCTGGCCCTGCGCCTGCGGCCGCTCGGTGGTGCGGCGTGAAGCAGGCCGACGTTGGGGGGCAGCGTTTTGCCCAGCTCCGTGTACAGATGCTCGATTTCACTCCTCTGGAACGCCTGCAGCTCGGAGATCTCCTTCATGTGTCTAGTGAGAAGGCACAGGAAGAGAACAGAACATTAACTAGTCAATTTCACGACTTCTCTCCAAGCATTCCCTCTGTAATTTACTCTCGTAAACCAAAGCCTCTGTTATTAAAGCTTGCGGTCGTGACACCTGCGTCAGGGGACGTCCTATTTTTATGCGTTTGATGGAATACTAAGTAAGTCATTCAAAAACCTCTTCAGGTCTTTTGAAAAAAAAAAATAAGTTGCGGCGTCTTGACTGACAAACCACTTAATAGCATCTAATCATTTTGTGGGCTTCCACACGATCATTAAAGTCACTGAAAATACTGGGAGAAGGCGATAAAACAAGTACACAGAAGTTCTTGATGAGCTCAGGGGAAAGAAAGTACCGTTGGAAGAAAATGGAAAAATCAATTATTTGTGCATTTCGTTTACAGTTTTTAAGATCACGGTAGCGTTAAAGCAGTCAAAGCAATGAGTCACTTTTATGAGGGTCAAATAGCTTACCGTTGCCTAAAAATGAATGCCCTAATTTTAGCAAAGCCTGTCTGCTTGTTGACGAGTTGCTTCGTTAGAAAGTTACAAACACTTTTCAATGCGATTGCAAACCGGTACTTTTGGATTTCTCTGCTACTCGGACAGATAAAACGCTGCTATATGCAGCCATAATTCATGGTTTAGTCATTGCATAGGCAACATCACAGATTTGTTGTGTTGATAAGCTTGTGAAAGTGGAGTGCTTTAAAGTTTATGTGGAAACGGCAACCTAATTCATATTTTACAGCACAAGTGAACTATTTCACCAGCTTGGTAATGTGATATCTACTCCATAATGGATAAGATTGGGAGAGGATAGGCCTCCTTTGCCAAAGTGCCCTGACCATCAAGCAGTGATGACCATGAATCATGACTACATCTATTGTGCTGTGGTTGAATGCATGCGTGTGTGTAAGTTCCTTTACTTTTCTCTCAGCTTCTGCAGTTCTTTCCTCATGTCTGCATCCTCGAACTCAGAGTCGTTGTCGCTACTGATGTAGGACGAGTGCGTATGTCCCGCGGGAGGCGAGGGGGCGTGGCCGTTCATTGCCACGCACGGTCTGCTCGGCGAATCGGAGCTCTGCTCGCTTTTGCTCCGACCGGAGCGCCGCAGGAAGGCCACCGCCCTTTTCATGAGGTCGCTTCCGCTGTGCTCGGAGAGGGCGTGAGCCGGCGGCGCCGGGTGGACCGGAGGAAGGGCTACGCTGCTGCTGTCCTCGTCCGCCGAGTCGGAGTAGAGGTGAGAGGAGTGAGGGTAGGTGTGATGGGTCGGCGTGTCCATCGTCTGGGCCCGGGGGATGTGGCATGGAGTGACGTCGGGGCTGGAGGTTGAGGTGGTCAGGTAGAAGTTGGGCGGGGCGGAGTAACGGTTACTACTGTGGGTTTTGGATGTTCCTGCGTCCTCACGATCAGCTGCAGCTGTCGTGGAAGATTTGTCGACAGCCACACTGTCCTCTTTCCTGCCTGGGCCCTGGGTCTGGCTGTGAGACCCTCCGGAACCACTAGAGGGTGCCGGGGAGCTGAAGGTGCCACAACTCCTCTTGCTCTTCTCTAAGCAACAGACGACATCCGGTGGAGTGGGGATGATCTGGAAGGAACAGAAGCCTGTGTTCGTAACAAAATTATGGTCCATAAATATCATCAACTAATGCAATGTTTGACCAACAAACTGGACCCAATGTGCAGAAGTCATGTTCTGTAATAGGATTTAAAATCATCAAAAGGGACATTTATTTTGAACAGATGTGTCCCTTTAAGGGGTTTTGAGAGCGGATTCTTACTTGAAAACGGCTTTTGGAGCTGTATGAACCGGAGCCGGCAGTCATATCTCTTCTGTTCATAACCCTGTTAGCGGCTAAAAGGACCAGGAAGAACGACTTTCAAAAACGTTGAAACAGATTCTCACACCAGCACGCAGCAGCAATAATAATAATGTGGTATTGACAACGTTACATAAATAATGCTCCCTACCTGCCACCGCCGAGTCACTTAGCGCACCCACGCTATCTGTGCGCTCAGGAATCTGAGGCTAACAGAGAAAAAGAGAAGGGTGTGTGTGGGAGATTGCAATCATTTGAATAGGGGCTCAGTGTGGTAAGGCTAGCCATTATCCGCTCCTGACCTCAGTGTTGTCTGAATGAGTCAGGCCCTGGTTTGTTTTCATGAGCATGCATGCACACAACGACAAACACACACACACGCTGCCAGAGAAAGAGATCCTGGTGAGTTATGGTGCTGACAGCGGTAATTGTGTTAGCCTACCCGTTTCTAAGCACAGTATTAGTCTTGCTTTTTACAGCCAAGAGTCAAATCAATGACACAGTGCAGGGAAACGATCCAGAGATGCTGCCATTAACTTAGCTCCTAACCAGGGTCTGAATGCTTCTGTCTCTCACACACACACACAGTATTTTTACCAGTAGCTCCCCCTTCTTCTTTGTAAGTGCTCCCTCTGCGTTCTGGCCGTCTGAGACCGGAGGTGAGCTCACTCCCTCTGTACCGGAGGCCTGGGGGTCAGATGCGGTGCTCGAGGGCTGGGAGGGGACATGCTCCTGGTACAACAGGTTTCTCAGCTTCTCATCCAAAGTCTTGATGGTGCGATCGGCAAACTCCACCCGGCGCGGCCCCTCGCTGTCCGACTCGCCCGGCCCGGCGCCCGCTGGCTGCTGGTGGCTCGACGACGACTGGGAGTTCTGATGTGCCGGACTCTGGGGCTGCGACGTGACTGTCCCCGGCTGTATGGGCGTGGCATAGGGCTGCTGCAGGACCACGGACTGATGGGAGGCCAGCTGAGGGGGTAGTTCTCCAGTGGGACTGGCCTTCTGATTGGGCTGACTGGTCTGAGCGGAGGTCAAACCGCTAGCTGCTCCTTTATCGCCGGCATTCACATCCAGAGAGCCGGGTGGCACAATGGCGCAGCATGGAATGTCCGTAACCATGGAGACAGCAGAGATGCAAGGCTCTTCCACAGGAGGCGGGTTGTGATGGCTGGCACCGGCAGCGGCGAGCGCATGTTTAGTCAAACAGGGCTGAGGCTGCTGGATCCGGGTCTGGTCAGTGCTCTGGTCTGGAGGTTGCACCGAGGTCGGAGCTGCAGGCGGCAAAGACGAGGCGGAGGAGGATGATAAAGGTGCGGCTGGAGTAGCCACTGCGGTTGTGTTGCTGCTGGGCCTGACTGATGATGAGGCAGACTTTTCAGATTCTGGAACAATAAAAAGATTTAATTAGGTGTAGAACAGATTGGGAGTCTAACAGCCAAGGCCGTGAAGAAAAGATGCTGGGTCCTGTGGGTGCCAGAGTGTTACATCACTGCCCCCCCCCCCCCCCCCCCCCCCATCAGGTTCTGTCAGCTGGGGTATAAATCCCGCCCTTCATTTTATGCCTAGAACCACTGCAGAAGCTCTCTTATATAACTGACCCCAACAGATGAACCACACAGAGATGCATTCTAATGCAAGCAGCGGGTCTTCTTACTCATTCTATAGAAAATACGCTGCTGGCTGAGAACTTTAACGTTTAGCAAGTAGTAGAATCTCAGGACACGTAGAAGCATTAACAAAGCCGTGTTTGTGAGTGTGCAGCATACCCAGGGCCGTAGAGGTGTGAGATGCAGTCTTGTCTTTGTCTAGCGTGGGCGTCTCAGCCACAGGGCAGATGATAAACCAGCGCTTGCCAGTGTGCAGGACTGTCAAGGACAGAGAGGAAAGAAAAAACTCATAAATGCTTAGCTACTATTCAATTCAGCAGAAGAAAAAAAGAAAAAGTTCTGACTGACCATGGTGAAAACTAAACAACAAAAAGACTGGCAGAACACAAACAGTTATTCATAAATCCTCATTCCATTGCCCCAACATAACCTCACGTCTCTTAACCTCAGCTGCCTCCCTGTATAGCTGCATTCTTAAGAGGAACTGAGAAGTGCACATGGATTTTGTTTGAGTGAATATTTAAGTCAAAGTCGTACCATTTTGCTGGTACACCAGCTGTGGTGTGCTGGGCGAGGAAGCCTTCAATCCCTAAAGAAACACGGAAGGATTACTAACACAGATTTGATGAATGTGTGTCGATTAAATAGGCACAGATTCCCTAAACCATCCAAAGGGCTGGACCTAAGGAACGCAGATTTGATGAATGTGTATGGATTAAATAGCATCGACCAGATTTCCTGAACCAAACCATTAGGCACAAATTCAGTTAGATCACAAACGTCGCATCAGCAGGAAAGGTATTTTTCTGGCAGCTCTCGTTGGCAGCGCTGCACGCAAAGTCATCCTGGAGAGTGCAGCCGGGACGAAGCATCCACGAGGCACTCGACGACAGATCGGTGCTATCCCGACGTATTATCTGTCGACGGATCCGCCCTCACCTCTGATCCCAGAGCGCCGGCGCCGTCGCCCTGTTTGGGGCTGCCTCCTTGCTCGGGGTTCCTCTCGTCCTCGGCGTCCTCGCTAAGCATGTCCTCGGCCTTGTCCACGATATCCTTCAGCTGCTCGATGAACAACTCTTTTTCTAAAAGCAGGATGAAGTCGTTCTCCACCTTGAGGGGCAGAATGGAGTTTTAACTTAACACATTGTTTTTTTATTAAAACAGGAATGTATCAGTTTAGAAATCTCAAATTTCCAGATACACTGTCTATTCAATTTAAGGCCCAAGGAAAAACCCAAGGATTACTTTCTCATACATTATTAAGTATATCTGTTTCGAAGCATTTCACTTAATAAATGTATATCAAATATATTGCTTTTCTAAGCTTCACAAGTGGCGTCGGACCTCCTATATTATACATGATTAGTTGTTGGAGCAGTTTTGCCATAAATATTCATCCATCTATCTATAAATACGAGCCCCATATGAAATAGTTGGGATAGGAGGAGAGAGGAGCAAGGGAGAGAGAGGGAGAGAGAGGGAGAGAAAAACATTTTTGCTGCATTGCAGATCAGAAGTCGGGGAATCTGTTGCCGTTCTGTTCTATAAGGAAGCATCGCAGGCAGCTACGAACATCCTGCCGGCTACTTTCTCTCCTACCTACCATGTACGTGGCGATCTCCTCTGGTGCGTCTCCGTCCAGGTCAAACTTGAAAGTGACCATTTTGTGGTTGTGAGTTTCTAACTGACACTCCACCATCTTATCGCCCGTGTTGCACACCTGCACAATAAACACATCGTCTGCCGTTAAATCGTTTTTTTTTTAATCTGAATTGTTGTCCTCGTCACCATGTGTTCAGTCACCCACGTTGAGCATGCTGAGCTTCGGCCTGCCGATCTTCTCTTGGCGAGAACGAGTGCGAGTGGACCTGCGGTGGTGTTTTCGCACTTTCGCCTCGCCTTTGCCTCCGTACGTGCCCTCGTAGCCGTCGCTCATCTCCTTCCCCGACGTGGCATCAGAGTTGACACTGGTTTTTTGATGAGGAGAGGAGAGAGAGGAGAGTACATCAGGAAAAGTGTCGGCTCAGAGCAAACGGCTCGACATTTAGGTGAGCTATCGGTTTCAAGATTACAAGGTGTTGGGTTGACAAAAAGGAGCAAAAGCAAAGAAGGTGTGTGATAACATAGTTGTCTTAGTGTGTTACATAACCGTCTGAGGGCAACAGACAGAAGTCTTCTCCTGGAAATGGAAAGAGGCCAGTGGTCTTTACCTCCCGCCTCGATACGGAGCTTAGTGAACAGGTTCTGTAAAGTTTATTGCTGCTCTGGAATGCCGGCTGGATTTGGCAAAAGTCTGATATAGCAACCGTGGCCCGACGCTAAACTCCACACAAACTTAAAGTAGATACAGATATGCGGAGGGGGGGGATTACCTTTCTGCTATCTATTATGGAGAAACCACTGAAGTGAAGTTAAAAGTAGTTTTAGCTGCTGCTGGTCACAATGACCTGAAACATTGGCAGATGTATTAGAGAGTTCATCAGAGTTTTACAGTCAAAGCGGTTAAGATTTCGTCAGAGAACGTTTGCATAGCCGGAAATTAGGTCCCCACTACACAACAAATACTGTATAAGAAACAGGTTAGGAGTTCATTCATCATTACTGAGGATTGGTGCAACGCCCTCAATGTTTTCTAAAGGCAAACCATGTCTGTGGCTCAGGGAGTGTAAAAGAAAAAAAACCCACACACACAACTGAGTCAATGCTTTTGGCAGCGTTTTGGTTTTCCTTTTCGTTTGAGGTAAAAGATCAATGTAGCTATCTAAGTTCTGCTGGGCATCCTTTTCAACACAGCACTTTTTCCAGCATGGGTGTGGCTACTGTAACAGTAAACTATAGAGCCTCTCATTTGTAATTCTGCTGTAAGAGAGGACAGGATAACTGTTGGAGACCCAATGCTTTCTGTCACTGCTGATCAGGCAGAACGCTGCTTTAAAGATTACCGTCCGGCTGGCAGCACATGAGAGCTGGATGACATTACTGTCATCCAATATGCCATTTTTTTTCTGTTCTTAGAATGACTGACTTGTCACCTACAAAGATGGCTGAAAGGAAAAGAAGCTTGTACCTGTCATAGCTCTGTCCTCCAGTGTGTTTCTCTGCAGCTTGATCCTTCAGACAGAACAAATACAGAAACCACAGAGAAGGAATTAAAGGGCGCGTTTTTGATTACATTCGCCACGGAGACTTGTGGGGAAATTATATGTGAGTGCATCACTATTTGCAAAACCCAGCGTGGGCAGAGGAAGAAACAAATGACGAACTTTAAATGTGGCAGTGAGTCATATGTCCATACCTCCGTGTTGGTCTCTGTTGGACCCTGACCTGCAGCTCCGGTGAGACTGCTGAGCTGTTTCTGCTGAGTCAGACCGGAACTGGCGGACCCAGATAATGCTCTCTGAGAGTCAGAGGGCTGCAGTGCAGGAATCTGGCTCTGAACCTGACTCTGGGCCTGCGGGGCCAGCTGGCATGGGTTCTTGTTGTCCAGCTGGGCTGCAGCGGTGACTGTGCCCAGGTCTGACCCGTTCTGCAGAGGCGTGGAGAAGACTGCCGGTTGGGTGAGCTGAGCGGGCTGGACCGGCTGAGCAGAGGGGACAAGATCAGGATGGCTGATCTGAGCCTGCTGGGGAACGTGCTGTAAAACACAAACAAGAAACACATTTTTATTATACGTGCTATCTTGGAAGATTCTGAATCCTTTGCAGACATTTTGAGATAAACAAACACATTCTACATCTAGGAAGTAAAGTGTGTATAACATGCATCAGCAAAGACTTCATCTGCATTATTTAATTAATCTGACTTTAATATATAAACATGTATTATCTTTGAGCCACAGAACAACAGCACAGCGGCCCATGAAAACAAACCTGTTTTGAGATGCAAACAGAAACAATCTGACAGATATAATAAGCTCACACCCTCTTGGTAAACATCTGCACTCCACTGCAGCCATCATAATTACCTGCATCAGAGGCTGAGTGCTGCCATTGGTGGAAGGGTGTGTGTTCTGGCACGGGGCAGTGTGTGTGTGTGAGGGGTGGGTGGCTGGTGCCGATATAAACGCATCGGATCTAACGCTCTGCTGCAGAACGGCCGTGGGCTGGTGCTGTGGGGACGGGGGTCCCATCTTACCAAGCACGTGTGAGGGGGAAGGAGGCATCAGGGACACTGGGATGGGTGGAGCTAACGCGTTTTCAATGTGCAGCGGAGAAAGGGGGGAGACGGAGGGAGTCGCAGGGAGAGTCTGCCCAGGGGAAAGGAAGATGTGATTAAGAGAAGAGGTTGGAGGGTGAGGGGCGGTGCAGGAGTGAGGATAGGAGGATTCACAGTCTGTGGCAGCTGTCATCACCTGGATTGTGGGATACTGTGGAGGAAACTGAAGGGGAAAAAAATAAAGAAAGGGAATAAACAGAGGGAAATCAAATAATCGAGAGAACAAAGGAGGATGTGCATTGAAATAACTTGCGTCAAGTCTGTATTGTTATTAGCCTGCACGACCCCAAAATAGCATACAATAAGTCAGACACAAGGGAAAAGAGGTCTGTGAAAGCTGCATGAACAGACCAATACCTGGGACAGATGTGTTGGTGGTAGAGAGGTTGATATCTGCAGAGGTTGGAGTTGTTGGTGGACAGCAGCCTGAGCCTTTGACTGTTGGGAGGCAGCACCTGGGCGGGCACGCTTGTAGTTGACTGGCTGATATTCTGTCCATCTTGTCCAAGCTGTGAAATGCTATGACCACCGGGAATATTCTGCAGAAGAACAAAAAGCGAGGGGTGGAAGCTCAACAATGAAAGAGGTCCCAGCTTCACCTCTCAGTTTTGGGGGAAATCTGCATTTCCTTGCTATTGACCCAGATTAGAATAGCTCACATTTTCCATCCTGTCCCTAAGTCTGGAATGAGTCTGAGTCTGCTGCACACTGCTGTGTAACACTGAGCAGACACAGAGCAAGCCTGGGAGGGCTGGCGGATGCAGCGGCTAAAATGACTGTTATTGTTTTCATTACATTTTCCATCATCTCTCTGTTGCTTGTTGTTTAAGAAAACTCCTGTTGAGCTGTTCATTTTTTTTTTCATTCGCCTACTGTCCAGCAACACAGCTGCCAAACCAGGCACTATAATATGAGGAGCTCCAAAAGTAATAACAGCTTTGCCATAAATAATAATGTTTTTACTCGTTTAAATGCATTGTTTTCTATCCCTTCCACATCGACTCCCACAGTTACACATTGTGTTGAGACAAAGGCATTCTACCTGGTTCAGGAAAGCAGCGATGCAAAGATAGGGTTGAAACTGATGAAAAATGAAAACAGGGGGTCAGAGGAGGGTAAACAAGACGGACAATTAAAAAACTGGGGCACTCGCTACAATAAACTTAATTTCAACACTGACCTGTTGTGCTCCGTAGGTCTGTGGAGCACCAGAAGACTGTGCAGACAGGTACTGGCTCTGAGCTGGAGCGGTCTGTTGCTGCAGTGCACCGAGGGCAGAATGTGCATAGCTCTGCGAGGCAACATCGGGTAGACCGACTGCGGGGTAACTCTGGTGCGTGGCCTCGACCTGCACAACCGGGGTTGCCGTCTGGTGAAGCTGCGTCTGAGCTAGTTGGACTGTAGACTGGGATAAGTCCTGGCCCTGCGGTGGAACTGCCGGCTGCATGGCTGTCTGACTGTGCAGAGTTGGGATCTGAACCTGTAGCTGACCAGAAGCCTGGAGACTTTGAGAAAAGTGGGAAGGCTGCTGTGCCATTTGTTGATGCATGGCGTGCAGAGTTTCTTGGTTATGCGAAGGCTGAATATAAGCCTGCCCGGCGTTTTGAGTCACTTGTATATTGGACTGAATATTGAGTTGGTGCTCTTGCTGAATGGGTATCTGTTGGCCGTAAAGTGCTGGTGTAGGGGAGCTCTGAATGGGCTGCTGACTTGGCAGTTGGACTGCAGCTTGGACGTGTTGCAGTGCACCGGGGGTTTGTGTAGGATGACACTGAGCCACGGCTGCCATAGTTGGTGCTACAGATGCGAGTGGGTAGCTTTGTGCAGGCTGCTGTACTGGCAGGCTGGTTGCTGCCACAGCAGCGGTCTGTTGCTGGACCAGAGTGGGATATCCCGGCGCAGAGAGAGCCTGTTGTTGCGTCGGTGCCACACAGTTCTGACAACTTTGTTGAACTTTCAAAGGGAAAGTCAAAGAGCTTGATGCCGCCGCCTGCTGCTGCTGTTGGTGGTAGCTCTGTGCAACGTGCTGCGGCACAGCCGACGCCGACATATGTGCCGGGACCTGGGTCTGCTGCACGCTCGGAGACGTGTAGCTAGCTGCGCTGACCGTTTGCTGGATGTTGACCGGAGCTGGTGTTGCAGCGACTGTGTGGGCCGGCGTACGGAGCAGCGGGGTAACTGTGTCCGGGCTGAAGGTACTGCGGCGGCGTGTGCACCGGTGTGCTGGAAGACGGCAGGCCGTGTACAGATGGTTGATTCTGGTGACCGGGTGAACTGGCCTAAGGACAAAAAGGAGAGAAATTTAAAGAAAATCCTCTTTTGGAGGGAATTTTACCAGTCAAGGATAAATTCCCACAAAAGCTAAATAAATGTGCCGATTACACTAGCGGATGTGAGTATAATGAGAGGATGATGGAAGAAAATGAGTTAGTGAAACATCTGTTTGGACAAAGAGCAGCGGGTGACAGGTGTGCGCTAAAATTAGGACACAAAAGAGCAAAAAGAGCTGGAGTGGAGGGAGATCAGACCCCCATCTCCTTCAATCAGAGGGCATCTATCTCAGCTGTAGCAGTGGGCCAGTAAAGCAGAAAGGAAATGTTAAATTGTTAAAATCTAGGTCAGTTCTAGAAGGGATTGGGTTGTGGTTAATCAGCAGTGTTAGCGACGTTGCCATTGTCCATCGACGGCAGCAAGCTTTATGATTCGTAAGAGGATGGTCTCTAGGCCTATGCAGGCAGCAAGATCAGACCAGCTCCATGCAGAATTATGCCGTACCCCCTATAGGCTGGGAGAGACCAGGAAAGCAGGTGCTGGCCCCAAATGGGAAACCAAAGCGACTTGTCTTGTCTAATGTGACCTACCACTCCCACAGCCCTGGCAACTGGCTGCTCTTGGGCACACAGTCTATCCTCGCAGTCCTGGTGGGGTTCTTGGTCCCCAACCAGGAGATGATTCTTCAGGCCGTCGTCTCCATCACTGCAGGCGGTCCTGTGGGCAGCTGAAGAGTGCAGCGGGGAGACCTGGGTGGGCGAGGGTGCTGCTTTGCGGCTGATTATATTGAACAGCGACTGCTGCAGGAGTGAGAAATCGGAGCAATCGCTTAAACCTTTCAGCCGTCCGACAGAGGACGGGTTTTGTCTCAAGTCACACGGACAGTTGTGTGTCGGCGTGGCGTTGGAAGCACGGCGGTGGCTCCCTTCCCGTGACCTTAGCAGCAACAACGAGAGGCAGGCCTGGCACACGTGGCCTCTGTGCATCGCGTAGTGTTGGTTGTGATGTGAGGCCAGACTCAGGAGACTGCTGAGGTCAGAGTGTCTGCGTCCGCCCGGCACAGGCAGCGCTAAATTCTCACCCGTGGCCTCTGATGATGGTCTGATGACGGTGTCGCTAAAGCGGCGAGACTCGCAGAGTAAAGGGACCTGCAGTACTGGCAGAGCAGTCTGGAAGGGGGACCCATCCTTGGCGGTCAGTGAGGGAAGCTCAGGGGGGTCGAGTTTCACCCGGTTCTGTGACACCGTGGGGGTGGGACTCATTGATCTCTGCGACTGAACCAGGGCGTGGAGTTGAGCAATCTGGTTCGCCCTGTGACTGTCCATAACGGGGGCACTTCCTCTCCGGCTTGCAGCTCCCAAACGAGTCCTGAGCTCTGGACTCAGTGTCGCCCCGAATACTTCGCCCTTTTCACAGGAGTGAGGTCGATCTGACACAAAAGGGCTACTGCTCTGGCACTGATTGAGGAGCAACCCAAAAGCAAAACACAAGTTACTCAAAATGAACAAGAACTATATGATGATATGAGGATGAACAATGCTGCTTGCAATGAATGTATGAGAAATGTAATGTGCATGGCTGAGTTAATGAAGACAGAGTTGTGTTGCAGATGAACATTGTTTTAAAGCGCCTGGGCTCAGTTCCCGAGGCCACTTGAGCAATGGCTGCTTTCAAAGAGCACGTGCATTTTAATAAATCTGAATGTACATGGTCCACCTGGGTGTGTTCATGCTCCTGATACAGACCTGCTGCGTTGCCATGGTAATAGGCTCCAGCAGGGACTGGTAGAGGACACTCTGCTGACTGCTGTGGGAGTCTGAGTACACAGTGGAGCCCATGCCACTATCAAGCGTGCCGTCTGCTGCATAGACACACGAAATGTGCAGTTATTAAAAATTAAGTCAAAGTTTAAGCTCATGTGTGTTTCTGATTTGAGGAGAACAGAGTCTCTTACACGTCACCGAAGTGGCACTGGCTGGGAGGTGACGCAGCCGGTTGTGTTGGTCCGCCTCTGGCTCTTCCGGTTCAAGCAAAGCCTGTCCAACATGTGCAACCCCGGCAGAGATGGCCTGAGACGGTGTCATCTGAACCCGGTGCCCCCGTTCACCTTGATCCACTGGAACTGCAGCAGACACGGTTCTCTCCCTCCTCCATTTGATCAGGGCCACGCGGTCCCTGATCGACTTTCCCACAGTCTTAGCATCACTCTCTTGGAAGAAGCCAGACTCCACCTGTCAAAAGAAGAAGGGAAGAGCATGACTTCCAGTATATTTTTAGCACGGCGCATGTGAGAGACGAGAGAGAGAGAGCACATTGTGTGAGGGAGAGAGAGACGGGGCAAGAAAAGGAAGGAAAGGAAACTATTTCAAGGGGGATCAGAGTGGCGGGGAACTATTCCCTTTGTAAGCAGCTTGGTGTAGTTCACAACAGAACTGGCTGGACTGTAACCATGGCAAATATTTGAAGTCGAAGATATAATGCACAAAAAAAAAATCCAATTCTGTGTCAAACGAAAAGCGGACAAAACATCATAAGGCCAAGAATAAACTGGCTACAGAGCTTACAGTGACATAATTCAGCAGTCCAAAATAATAACCCACTAGACAAGCAGTTATGTTGAGCATATTAAACATGAAGCCATTTAAATAAACTACATGTTAATGTGCAGCATAAAAAGCACAGTATGCAAGCTATAAATTACCACCAAAACAACGAGTAAGAGGCGACTTAGACATGTTGATGCAGGGTGCAGACAGGTGTAATTTATCACATTCATTATGGGCCCCGATATTGTGCATGCTGGGCTGGGATGCTGGGACAATAATTAATTGTATCTATTACACCTTTCTTTGCCCTGCAATTATATGCCAAATGGCTGCTGTGGAAAAGGGCCTATCATGACAACAGAAGCCAGAATGAAGGACCAAAACAAGGGAGATCCAGGTCCATCCACCAAGTGAGCGGGCCGATCTCATTGAGCCATTGGCCCACATGTCTGCTCACATGCCCAAGGCGATTGTTGTTTCCCCCCCAGCTTGACAGCTAGGCCAAGGCCGAACCAGCACAGAGATGTGGGTGAGAAGTACACATGGTGTTCAAGCATGCACTGTAGATTTGCTTGTGCAATATCTGATAACGCACTGCAGATTCTACTCAATCCTGATGCAATAGATAGACCGAACATGAATCTGTTTTCAAAGCAGGTTCATTTGAGGCCATATTAAATATAATTACATATATTATATAAATATCATCCTGGGAAAAAAATACTTTTAAATGTCTCACTTGGTCTCTCTAGCATTTCAGTTTCCTTCCCCCCAAAACCAGTTTAAAGCTGCTAAAGAACAAAAAGCTGGCAGTGACTATATTTATAATCTCCACCTGAAGTCGAGCTGTGTTAACTCAATCTCTCTTAATCCCATAGCCCAATAAATAATTTCATGGATGCTGCAGAATGTTAGATGAGCGTTGAAAAGGCTTGAGGTTGGTCTAATCATGGCTCCCACGCAGAGAGAAATGTGCAGCTTTTTTTTTTTTGGTCTTTTATTGCAGGGGCCTGTGGGTGCCTTATCTGATGGAGAAAACCATGTAAACAAAAAGGGGAAAAACACAACAAAAACCGCAATCATGGTGTTCCTGGAAGAGCAGAGCAAGTTATCCCCGGCAATCTGGGTTTATTTGCATTCCCCAACGATGCGATATGAGTAACGCCAGCAGCAAGAACACACTAAGCCATAACAGACACGCAAGGGTTAAAACTAATACTAAATACTTATACTTCAAGTATTTTGAAAAGCTCCGATCACAAAGAAAGTATAATAATAAGAACAGGTACACAAGATACAGGATTTCAAATCTAGATTCATCTCCAAATATTTAAAACGAGTTCTTCCGACTACGCTTTCAATTATTCACTCACCATCTCTTGCGCCACAACTTCAGGGACCTCCTTTTCCAGGTCGAACATAAACTCGATGGCTCCGCTCTCCTTGTACTTCCCTTTTAACTTCTTGTGGTCCTCCACCCACAGTTTCAGAGCGATCGAGTCCTTTTTCCCGTCGTCCTCCTCGGCCAGCTCCACCCTGACGCCCGTGTCCTCGGCAAAGAAAGCGTGGTTCAACAGCTCCTTGATGGTGTACCTGGGAGAAGGAAGAAGCCATGAGACTCGGACACACACTGCCACCACCTCATCTGTAATGTACAGCATTTGCAGATAGCTTGGCATCCCTGCGGCTAGCTGTGGTAAAACATCTCTGTTGTGTTGAGAGGAGGCGAATGTTGGTGCAGTAATTACTAGAGGTCGTCCCATAGTGGATTTTTAAAGGCCTATAACAACCCTCATCCCAGTGGGGGAAAAAAAAAACATTATTCTGAATGAACAATCTTTGACTCTATTACAGAGTGTACTGTTGAACTGAACATAAAAGTCAAAGTAATAATACATAAATAAATAGCCTTTATAAATAGACAAGTGAACATAATAAAAATGACTATCGTCTGTGAGACGTCGTAGTTTCAGTTTAGAGGAGCATCCAAAAACACACATTCATTCATTCGTTTTGTCAAATCCGTTGACTCAAGTAATTCATCATCGTACATGGACACGGGTTACCTTTCGGTATAGATTCAGAGCCACTCATTGAACCCAATCATGCTTCAATGAAAGAAAAAGCCACTGGATGCTAATTAAGGGGTTATTTTCCACATCTGTACACAAACCCATTTCCTAACAGAAGTTGAAAGACACCCCGCAGATATGGTGGGAGACTGCCGAGAGCCCAGCTGTCAGCGTCGCGGCAACGAAGCGGGGGAGGTTAGACAAGGCATGAAAAGAGGAGAGGGCACCTTGTGGCCTCCTGGACGCCGGACAATGATGGTCCCCAGTCACTCACCGCTCCTCTTTCTTTTGGCAGATACACTCCCCGATAATCTCCTTGATTTCAGGATCCATGACCTTGTTGTAGCTGGCCGGCTTCACTCCCTAGGAAAGGAAAATATTCACAAAAAAATGCTGATGGATGAGTCATGAAAGGACACTGTGTTGATAAAAGAATAACAAAAAGGAAAAAGGAAAGAGAACAAGAGGATATTTTTGTGACCCACAAATCTGATCTTTTACGTATCAGACGCTCGCACCCTGCAGGCTCCTCAACCTTGACAGAACACGGCAGCTGTGGTCAGCTTGAATCCACGTCAGTTGCGATGGATCCCAAAAGGCATAAAAAGCACCCAAAGAAACCTTTCAAACCACTCCTGCGGCAAAGTGAACTTCTCTCCCTCCGAGAGTTCAGTACAGTCACCAAATTATATCTCAGCACACAACATCCACCTCAGTTCTCAGACACCAACTTGGTGAGTTTGTTGTTTTGTTTGTGAACTACAATTAGAACAGTCGACCTTAATTACAATGAAAAAAAGACGATCCTGAGGCTATGGATGGACGGTGACAACAGGAGTGGTTTCAGATGTTTCTAGACTCTTTCATACACTTTTTCCACTGTGAGTTTTTCAAACTGAATAGATTTTCAATTTTAAATCACCAAAGAAATAAAAATATCTGCATTGTCTGGATTAACATTACGACCATTTATGTAGCTGCATGTACCCAGGGAGCAGTATAAAGCTATCAGGGCGTCTCTCTGAACACATTAATATCCTGCAGTGGTCCCTGCAGGGCACTCTAACATGCATACAGTAAAAATGCAGAGAGAACGGCATCAATGCTCCCTGCCCGAGCATTAACATGGGCATAGAGAGCCGTCTCTTCGCTGACAGCCGCTGAGAGAGTCATCGCTCAGATTCCCACCCTGGCAAATCTCAAGCTTGGAAAATCAATATTCTTCAAATCAAATCAGACACTCCTTAATCTTAAAAAAAAAAAAAAAAAAAAAAACAGTTTGCAGTGCGTGTTGTTTGCAGAGAAACACTCATTGAAATTGAATGAAATACAGCCCCATGGGGCTTTATCTAAAAAAAACAACAAAGGAGATTTGGACTCCCTCTGTGACTCCATATGGCTCATTAGATTCTCCACCCAAGAAACGGAGCAGATCTCGTACTAAAAGAAATGCCGCATTTACGCAATTGAAAAACTCCCTGTGACTTATTATGTGGTGAAGCAGCTAAAAAAAACAAAAAACAAATCCCGGGCATCATTGCACCCTATCTCACAGGTTCACTGAGCATAACCTCTGGGTTATTACAAGATGTGTGCTTTCAGCAGGGTCTTTCTTAGAAAGACTGTAGCATAAACAAGATTTTTGCTGACAATCTAGGAAATGCAATAAAAGAGTTACGCTGCATGTATGCCAGGAGAACAAAGAGAATATTTGTGTCCGTTTTGTGAATTCTTGCACTAATTTATATTCATCATTCTAGGGGAGTACGACGAAGAAATTACATGGTCGAATCTGTTTGGTCAAGTCTTGCCTTTAGTCAACTGATCGCTGAATCATGCTTTCTTGCTCACTCTCCAGGAGCTCCAGGGGGACAGCGGGATGTCCGGGATGGAGGCGCCATGGGCGGATAAAAAAAGCTCCGTAAAAGTCGCTCCAGGGGCAGAGCGGAACGTTCAGCACCACCTATAGCCTGAATGGAATGATCCTGCGTTTTGCTGACGATTGTGGTTGTATACAGTGTGTGTGAATGCTAATAAAGAATTGATGTGATTGACACTCTAAAAACAATTTTTTTGCCTGATTCCATGCTTGTCTAGGGCTGCCACGATTAGTCGACTAGTCACGATTATGTCGACTATTTTAATAGTTGACTAGTCGTTTTTTTGTTTTTTCTTGTTCTCTCTCAAAACTGCTGCGGCACCTTCCTCTGCCGTGTCTGCCTTTGCGTCCTTGACACACATGCGCAGTAGTCGTAATCTGGGTCAGCCTTGATGTCACCGACGGGCTCTCAGGTATCATGGCTACCCGGCGGCAACGGAGTTCAAAAGTGTGGGAGCATTTTAAGAAAACAAAAGAAAAAAGTGTGCAATGCAATATCTGCAAGACAGAACTTGCCTTTCACGGCAGCACTGTGCGATGCATGAGCACGAGCTGCATGCTTTTGCGATAAACTGTATGTTATACATTCAATTTACATATGATCCGATTAGTCGACTAATCGAAAAAAATAGTCGGTGATTAGTCGACTATCAAAATAATCGTTTGTGGCAGCCCTACTTGTCTACCAGCTAAAGCACCAGTACACACCCTGCTAATTAACTCTTGGCGGCTACTCTGCACCCAGAGACACATTGGGGGGAAAAACAGTTTGCACACTTTTATTGTTTTTCTTCGGTGTGTTTGGCTAACCACTAACAAAAATACCAAATACTGCAGTACATCACCGGCACTTAGTCTGGTGTCACCTTGGAGAGCAACGTTTTTCTTTTCCTCAAAGTGACTATTTCGAGCTGATCGTCTGCATATTGTTTGAGTTTCAATGACGTGTTTTGTGACACCCGTTGGTGTCTAGACGAGGGTTTAGCCAATTGTGGGTCGTCATCATTCAATCGCACAATAGAGCAGCAGACGTTGCAGATACAGATACACCTGGTGGAGATACTAGTCTTTATCCGTTATCATCGGGCTACAGAACTTATCTTTGTGACTCACATATTTCCCTAAATTTCTCATTTCTGAAACAAAAAATAAAAAAAGGATCTGGACTCACGCTAGTGACTTTGCGGTATATCTGAGCAGCATTCTGACACTCGGAGTAGGGGTATTCCGAGGTGGCCATTTCTAGCATGCACATCCCGAAGGCGTAGACGTCCACTGCCTCGTCGTAGTGTTCCTCATACATCTCTGGAGCCATGAACTCTGGGGTGCCTGAGGAGGAGAGAAGAGAACCCAATGACATTTATGTCTTTACTCTAAATAATCTGCCAGATTACATTTTTAAAGTCTCCTACCTATGACGCTCTTCGCAAAGGAAGCTGCCTTGAGTGTTGCCAGTCCTAAATCCCCAATTTTGACCGAGCCTGTAGGTCCAGTGATAAAGATGTTGTCACATTTGAGGTCCCTGTGGATGATGGGAGGGGTTCGGGTGTGCAGAAAGTGGAGGCCTTTCAGGATCTGTCTGCACCAGCTCCTCAGCACCTTTGGCTTCATTACTTTGAAACGCTTCAGATAGCTGCAGGAAGGAGAGCGAAACACATTCCCCGACGATGATATGAAAATACATTTTCAGTAAAACATAAATAGGCCAGGGCTCAACAATAAGGATTGCCCGACGTCCCGGGGCAAGTAAAACGCCACGTCGGGCAAGTAACTATGACAACCCGCTTGCCCGTTCGGGCAAGTTGAGGACTCGAAGCAAAAAAAAAACAAAACAAAAAAACGATCATCATCGATAAAGTTATGATGTTGCCCCCTCCCCTTGCCCTCGTCGGATAATGCTTGTAATTAGGGCTGTAACGATACACATATCGAAGCTGAAATCGCGACACTCAGATCCACGAACCTGTCTCGCGCCACGAGAAGTACGTAAGTAACGCCACATTAACACCGCAGCGGTCGTTCGCTAATTCTCCGCCGTTGTTCGTTCACACGGAGCGAAGCACCGCTGGAGTAAAGACGAACCGCTGTGTAATTCACAGAAAGCAGCGCAAAGAGACGTCCCGGTACACGTCATGATGATGACGTGTGTGCGTTTTCAAGGGGTTTCCCTGGAGTCTCCCTGTCACTCAAAACCCGACGGAGGCTAAGTTCACTTAAGTCTCGGTCCGGAAGGCTGACCGTCACGGAGATTTTCGGAGAATCAAAATCGAGATCGCGAAACTCCCGCTACTCCGCTACATAGCTCCGCTACCGCCAACTACAATGCAGAACGTGTCGAACGACGATGGCTGTCAGCAGGTCAGAGAGCACGTCGGGTGTGAGGGGATTATTTATTTATTTATTTTTGTGCCAAAGTTTGAGTGGCCAAGATTAAAATATGGGATAAAACCGCACAAAAAAAAAAAACAATGTTCCAACAATGTCAGAATTATTCATACATTGTAAATAAAGATCAAATATAACAATTTACCTGAATCTTTGTCGTTATTTGATAACCACTAATAAAAAAAACTATCTATATTTGGGGCCAGTGAAAATTGACTTCGGGCAAGTAGAATTCAGACCCACTGGCCCGACCGGGCAAGTGGAAAAAAACCTTAGCGTTGAGCCCTGTAGGCTGACATTTTTTCGACACGCTACTGGAAATGGCATAAGATAAAGGAGTCATGAGTTCAACAGTACTCACGTTTTCAGCGTTCCTGACGTCATGAGCTCCGTTACTAAAACAATGCACTTCTTCCCTTTGAGGGGCGACTCCCAGAAGTCATAGAAACGGACAATGTTGGGATGTTGGAGACCCTTCAACATCTCCGCCTCCTCCTTAAAGCGCTGACGTTCCACTTTTGACAGCTTGCGATCCTAGAGATATAAGAGAAGATATAAATGTGAAGACCTAAAGAATATACTTATTAGAGCATTATAACCCTTACAGGAACTTGCCGACAGAAGAGGCTTTCGCCTGCACATTTTAAATTCATGCATCCAGTTTTGCCATGTCGGAAAGAACAAAAAAGTGAGTGAGAGGGCGGCTAGTGTCTATCTGTCTCTAATTGGATGATTTGTGTATCAAGGATGATAGCTGTTTGCAAATTTGGGAAACAGCCAGATCAGTGGCTTTCTTAGAATCCAGATCGCCTAAATATCATGCATGTGTATGACATGAATTTTAAAGTTTAATACCAGTTGGATGTGACTTCTCACATGGTTTGCCATGTCCAGAATCACAGAGGCTGTGGATGGAGACATTACGAGGGGGACTAGGGGAGGAATAAACCCACACATTAATATGGTCACACCCACTACACACTGCAGCTAAAGGTTACGTGTCATCGATTTTTACCATCTCCATCTCTTCACTCACTTACCCACTACATTTTGCTCCTTTAACCCCTCCCCCCCATATCTGCAATCTGTCTCTGCACCCCTAACACCAACCACTCCCTTTCTTCATAACTGAGCATCCCTCGCACGCACAGAAAAAAAAACCTCAACCCCTTCCCTCTCCACTTCTGTGATGCTGACCCCCCACCTTCCTCCAGGTAGTGCAAAGGTTTTTTGTTTTTTTTTAATTTTGTATCCCCTTTCTGTTAAACCACCACGGCATCGACTTATGTAACAAAAAAAACCACGCACGCACACTCAGCAGCGCCGGAGCACGGGCTGGAAGCAGCGACCCCACCCCTCGGAGACGGATGACACCGACGCTGGAATGCGATGAACACAACGCAGCGCGATCTAATCTATTCAATTATTCAACCACATGGACTCCCCCCGCGCGATGAGACTGCAGAACAGATACAAAATCAGCCGTAATAGAGAAAAAAAAAGAGAAATAACGAAGCGAGATGCGTTGAGGGTCGATGATTAAGCGTGGCGTGTAGTGTATGAGAGAGAGAATGTGGCATATTAGGGGTTTTGTGTGTGTGAGTGTGTGCGTGCATGTGTGTGTGGGGGGTGGGGATTTTCACTGCACTCTTCTAAAGTCCCATGAATAATTCAGTTCTGCAGAGAACCTTTTCTACTGAGGCGAGCTGAGCAATAGATGGGGCTGGGACCGCCCAAGTTGGGGCTGGGTTATCCCCGGGTGCTCTTTGGTGCACTTGGGCTGAAGTTTGTGCACCACAGGTCTAGACGGGGGTGGAGGGGGGAGACAAGACAAACTTAGGGTAAATTTTAACCCGAAAGCACTGCAGCTTTCTTCCTTTCAGGCGACGCCGCTCTCTTCTCCCCCACGCGTTACAGTTTCATCTTTCCAGCTCCCTCCTCCTCCGACTCTCATCGTCACCGCGATCATGTTTCAGGAATCCTGCTGCTGTTCCTAAATAACGCCTCACCCCCCCCACCAGAGTGATCCCCAGAGTGATCCCCAGGTCCCAATCCACACCTCCACTCGTGCTACCTTCCTCCCCCCCTCTCCCTCTCATCAGCCTTCTGCATAATTCAGACGCCACATGTAGGCTCAGAGGTGTCGTGCACAGCATGGCGAGACACGCGGACCGATATATAGGCACGCGGAGGCAGACGCTAGAAGAATGCCACTCCCAAGACGCACATACCAGACAAAACGGATATCACGGAACGCACCTAAGATTGTTCCTTCATCGTCACTGTGAGGGATGTGAGCTTTTAACCATACATTTAAACATTGTTAGATTCTGCAAACAGACCATCTACTGTTTATGGGCAAGAATGTTGTCATTAATCTTATCAAGCCTTGTAGTGTACACATGGCTGATGTGAAAAGGCTCAGCTGGTCACAGAAGAGTGCGGAGCCGCCCAGGCGAAGAAGTTCAAGGCCACACAAACAGAAAACTATACAGGAGAAGGAAGGACGGGAAAACAGATTGTGACATTAGCAGGAGGTGATCTATAAAGCTGTGCCTGACGAGGCCGCCACCCGCTACATCAGTGTGAGCTGGTTTCCCAAGCTCTGGTGGCTCAAACACGGTAACGCGGACCGGATAATAGATTAAAGAAATTAGTCCTGGGAAGTCTGCAGGGGGAGCATACCGTGGTATTGCAAAACCATGTGTTCAAATCAAGTTCCTGGCATAATGTCAGGTGTTATCTTGAATGCACGCTGTCCATTCAAGAAGAAAGCGCCCTTGTTGTGGAGAGATGACTATCAGCTGACTTGAACACAGGTATTTCTAGTCCTTTTCCAGTTTCAGCTGCACCTCAACGGGACAGTGAAAGGGGTCTACACCGTGGTTTAATTATGAAACTAGCAGACTTATGGGAGATTGGAACGTAGATGGAGTAAATCACAACTAAAAGTTAACCACCTCTCATTGAACGAATCTCTTTCAACTGCTGGAGCGGCATATTTATCTCGTTAGTCATAGCAAACACGATAATAAACAACACTTTAGGTAGGAAGCTCATTATTAAATAATCACAATTAAAATAATAGGGAAATATATCTGTCCACAAAAATATGCTAGAGGGATTTTATTTCAAACGGCACACTCGTTAGCAGGTGCTAATTAGACATTTTACAAAAGACAATGCCTTCCTTGAGTGTTTGAATCACACTGACGACACCTATGCTACAGAATGTACGGTATGTGCTGGCAGATGGTATCACTCCAGGTGCCTTACATGCCATTATCAATACGATCCCTAGCCAAGTTTATCTGGATGCTTGTTAAACAATACATTCCGAGTTTTCCAAGTGGCTTAAGAGACTTGGTGATCCTTTCATATATAAATACCTTTTTATTATATGATTTTTTATTAATGAGTGTGATGTGTGTAATGTAGTCTAGTTAAGCTTGACTATTGGCCAATCAAACTCACGCAGAGAGCAGAGAAAACACACATAACGCAACATATAACTGTCAAACAATGAGCATCTTTCATGTGAAAATCGTTTGTGTATCCTCCAACAGACACAAGTACTAACAGCAGAGAGCTCTGAAAGCGGGTCAAATGATTTACCATTTAATTGGATTTTTTTTGTGTGTGCCATGAACAGAAGCATTAAAACAACAACTCGTTAAGCACAAACGACATCACAAACACCACCGAGTCAAAACATTGCTTCACTGATAACAGAGTGACACGGCACATTTTTCCTGCAGTGTTTGCTTTTTTTGTTTGCTTAAAAAAAAAAAAGAAAGAAGTGCCACAGGGATTGAGAGGGCTGTATCAAAATGAGTGTCTATTATTGATTATCCGCTAATGGAATCAGACTGCCCCTAGTGGGGGAGCTGCCGGGCCAAAGAAGCCACCTCTCTGGGGCATCAATCTAAGAAACATCCAACACAAACACACAAGTGAGTGATGGACGCTGATGGCGTTTTCAAACTGGAAAAAATCAAACGACAAACACAAATTCTGGAGCTGAAAAACCGTTCGGAGCATATTATTAACATTAACTCCCACATTATATCACTTGTAAATTGTGTTAGTAATGCAAAAAAGGTGAGTCCTGACATTTATCAAGATGGATTGTTAACATCTCATAAATGAAATTAGGTGTGTGAATAATCCTTTCACCAAGAAAGAAATAGGTTTAGGAGCAGGTAAATAGACAATAACCACTTTCTATTCAATTAGTTTATTACTTTAAAGTGTGAAAAATTACACATGATATAAAATAACTGCTGATTGCAAATTATAAATTATTAAAATTTCAAATTTGAGTTGATATTCTGAAATACCCCTCCATTCCCCTCCAACAAATAAAAGGTTGGTAAATTATCCCATCTATGAGAAAATTAAGAAAATGTGTAGCTAAGATAAAACATAAAAGAGAAAAGGCCAGTAACAAAGCACAGAGGCAAAGATATCGGCTTTTATTATCTAGTAAGACCATAATGTTTTTGGACATTGGCCCGGGTAGGTCTATAAAACGAGAAATCTCCATCTCGACCCCATCCAGTCTGTCTAATCGAATTCTTCTTCCTCTCACAGTTCCCCCGGTGAGACATAAATAGTTCACAGTTTCTCACCCAGTCTCAAAAATCTAATCACAACTGGATGAGTAACCTTATTGTGAGAGCAACAGGTTTCAGCACTAAATTACATACTCAAAAATAAATAACAATCTCAACTTGTACAGCTTTGTGTTGCTAATTACTGCAGATTAGCATCCTCTAGGTTTGGCAACAATAGTGCGACAGCGATTTTTAGCGTGTTCGATAAGTGTCACAACTTGGCTAAGGAGATTAAGGAAGAAAAATACTTCACTTCAGTATGTACTTAGAATAAACTAAAACCAAACTCTGTTGTAATGAAGACATTTAAAACGGGTGAGCTTCACTCACAATGAAACCACAGAGCAACCAGGCCTTCGTATAGCTTTATAACACTGCAACGAGAAGCTTAGGTTCAGTCTCAATGTGATGCTTTATTGATCCGTGCAGGATGATTCTCTGCACCGGAGATCAGAATGATACATAACACCCCCCTGCTCCCTAAAACGCTGCGTCTTATTCACAGCTTAGACATCTCAATGATGAGGATGTTTTTGGACGTTTTTTTTGTACCGCACCCATCCTCGATAATAAAATGACGATTGCAGCAGAACCGCGGCGGTGACAGGAGCTGGTGCAGGGCGAGGTGTGAGCCAGCAGAGGAGTAACCCCCACGACTCAATTACGTCCCATCAGTCATGACTGCAGGGGGAAGTTTGGCTAGCGGCGGTGCCGGGGTCTCTCCGTTATCTCCATTTCACGGGTCACACTGTCGAGCAGCCACTCTACACCCAAGATGTGCTAATTGGCACACTGGTACTCGGTGTGACTCGATGTTTAGGAGATATCAGAGATTATTGTTCCAACGTGTTAAATAACGGACTGATATTTAACTATGCAATACTATCTTTGTGCTAGACCACCTTATTAATACAGGTGCTTGACTGCAGTGAAAATGCAGTTTTTGAAAGGATAAATGACAACAAACACAGAGGCTGAATGTGTCATTGTGAACTTTTGGAAATCATCTTTTTTTTTTAATGCATTTCTTTTACATATTCACACACAAAGTGCTTTGCAAGCTGTGGGAGAAACGAATCTCTGCTCCCATCTTTAATCTCACTTTCCAACAGAATACGCAAGTTTGCAGACGACTCGGTCAACAAAGAGCAGCCAGATCAAATCTCTCATCAACCCTCAATCATTGATGAATAGCGGCTAGACTCACGGAGGGCAGTTACTACCAGTTGATTGATCCGATTTATTGATTTTAGCATGCCTTTGTGTTAAAAAGGGAGCTCACTCCCTTGATATCGTGGTCGTGCATGGGTATTGCAACACGTGCGTCTCCAGTTCCTACATTTTGTATTTATTTTTATATCGCTGTGTCTTTTTTCTTAAAGCGATATTTTCAGTAGGCCCAACCACCCAACCCTGGCAGTTTAACATTTAAACGAGGAATAATCTACTTTGCTTTGAGGCCGAAAAAAAAAGAATGTGCACGCATCACCAAGGCCTGTAAAGGAGGAGCCCGAAGGACGAGAACATTATTGAAGCTGACAAGCCACTGAGATGCTGTGATAACAACATGAACAGTATTGTTGAAATCTGCCTTTTGGCCAAGTGACGACTGTTTGGGTGTGAGCGGAGTTATCTTAGAAGACAGCACAAAGCGTTATAACTCAAACAACCCCGCGGTGAACGTTGGTTGTATAGGTGTGTAAGCGTATAACTAGGTGTCTGTCTGGCTGGCTGTGACCGGCAGTTGGCCCGTGTGGATTAGGCAACACAAACCCTCCCCGTAAGCCGCTTTTCCGGTCGCAGACTAAAATGCAAAGGCTGACAAACAAACAGTTCTTTGACAACAAGAAACAAGCAAAAAAAAAATGTCTGATTACACACTAGCTTCCTCAAGAGCTCAATACTCCTTACGCAATCGCCATGACAACTGCTGACTAATCAAATCTTTGTCTTAAGCCTGAATGATGCTGGACTTTTAGAGGCCCATACTGATTTCAGTGAGTGTTAAGAATCAGATAAGTACCTGTAAGTATCTTGCAATATTAGTATTCTCCTCTCTTTGCCGAGGCATTACAACAAAGATATGTATAAGATACTTTATGGTCAAACTTCATTATCAAAGCAAATTTGGATTGCAAACCTGAGTGCAAATTAATTACAAAAAGTAAATAAATAATGGTATAAAAATGCAGTACACAAATCTTCCATGCATATGTAGGAATTATGTGGGCTGCAACTAATAATCCTATTGTTTCATCTGTCCATTATTTCTTTGATTAATCAATAAATCATTTTGTCTATTAAAAGTTAGAGGACTTGGGTGATGACTTGACTTAGTCAGTCCAAAAATAAAACCCAAATATATTCAATTTACACTCATAACACAAACCCCAAAATAACACTCTTCTCCTGGATAATACTCTTCAGTAGTGCAACTATTAAAACTATATTTATCATTTATTGTGATGCTACAGGCAAGCAGCAAAAAAACTAAACTGGCAATGTTTTTGTAACTTTTTCATTTAAAATTAATGAGCCGCTCCTAGCAGACTGAGGAACCCGAGGTTCCAGCTGGTGGTAACATCTTTAAGACGCACCTCCTGCAGGGACACTACACATGCATAATAATACACACTCAGGCCCATTGTAAAAAAAAAACTGAGTAGCTGATGCGGCTGGCGTTGCATAGCGGTGGTGCTAATTACACCACGCTGCTTCAGACAAATATTCATAAATGTGCTCAATGGCCAAGTAAATGACTAATGCAGCCGGCCTGGACTGGTGCAAGCCAGAAAGTATGGAGTGCGGAGTGTGGGCAGTGTTGCACATGTGCCCCCTTTTTCCGCAGCACTAATGATAGATGATGATGATGGTGGTGGTGGTGTCCTGCGCTGAACCGGAGCGGCCTGGCCAACCCCCCCCTCCTTTGACCATTTCGTCAGCCGCTGCAGTGTGGGGGCACAGAGCCAGAGAGACTGCCTTGATTCAGCACAATAGCCCGACCCAGACTAAACACAGGCAAGGGTTTTTCCTTGCATGGAGAACCTAAAAAGCAGACTTCTTTGGGAATATCACGAAGCACCTGGAACATAACTTGGTCCTGGTAATCAATAATAAAAGCTATTTCAGGAGTGCTGTGATGAATGCATCAAACAGCCAACTGTAACTACAACTACTTCTCTGCTGTAGATTTGAAAAAACAGCAGGATATGCTGATATCTAATCAGCACATTAGGTGCTGTAAATTTGACAGGTTTGACTGTGGACAAGATATTGGACGATTGCTGCAGGAGAAAGGAACCAATGATGAAAGGGAGTAACTGGGATTCCTGTTAAATGGTAGCAATATGTTTGAGAACGGAAACGACAAGTCTTTCTTTTAAAAAATGTCCCAGTTCGTTTTTGGAGTCCTAGACTTATTTAAGCTGTGCATATACAAGTTGGACAGATCATTCTGTCTTTTCCTCTCATTTTTTTGTATTTAACCCATGGGAAACATATTATAAACAACTTTTAGTACCATTCAACCCAATTCAACATCACCTACTAATTACAAATTGGGCCAGGAGCATAAAAGGTCCAGATTGATGGTTATTGCGATATTATTGGTTGAAATGGGTTGGCACTAAGAGATGAAGGCACACATCATATTTTAGTTTTCCAGGAATATTTGATTGATGTTAAAATATGAATAAATTGATTTAAGATGCACAATATGACCGGGGATGTGATCTAAAAAACAGCATTTTTAATTTCAGCTCAACTTTAAAAAGCACTTCTCTACTTTGTGATGCTTCCTGTAAAAATAAAACAGCGCATTTGACATTTCTTTTATAAACGGGCCTTAATCAGTAACAAGCTGAAAACAAATTAATGTGTTGAGCTGCATGTCGTGCAGAGCTGCTTAATTTTGTGCTGGTGCTTCTTAAATCTTCAGTAGCGAGCATCAGTGGAGCCCCGTCTCTGACGCAGAAGAATGCGATGAGATTCATAAAGTTAGGATTTACTTCTAAGTGTAAATTTCAGGGAGCATGGCAACAGCATTTGTTTCTATTTAGGGCCTTGTGTCTAAATTTCTTCAGTGTATTGTATGTTCAGTAGTAGGCCAGGGAAAACCTCTGCACGCTTAAAATCCCCAGATGGATGCGTGACGTGTACAAAATGTATAAATATCACAGCCAAACAAACCTCAAACTTTGTTCATCTAACAAACAGTCCGTAAATATAACAAGCTTCGTGCTTTAAGTGAGCTGTCGAGATAAAAGTCAACACGTTACAGATAAATGTGGGCAGTGTGGCCGTTTGTTATCCACTCATCATTACGTAAGTAGCTTAGTGATGCAGGGGGTCAACTAGAGTATGCGTTAAACGTAACCCTCGTCTTCATACCACTGAGCCCAACAGTAAGCAGGAGGCTTTAACGGGATACAGAGGTGCTCCAAATTCATTCATACAAATAGCCTTCTTAAATTCCAAAAGGGATTACCCCGTCCTAATGAGCTGTTGTGACACTTTCTACTGTTGAAGGGGAGACGAGAGAGGTAAACGGCCATTTGGGCTGGTTCAATTTTCATCAGTGCAAAGTTAGACTGCAGGAGGTGTGTGTGTGTGCCGAAGGTGTATGCTCACTGAAATCCTGGTATGATCAGTGAAGACAATGCTATAACAATTATTCAGATGTGCAGGTACAGCAAGCTTCATTCCCTATTTTGGCCACTTAATATACCTCTAAGTAGTATATCAGACAAAACAAGGGGAGCACATGGAGAAACCAGAGGTCAGATTGCAGGTGCATTTGTGTACAAATTACAAACTAAGAAAAGAATATAAATTAACAGCCAAAAACTGACAAAATGCCAATCGTGAGGCTTCAAAACTGTAGCCCACAAACCAATGGGTGACTACGTCCAGTTCAATACAATGTGTGGAAATAACGCAGAGGATAATTGCCCAGTGAGCACCAGAGCCGAGGGGGTTAGAGTACAATATCGTGACCATATGAATGAAGCCCTCACCGAAACCCAGGACAGAACACAAAAAGGCCCATTCAAGTCAAAAGGCTTTCATTACAAATCACAGTGGGGAGGTCATGCTTTTTTTCTGAGTCTGTCAAACAAAAACATAAAAACTGACAACATGATACTGACAAGTACGCTTATTAAAATCGTTAAATGCCACCTATCTCATACGTTATTATTAGATCTAGGTTCCATTAGCTAGCCTGTTGGAACGACACCACAGACCACATTGCTGTGGCTCCAAACAGACTTGTCCTCCTTCCCTCTTCAGTTGGCTGAGTGACACGGGAACTCAGGCTTTGCCCTGAAGATGTGGCTACTGGGTCTGGCTGCCCTTGCTTCCCTGGCCCTATTAATGCCAAATAGGCTTTAACCAATGACCTACTTAAGCATCTCCAACTTTTGCTGTCCGAGCAGTCAAAAAGAGGTTGTTGTTGTTTGCGGTATACATGACAATCTAAAGAGATGGACATAAACTGTTTGGCACGCATTCAAATCCTTATTACATGGCTGAATCATTCTCCACCGCTGCAGCAAAACCCCACTGTTTGGAACCGAGACTTGACCTCGTGACTCGCGCTGTCATTTGCCGGGTGTGTTTGCTTGAAGGATGCCCAAAAGCTTCAGCAAACACTTCATATCACCGCCTGAGCACCAGATTTAATGTACAGAACAAGCAGCTCACTGCCAAATACCACAAAATAAGAAATTAAACTCTGTGTGCTCCGTGTTTAACAACAGAGATACAAATCTATACACAGAGCCACAATTGGCAGGAACGGGAAGTTTCCAAAGTTTAAAAAATAAATTCCAGAGAGCAATGATAAAATGAGACAAGGCAAACAGAAACACGAGAAGTGTGTTTTTTCTTTTTTTTCCTCGACAATAACAAAACTCACAATAGGCATCTTTTTCTCAGATTAACATCCTTTGCCTGTGCCATCTGTGTTATGCCAGCAGCCTGGCACGGAAATAGAGATGTGGGGGAGATGGGAATGGGAGGGAAGGAGAAGGGGGATTGAGAGAGAGAGAGAGAGAGAGAGAGAGAATAAACACTGAACCAGATTACAATTTCAAGGCGGAAAACCATGTGACCACTGGAAGGAGGGAAAACAGTGGAAAATCACAGATATATCTCCTTCCTCATGTCTTCCTCCTACTGTTCACCGGGTTAGGTAAAGATGCATGCACCGCCGAGACACTGAGGGTAACATGCACACATACACATAAAACCTTCAATATTTTGGGTGCAATCTTAAGACTAATTGATACCTGTGCAGGTGAATGTGACGAGGTGATCTGGTGTGACTGTGGCCGGTTCCTGGCTCAGACTCTCTGTCTTTAAAGTGACTCCTTAAATGACGCACAGCAACATTAAACACGGTGGTTAATCCCACTGGAGCTACAAAGTTAAATAAAAAACTATTTTTTCTAGGTCTGGGCACATTGAACATCTTTTTGGGTTTGGGTGGTTCGTCGGACAAAACAAGACATTTGAAGTAAGGCTGAATTTTATATTTTTTTAGCGACTGGATGATTATTTTCTCCATTAATTGTTCGGTATGTAAAACACCAGCAAAGGGTAAAATATACACATTACAATACAGCAGTAAACAACTATTTCTAGCTTGTTGTAATCCAAACTACAGCTGATAACGCCAACCTGACCAGCCAGCATCACCGGGAAAATGCTGTTAGCTCTGTTAGCACTTTTACCTAAGTTTACGCTGTTAGCTGCGAGCTACCAGCTCAGCCGTCACGATGTTGAGAGAGGGAATCCCAATCTTGTTTATAGCCCTTTTAAAGCCAAAAGCTGACATCATTACAAGTCTTATGTGACCACAAGTCCAAAACCTAAAGAGAATCAATAACTGTAATGTAAGGGGGCAAGGATGGAAAAGCGAATTAAATAATCAGCAAAAAACGTACAATTACATGTTAAGTTTTGCGTTTACAGATCTGTTTAATGTTGAACTCTGTGTCATAAACCAACTACAATGTTCTGACTCACTGGTCCGGTCGCCTTATAAAAGCGGGGTTAATCGACATGAGATCACAAGCAGTTCTGATCAACAGACGAAGGCACCACAAGAGACCTTATCGACTCAGGCTCACAAAGTCTCTTCTGATCTCCACAGCAAGCCAATTAATCAGAGACCGCTCTGATGAAACCGATTGATCGGGTCAGCATAGTATTTTGTGCATCCAACCATTTTTGTTTTTTTGTTTTTTTTAATGGAAGACTGTGAGCCCAAAGCTATGACATAAAAGTGCAACTAGATGAGAATGGGACTGTGAGAATGGACACTTTGTATTATGATTTACATCCGTTATTGACTGTCCACTAGAGGGAGTTTTAATGTCTCACTGGGGGAGAATGAAATACGGATAATTGCTTCCTGTTCCACATCCCATCATCCGGCGAGTCCAATTCAGAGTTGTCAGGATGAGGGAGATCCTGGATTGCTCACTGCTACTATTAGTCTGCATGACATCATCGCCGCCCCAGATGATTTCATCACGCCTCTCAGTGCTACAGTGTCTTGCCAATGGCATGTTATCTACAAAGTCCTTTTTCTGGTGATGAGGTGTGTCACCGCCCTGTGACACTGCAGTCATACAAAAACAGGTTTAGCCCTTTCAACGCGTTCAGGTGACTGACGCAGTTTGTTTTCAGTACCTCAGGAGTCAGTATTCACCGAGGCCACAGGACCGCCACGCGGTTCCCAGCATGCTACAGCACACTTCAGCTGCTTCCTGTCTGCCTTCCCTCCTGTTGCACAGAGGGAGGGAGGGAAGCAGGCAGGGAGCAGCAGAGCTCATAACATGAAGACACACTGCTGTGACAGAGCACGCACACAAGCTCCCCCCCCCCACACTGTCCAACCCCATAACTGTGCTCGCCGCCATCACATTATCAGCCGCGCAAATGACTAGAGCAAAAGAAGGATGGTTGAACATAAACTGATGGGAATTAATCCCTAACTATTTTAATCTGAACGTTAAAAGAATAACAAATCACAGTGGAAGTTCTCTCTCTTTGAGGAGGCCAGTCATGCTGACTGTAGACCCCCTTAAGCCTCCTGGGAGACAGAGGGAGAGAGAGGTAATCCCTACTGCAGTCTCCACTGGACAGAAATAATGAGTTAATACCTTTGCACTGTCTAAGCCGCTGATTTTCCTTGTGTCTGTGTAATGCAAGACTAGATAGACACTACCCGGTGCATTTGCAAAACTGCTGATCACCATTAGTGGTGGTATGCACACTCCGCGTCAGCAGCTGATTGCTTGTCAATCACTTTTTCTTGTGTAAACATTTAAAATTTAGTGGTAACCCATTAGCAACTTGGCCAAACCCCCTCCCCCATGAGGAGCTGACTGACAGGTCCCTGAAGACATCATCATTATCCTCACATCATGTGTGAACAGAGAGAGGCCGCTTCCCTGTCCACCACTAACAGAAAACGGGGATTTAAAAGCATGTGTATATCTTTAAGAGAAAAAATGTGGAGATGTGATTAATAGAATTGTCTCCCACGCCTACTTGCAAGAATAAAAATTTGGGAAAATGTTTAGTGTAAGCGTGGCTGTTTTTTCCGACACTAACTCTATGCTCGAGAGAGAAGAGATGGATTGTAAATCAGATTTGTAGTACTATACCTGCAGCTCACACCAGGCAACCTCCACCCAGGTCTCAGTGTCCAGGCCCTTGTAGACCGTCTTGAAGGACCCTCTGCCCAGCTCGATGTCAAATTTGAGGAATCTTCCACCCGGAGACGTGGCGACCGCTTTCATCTCCGCCTCCTCCTCGTTCTCCTCGCTGGCCGCCTTGACAGCAGATTTGCCTCCATCGCCGCCGCCGCCGCCGGTGAGATTCAACGCATCCACTCCACCTTTATCCTTCTCCTCGTCGGCACTGGCGCTCTCTGTGGTGCTGTCCTTCTGCCCGCCATGACTCTCGGTGCTGGAGCCCTCCTGTATCCCGCAACTAGCCCCCAACGTCCTGTCCACTATCGTCCGCAGGTTGATGCTCAGCAGCTTATTCCCGTTGTCGCACTCGGGCGCCTCAAAGGCCTGCTCGTCCGCATCCGAGAACCACAGGCTCCTCCTGATGAACCTCTGGTGCACGCTCCTCTGGTAGCTGGAGGACGGGTAGTTCGCCGCTGGGGTCACTCAGGCCTCTCACCAACGAGTCTCCATCACAGGCGGGCTCGTGCATGTTCATGGCGAGTTGAGAGTTTGGCACAGGTGGACGCTTCAGTTCTCGGTGGGCCTCGGAGTTCGAATTGGCCTCCATGGTTGACTCCAAAAAAAGGGGGGGGGTGTTCAAGTCACTTTGGTTTCCAGGTCATTCGTGCCATGGCCAGACTACCTCCCCAACGTGCAGCTTTAGTGGAGACGTACCTGCAGCGGCCGCTCGGTGACGCAGTTTGACGGCAACCCTGACAACAGGACGACAGACAGATCTCATCCGATATCAAGAGCTGCAACACGAAAAAAAAAAAAAAAAAAAAATGTTGCCAGTTAGCGAAACAAAAATCACACGAATGCAGCGTGGGGAAAAAACGACGTATATGACGTGTCATTTATCCCGTTCAAAGTTAGTTGCCAATAGAAGCAGGTGGACCAAAAAGAGTTTAAAACACACATATATATTGTCATATAGCCAGTTTAACGTTACAACAAACTAGCTGTGACGTACACACGTTAAGTTTCGCGGTTCGGAAAACAACGTTTGTAAGCTAATTCGAACAATAGCTTTTTTAAGCTAGTCTCCAAACATATTAATTAAGATGGGACTTACCTCTGGTCAAAACCAACAACCTGGGCTGAAACCACGTTAGCGTCCACACGACACAGGTCCAGGTCCGGGTCCAGGTCCAGTTTTTAAGGGGGGGAGGGAAGGGGAAAGATAAAAAAAAAAAAAACCTCGCTAACGTTAGCCCGACAGTCCACTGGCAAAATGTGAGACTTAAAAAAAAAACGCCCTACCTGCACGGTATCCCCATTTTCCCCACGTACAAAAAAAAAGCCACACAAATTCAGGTTGAACTGGGTCTTTGCAGGGTACAAACCCCCAACATTGACGGGACAAAACGAAGAAGAATATATATGTTTATATTTATAAATAGTGTGTTTTATCTCCTTTCAAGTCCTCGCATCCATCCTTCTCTGTCCGTCTGTCTCGCGCTTCAGTTGCGGATAACGATGCCGAGTGTCCGCGCGCGCGTTGCCGTTGAAAACGTTCCGTAGTTAAAAGGAAAATATATATCTCTACTTTCCCTGCCTCCCCTCGTTAATTAGTTGAGGCTGGACAACTGTTTTCGCTTGTCATTTCCTCTCATCTCCCCCGTCCTTCCATTAGGTTTAACAACGGCGAGGAGCAGCAGCACACAAATGTGTTTCCCCCATTCAGCTCGCGCGGAGGTTCCACCACCACCACGCCCCTGGTAACGAGCGGAGGAAACCGACCAATCACAGAGCAGCGCGAGCGAGAGGAGGGGGGAGAGGGAGAGAGAGAGAGTGTGGGCCCACTGTTCACCAGAGTGACACATATCTCACATGAAAAAGACCAACAAAGATTGTTCAGATGCGAATGACAAAGATTATTCCTTGCAAAAAAAAAAAAAAAAAAACAACACAAAAAAACGCCAAGTCATCTAATCACGTGTCTCCTCCCCATTGCCTCAGTCAGCTCCACAGCCTGCTGCTGCTGCACAACAGTCTTCTTTAAATAACAATGTTGTGGCACATAATAAAACAAATGCATGTTACTGCAAAGGTATCTGTGTGCAGGCTTCTCAGTGTGGCAGAGCTCTACAAATGCAATGGGGGGATGATGAGCACTGGCAAGAGGAAGTGAGACTGAGGTATAGGGATTTGCAACCTTTTTTTTAAAAAAGAAAAAAAGAAAGAAACGGAAACAGGTAGATAAATTGTGCCATGCTATTTTTTTGTAGACTAGATTGTGGGTTGCACAACTTACAACCGTGAGAAGTGAGAGATGACTGGCTGCAACATTTCTCTGCCCAAGTGTTTTTTTTTTATTTATTTATTTATTTTTATCTATTTTTCACTTCATACAAGTGAAGTGCCAAACAAGTGCTCTAATCTGAAAAAAAATAATGGAATTCAATGCATTGATAATTTTTTTTTAATAAATTTGTTTAATTTATCTCAAGATTTCAACATACTGCACTGTAAAAAAAAAAATCCTAAAAAAACGGTAATTTTCTGGCAGCTGGGGCGCCAGAAAAATACTGTGAAATAACAGAAAATTACTTTCTCATAAAAATACAGTTATTTTCCATAATAAAAATACAGTTTGTAGTTGTAATTTTAACAAGATTTCCCTTATTTTCAGGTTGCTTTTAACGTTTAATTACAACCATTTTCACATTTTAAAACAATTAAATTCCCTAGAAATATAGTAAGTACACATTGGATTACAAATAATAATGCTTAAATTTACAGAAATGTGCTGTTATTAGTTGGTTTTATAACATTATTTTATAGAAAAAGGTTGTATAATAATTTATATTTGATGTAATATAACTGTATATGACACATGAAATAATGTGATTCATCTTTCAAAACATGTCAAAAAACTGTTGAAAAACTAGATATTGGGTTTAAAATTACAACAATTTAATATTAATTTTAGATCACATCAAATGTATATTTAGTTATTTTATGTTGTTTTTAACATTTAATTACAAACATTTTAGGTTTTAAAACAGTGAAATTACCCATAAAGATGGTAAATTAACATTGAAACAAGAACAGCTACAATTTTCCCATTCTCAGTATTTTTATTCAACTGTAACAGGTAACCATTATTACAGCAATATTCAAAAATCAATTACATTATAATGACTCTGAAACAAACAAAAAAATCAACTGAATTGGAAATGAAAAAAAAAAGTTGAGTTACCAATTTACAGTATTATTTCTATCCAAGGCATCCATAACTCCATAACTGAGCACTTCTTATTCCCTCCACTTGTAGTCTGACATTTTGGTCATCAGCGTGAAAACTTGTGGACTGACTGCAGGTTGTTTTTGGTGGTGTTCCACTCCACTTTTGATCCCTTGTCTCGATTTCTCTTGAAGAGGCACCTGTCTAATGAAAAGAAAACAATTTTAGTAACTGTGGACTGTACTATATTTGTATACCTTTGCAAAAAGGTTACACAACAGTGCTTTGGGTGTCTTGAAAAGCACAATATAAATACACAAAGATGGCATAGTGACTTTAAAAGTCTGCTATAGAACATATTACACACCATACATGTAAATGTACTTCACAAAAATCCTTTTAAAACTTACCCATGACTGCTGCAACGCGGCGAAACTCCTTCCTGAAGTGATCCTGGACATCCACGTCGACCAACAGGCGAGGAACAAAGTCCAGGACGAACACCTTCGACACCGACTGCAGGCACTGGCGATGAGCGCACGGAAGTCCTCCCCTGCCTGCTCCACCGTCCTCCTGGCCGTCAGGTTGTTGCTGGGGGCAAGAACACAGACAACATCTGGTGTACGTGGCACAATAGCACTCACCAGCTCGACCCTCAGGTCCCTGGTGCAAGCCCCCGGCGTCGCCATGGCACCAAAGGAAAGGCATCCCTCCGGCATCGTGACAAACCCATCCACGATGCTGCGAAGGTGGGAGTCCCCAACAAGAAGAACAAACTGGAACAACACAACGGAGAATTATTATCATGCAAACAAGATTATGATCAACATCAAACATCATTTGTCAAATGACTTCCAAAACAACATTACCTGTTTGTCTGGAGAATCTGGTGGGATGACCAACTTGTGGCTCCTGCCGGTACAAGCAGAAGTTGGCCACTTCCTCACGGCATGGCGATGACCAGTTCCATGGGCTAGTTAAAAAGACAAAAATCAGTCAGAAATGTCATTCATAATTTATAATAATTATATAAGCATAGCTCTTTCCACTAAGTCAGGTGTACAAATATAGTGAGAAAACACCTAACAATTAAAGTATAACATTCAATGATATTAAAAAATGTTTGACTACAAACCAGAGGGTCTGCCGGAGAAAGAGATGACAGGCTCCTGCCTGTCACACCGAACCTCAATCCTCTGCTTGGCAGCAACGGACAGCCAGTGGTTTTACCCGTGAGGCATCCTAAATGAAAAAAAGGCACACTGGACAAAAACGTTATCAGGAATATAACAGTAAAAACTTGTATTGAATGCAGTCAAACAAATAGAAACCCATTCCTCTGGTACTCAAAGTGTCCACTGGTCTCCTCCCTCTGATGATTTTCTCCACTGCAAAAAAAAAATCAATAATAATAATTGTGGTTATTCATATAACATCAAGTCATATATCATATCATTAAAATATAATCTCAGACCACTTATCATACAGAGCTGGAATCTAATCTCTATAATATATAAACGTTCTTAAACATACGTCAGCAGTGGAAACAAAGTGTAATATATATATATATATATATATATATATATATATATATATATTATACATATACAAGTTTTGAATTTATCTTACACAGGCTTGACCCAGCTATTACAAACTCAAACCTTTATAAGCCATTTAATTATTGCAGGAGGCTGCACGTGTACACATTAACATGCTGTATATCATACACACAGCCACTTCGCTTGCGCTTCAAGACTTGGGAAAAAAGTGCATGACTAGCAAAAATATCCATCATATCTCCGCTGTCCCTATTGAACTTGAAACTGCATGAGACACCGCCGTGGATATTATGTCTTTTCTTGCAGTGGGATATCTGTGTAAAACGCTGAGTAACTACCGTAATAAATATGAAATTAACAAATTAATTTAAATGCAAACTCATGGTGGAAACCAAAGCAGACGACAAATACTACTTAGCTCAAGACCGTAAAACAAACTCACGGTAAAAGGCAGAGCTCGAAAAAGCTGTTTACCTCAAGGCCACCAGTCAGCCAGCCAGCCAGCTAGCTAGCTAGCTACCTGAATAGCGGACTTAAGCTAACGGCCTTTAACTCAACCACACAGGACAAGATAAGTTATAAATAAAACACGTAATTCTTTCACATAGTAACCACTATTAACTTTAAGAAAAACAATATGTACCAGTGTTGATAATGTCATTAGCTGTATCAGCCCATGCTGTTGCTCGCTAACGGACATAGCTACGACATAGCCTACCAAGCTAACATGTGCATGCTAAATACAGATTAAAATTCATTAATAGCTCAAATAACTCACGGTTCGTTCGTTCGTGCACCAAAAGCCGTCCCAATGTGGTCTCCTCTCGTTGTCCAAGGTCCAAAGTGTCAAAAGCCAGTCCAAAGTCCAACGCCAAATATCCAAAAGCCTCTCGTGAGATTCGTAAATGCCGCTCGGAAAGATCTGGAATATACGACTGGCCGATTGAAGACGCAACGTAGTGTATACTGTCTCACTATTAGCCAATCACAGCGCTTAAAGATGGACGAGAGCACGTCACAGATTCGACACCCCACAGACATGTCCAGACACGAAAAATAACTACACAGGAAAAAGAAACGCGGCGACAGGAAGTCCACAAAATAAAAGCGCTCTATATGTCGGATTTATATAAAATATGAAAGCAAAATCAAACATGACTTACACTGACATATTTAAAACAACAATACGTATTACTATGTTGCCATAGTTTACAAATGTATGCAGTGAATTAAGTAAGCCATGACAATGCCACGATTTTAGATCCTTATTGTAACTTCAGTGTACATTGTGTGATCAGCTCCAAACTTCACACAGTTGATGAGAGTCCCACCCTGAACACGTCTGCACTGCAATATTGACTCACAATCAGAGCGCCACCTATTGGCGACATGAAATGTCATGTTTTTACACTCGTATGCACTCCTCCTCATGTGTCAAATTTGGCCGGAAGAGCCTCCAGACGTTGCTCACGCTTCCTGTCGAAGATTGGGAGGACGCTTTGAATGCCGTTACCGCGCCGTTATGTCTCCATGTAAGAGGGAGCGACGTTTCCAGTGGGTCGCTACAGTCCCAGTGTTGTGGAACTTTGCACCCCAGTCGAGCATGATGACTTTAATCGTCTGATATGGTAATCGACATGAAAATTCAGGCAAGGGACGACCAGCGACGTGGCATGTGGCCAGGCCAGGCTGCCCTGCACTGGCAGGCGTTCTAAGCACTAACCGAGTTGGCAATGCAAGGGCCCATTCATCACTGCGCAGTTTTAATTGTAGTTGTTTTCAATGAAAACATAAGTCAATTAACAAATAAATTATAGTAAAATTAGAAATTAAATAGTTATTTTACTATTCATTTCTCAGTAATTTTAAATGATTTTTTCCCTTTTTTTTAGAGTTTTAAACTTGAAATTTACAGTTTATTCCCTTAAATAACAGACACATATTTGTGAAATTACGATACATTTGTGAACGTATTTTAACAATAAATATATGTATTTCTAATGTGTTTTTTTGTAAAATAACAGAAATATTGTGTGTTTTCACAGTAACAATGATTTCCTGTTATTTTACATTTGACATGTAAAATCACAGTCTCTTTTTGTAAATTGAATGGTATTTTAAAAATACAGAATAAATATGTAAAATAAACAGTAAAATTCTGTTATATTACAATTTTTTTTTACAGTGTGTAAAAAAAAAAAAAATGCAAACATAAATCAGATTCATCCAGAAATTGACTACATTGAGGCCGCTACTTTACATCACATGTCATAAAAAGACAAACAAAAAATGTGTGTGCTCAAATAATCAATATACCTCTAAGGTGATATACAGGGCCGGCCCAAGGCATAAGCGAACATGCCCCCTGGTGGCGAGGGGGGCCCCTAGCAGCATCGTGTGGAGATTTTTGTTTTGTTTTTTTATATATTAAATAAATGAAACAAGAGGCTCAAGAGATCAGGGGGGGCACTGAAGCCACAACCTCAATAAGTCAAACAGCAATGGTTATTATCTACACCTGATATGGCGGAAGGCCCCCTCTCATTGGGGCACCTGATCAAATTCAGTAGGTGATATGTCTTAATCATACAAAATGGGCTATGAAGCCTGAATGGTGATAAATATCACATGTGATTTGATTTGTGATGGTGGTGGGCCCCAAATCAAAAACCAAAAAGGGCCCCCAAAAGGCTTGGGCCGGCCCTGGTGATATATCTTCCATCTCTATCCTTAAACATATTTTAATATAGTTTAGAAACACATGTTTATATGAGAAAGTGAAACGATATAGACGTTGCAGAATAGAAACCGAAGCATGTCTACGTTTAAAAACACTTTAACGGAGATCTTCACGTGGTGTCAGGTGACCGTCTGGTTCAGAGTGAAGCAATGTTGGCACCTGAGTGACCTGATACATAATGAATGCTCTCCTTTGTTTCCAAATCACTGGCCAAAAAAAAAATGCACACACACACACAAACATGTTTTACGTTAATGTGTTTATGTGGAGTTGCCATTTGACAAGTAATTACAATATATAAAGTGAAGGTCAGATGCGGTTTTACTGGGTGAGGGGAACGGGCAACGCCACCACGCTGCCTCCATACAGAGATTTAGATCGCATGTGCAAGTGTGTTTGTGTGTTTGGGGAAGAAGCGAGGAGGAAGAGCAACTTCCTTGTGGTCGTCAGAGCTCGGCCAACAGATGCAGAACCTAAATACGTCCAATAAAATTAGTGATTGGTCTCATTTTCAAATGAAAGACCAAACAGATTCTGGTCAGCACAACCTTTGACCCCGTCCTGATCAGCAGATTTGACACATTTCATTCCCTTATACACCACGGCTATGTTTTCTTTGCACCGTGTTAGGCCGTAAAAAAACAAACTAAAAAGCCCAACAGAGAATCGCGGAAATTAGATTTACAGTCGGGTCGATCCTCATCTGGAGGAGGGCCAGGGTTTGAGGTGAGTGAGAGGGAGGCTGCTGATGGGACATGATGGATGGAGAGCAGAGAAGTGCTGATGCAGAAGAAGAAAAAGAAGAAGAAGAAGAAGAAGAAAAGGAAACAGCCGTGCAGTTACATATGCAAGTCGCAATTTGCTTTTTCATCACGCCGACTAACAGCAGCAAGTTCGACTGACTGAATAATAAATGCACGGTGGCTTAAGTGGTGTCATGCATTGTTGCTGCAGAGAGCTTTTCAGCACGTCAGATGCAGAGTGGTGCAGACACTCACAGCAACAGACATGCAGGCATTTAATCAGTTACTATGACGATGTGCAGGAAGAAAAACAATTTAGGATTGGGTGTGCTGTGAGTTGAATGAGTTCATTGCTTTCGCTCAGGGAAGTGAGCCAAAAACCTAAGTTGGCTTCTTGAATGCACAATGAAAAACCATAATTCAGTTAATATGAAGGTTAAATCCGGGGATATAGAACGTGCAGCCTTTTTCCAGAGGCAATTTCAAAGCAGGTGACCTATTGCACCGCAACTATAGCTTTGAGGTAGCAATTTATGGTGGGAGACAACTTTATTCCCCGTGGATGAAAAAAAAAGAAGAAGAAGAAAAAAGTCTTTATTTGTTTTTAACACGCTGCATAAATGAGCAAAATCTCACTTTGCTCCATTTCCTCTAAATAACCTCCAGACACACGTTTGGTGTTTTTTTTCCCCAGCCCAATTAATATTCCTCTCCTGTCTCTTCAGGTGTAATATCCAGCAGGGATCATGGAAATTCACGTCCTGTCCAGGGTGAACCCTGCCTTCACCCAATGACAGCTGGGATTGGCTCCAGCCCCCCCGCGACCCTGAATACAGCATAAGCGGTAGACGATGGATGGATGGATTTGGTACAAATGTCCGCTCCGGGACGCCAGGTTGAACTCATTCAACTGTTTAGTGGTCAAAGGTCAAGGTCATTGTGAAAACACGAGACACACTTTGGGCCTTAAATTAAGAACAGATGAGTGACAGTGTTGCACAAATGATTAAATAATAAGATAATATGAAGAAGTGACGACACTTTGGACGTGGATGTAAACTGTAACGTTCTTCATCCGGTGCTTTCACATTTAATGTCGGCCTACATATAAAAGCAATAAAAAAAATTAAAAAAAATTAAAAAAATGTATATTTCCTCATGTGGTTCAGGCTGTTTATCTATAATAATAATAATAATAATAATAATAATAATAATAATAATAATAATAAATCATTGGACTTATATAGTGCTATTTGGATACAAAAGCCCTTGACCCACATGAGATGCAGGACAAATACAAATACAGAATACAAAAAATAAATAAAAATACTCAAAAGATAAACGATTCATCCATTCATTCATCAAGTCTTATAGAAATGTTCCAGATCTTCTCAACATTGACTCCCTGATGTGATTTTCTAGAAAAGCATGATGCGTTAAATGTTATTGTATGAATGTATCTGCTGCTCCACTGTGACGCATTGAACTGAGAGTTAAAAGAACTTTTCTATTTTCTATCCCTCCCTCCCTCCCTCCCCTCCTCCCTCTCTGACTCCCCCTCCAGACAAGGAATGCAGCGTGAATAATTCATCAAATAAAGAAGTGTGAAACTTAGAACCAGCACAGAGTGATTGATTTAAGGAGCACCTTTTACTTGTAATGGCTGGCTGTTTCTCAAACAAGGGAAAACAAAAGTCATTGTCAAATAGGGATTGTTATGTTTTTTGAATTTTTAACAATTCTACATCGTATGCATCCCCCGTCATACGGACTTTTTGCACGTGCACATGCACGCACGACGTACCTTGGCCTACATTCACTATCTTTTTTTGTTGTTCTACGTCATCTCCTCTGCCGTGATTAGCTGTTATCCTCTATGTTCTCGGCCACATGATACGAGCAGGCGGCTACGATGTAAAAAAAAACAACAAAAAAACAAAAACGGGGCCGAGAGGGGGGCAATGTTCCGAGAAAAAAGTGGTAAATTTGTGAGTTTATAAAGTCACAAATTTGCCACTTAACAAATATTTTTATAGGCGATATAAACAAGTTGCTTGATGTTTGCCGTTGCTAGGACAACGAGTGAAAGCTACGGCTAGCATCTTAGCCCAACAATCAATAAACACCCATAAGATGACAATTTGGCCTCGTATGAATAAAACCAATCGTAAGCATCAACATCATCACCTTTAACGAGGCGTTGTCACGTCATGTTGGGATGGATTCATTAGAAACATAAATGTACATTCATGGGACGTTAGCTAGCATAAATGCCGGTTGTTAGCATCTTGAGAAACTCACAAATTTTCCACTTTATAAACTCACAAATTTGCAACTTTTTTCGCAGAATATTGCCGCCCTCTCTCGGCTCCGTTTTTAAATTTTCTTTACAGTGGCCCTGATACGCCGTCATACAGCAGACTATGTTCCTGACGACAACAGAAAACACTCGGACTGCCTGAGTTTGTGGCCTTTCAGCATGTTTTTTTTGGCTGGTGAATTTCAGACCAACATCCATCGCCTGTGTATTTCTAGACAATGCCGATGGCACGTTTCCAGCCTGTGACCTCACAGCGAGCGGTGTCTGACCCTGACACGTCATGACGGCGTGCCAATTTGTGGAGTTTGGCACAAATCACAGTCACAAGGGTGGCAACACCGCAGCTCATTGTTTCGTGGAACATGTTTTTGAAGAAGCTGTTCCTTGTTGTGAGTCCTACCAGAGTGGGAAAAAGAGGTAGATCCGGCCCATGGGGACGATGATGTCACATGAAGCTTTGCCGAATGATAAAATGTGGAATCCACGTCCTTAAAAGCAAATAGGGGAATTAAACATGGCTCGTCCAGTGGCTATCACACCAAAACCATACCTTCTGAACAGTCCTTCCTTCCTCATCAACTCACAATACCAGCTGACTCCATTGTAATTCAGCTTGTAGCCTACTGTCACAAATTACAGGGCTCTTTTCTCCATCTAGCAGTGGGAAGACAGTTGGTAACCAACATGACAATCTGCTCTCTGCAGCTGCAGGTGTTTTAGGCCCAGTTTTCAGTGATGCTGCTCAGGTTTTTTTAAGTGTTCACTCGGCAAGCTCCAAAGGAAAGATGTACTTTCATCATGTATTAAAAAAAAAAGGGATTGATTTCTTATTCATCAACAAGGCCGACTGTTTGACCAGGAACCCGTCTTTCTCTTTGCGGAGCAGAGTCCACTTGGATGATGGAGTAGTAGTAGACACACACACATGAACACACACACACACACAAAACCAAGCAGAGCTTTTTGTTACGTAACCACGACCCACACGAGAATCAATAATTCAACGTAAATTAGAGATGGGAGATGTGGCCATAATGATAAATATCAATTACCATCTTTCTGGTAGTGCAATAAATAAATTCTCTATATGAGATAACCACACAGTTAGCCTCCTGGGAATTAAATAATCGACGGAGCATTTTTCCTTATTTAATTAAGAACTTTAGTGCACATCAACATAACCATGTCAAGTATAGTTACAGAGAAAAACTAAATAGTTCCAACTATACACCGACTATATAAGTAATGTACCACGGAGAATTAGGTGGGAGGAAAAACGGAGCCGAGAGAGGGGGGAAATGTTCTGAGAAAATAAAAAATGTAAAAGTTTATTGCGATGCTTACAACCGGCATCTATGCTAGCTAACTTCCGATGAATGTACGTATTTATTTTTCTAATGGTTAAGGTCCTCAGGGTGATGATGTTGATGCTTATTGTTGGTTTTATTCATATGAAGCCGAATTGTGATCTTATGGGAGTTTATTGATTGTTGGGCTAAGATGCTAATGGGAGTTTTCACTTGTTGTCATAGCAACGACAAAAATCCGGTGTTAGCGGAACCAAGCAACTTGTTCATATCGGCTAAATATATTTACGTTTTCTTTCGCGCTCTGTTTTGGCCCTGATATGTCATCGTAGTAATCTAATTAAGTGCTTGTTATTATCAATTTAGATGATGTCATTGTGTTTCACGATACTTTGATATGATATCACGATACATTTCCACTGTGAGAGGATAAGTTTATCATATTGAATCTAAGATTTCTTTCTTTTTCTTTGATCGCTCATAGAAGGGATAGTCTTAATGACTATTACAGCCCCTTATATGAATATATTAAGCAGCACAAACTCAATGTTGATGCTCCGCCTGTTCCGTAAAGTAGGATTCATGAACACGGCTGCTGTTGCAAAAAAAAAAAAAAAGAAGAGCCGTTTACTGCAGTAATGCAGTTGAATCTGTGGGACGGTGATATATGAGCAGGAGATGACTGATGGTCACCAGTATGTCACACACTTTGATTTAGTAAACTCCACAAATAGTGGCAACACAGACCGTACAATACCAGAGAACCAGACCCGACCGACTCGTTTGAAATCATATCGATGGAGAGCCTGGGACGCTGACTCGTCCACAGTGTTTTAATGGGTCTCCTGCCAGTTTGTGTATCTCTTTGCTGCACTAATGGCTCTGCTTTTTCCCCCCCAAAGGTCACTCTTCTGTAATGGCCGCTTGTTGTGCTAATTAGGTCAGAATGATAACCAGATCCACCAACCATCGATGCACAGGAAGCAACAAAACGACTGCTTATCGACAGGCAGGCTGCCTGCAGCCCGGATCCCTCTGAACTTGGATATGGCTCTACCGGCACCGAGGCCCCAAATTCTCCTTTTTACACATTTCCATCATCACCCTGATCAGCATCGACGGCGTGTAGGAAAAAAAACAAATGGAACCGAGAGAGGTGGGCAATATTCAGAGATAAAAAGCTGCAAATTTGCAAGTTTATCATGTCATAGCAACGGCAAACATCCGGTCACGCAACTTGTTTATGTCGACAAGCGAAAGCTACCGCTAGCATCTTAGCCCAACCTCCGCGATCAATAAACACCCATAAGATGAAAATTCTCATATAAATAAAACCAACAATAACCATCAACATCATCACCCTGTGGACCTTAACGAGGCGTTCATCAGACAAATAAATGAATGTACATTCATGGGAAGTTAGCTAGCATAAATGCTGGTTGTCAACATCGTAATAAACTCGCAAATTTGCGACTTTATAAACTCGCAAATCTGACACTTTATAAAATTTGTCATAGCCGACGTAAACAAGTTGCTTGACCAGATGGTTGCTATGGCAACTTTATAAACTCGCAAATTTGCGATTTTTTTTCTCCGAATTTTGCCACCGTAGCATCGGGATCCTCTCCGAAGAAACAAAGAAAAACCGAGCCTCTTATTTTTACCAGAGGTGTGTCTCCTCTAGACCTTCACCAATGTCAAGTCCACTGACTCTCTGACAAACAACCGCATTACCACTAACTCTCTCTAGCTGTAACCATGGAAACTGGACCTGACACCAGGTCAGAGTTCACACGGTTTTTAGTGCTGCTGTCAGCGCTGGTAAAGGGAGGGAGGGAGGGTAACTTTGATTATCTGCAGCGTACGATGCCTGAGAGAAACGTCAATATGAGTCTGTTGCACATCTCAGAGTAGATAGAAAGAAAGAAATAGAGTTAATTTTCCTCTAATGACTAAACAGCAGGTCAGTCATCTGTGTTGCCAGGTCACAGTGACTCAGCCTAAACTCCAACAGGAGTAAATACAAGTCTGTTTGCAGGGCTGCAATGTAACTAAGTACATTTACTCAATAAGTAACTTCATTCTTCTGGAATACGCTACAGCAGGACTAGGGAGTTAAACTGAGGTAAACTGGAGAGTGATGTTTATAAAATATGTTTTTCTACTTGGTATTACAATGTACTTTAAGTCTGTCTGTATGTTAATGTTTTTATGTTATATGTTTTTAAATGTTCAAAACAGTAAGACTCTGGGTATCACTGATGAATGAATAAATGAATAAAGATTAAATAAAAAAAAGAGAATTCTTCTATTCTACCACATCTTAAAGGCTAATATTGTACTTTTTATTCCACTATTTTATATATATTTTAAGTTTAGTTACTTGGCAGATTACAATCTTCCATCCCTTCCACGTCCACTGCAACCAACGTTGAGAGAACTTTCCGACTTCTTAATCTAAATAAACTTTTTTTTTTAAATCCTTGTGGATCAGCTGGAAAAATACGCCATGACAAAGCTGAAAACTATTTTTCTCATGAGAAGCTGGCCATTGTTTTGAGATTTAACCAACCAACACGGGGAGTAAATATTTCAAACTTAATAATAATAATACTTAATGGTATTTTGGCTTAATTAATGAATGTGAATACTTCTTCCACCACTTCTTCTCCATACCTGAAATATGCCATAATGTCATAACATCTTAATTATCTGTAAATAATACATTTTTAAAATCATTTTCTCGATACTATCCCTGATTCATTATCTTATTATATTGTGTGCTCATTTGCATATCTCTCCAGAACAGAAATCTGAATGTTGGAAGAAGTCACGTTTCATGTTCACAGAGGGAATTTTAGATATCTCTTTTTAATCACTCTCCATAAATCAGAAAATACTGTCAGCAGCCGTAAAAGTATGTGTTTTCAGGAATAAAGTTCCATAAATCAGGTGGATGATATATGA
>CM056829.1:3332500-3405000 GCA_029853015.1 Chelidonichthys spinosus | reverse complement strand
ACATTCAATTACAACAATGTCTGTTATGCCATGACTCCCTCTCTTTGCTGTGGGCAGAGCTGGAGTGTGTGTCTTGCCAGCAGCAGCTGGTGAGTCAACACAGCAAAAAAAAAAAAAAAAAGACCCCCAGCAGAACCGCTCGTTAAAATGTATAAGCCTTAATTAGCCTCGTGTTGCAGCAATGTCACCGGCAACCCACCAATTAGAGGAAACCGGAGCACTAACAGCTTCATTTAAGAGCCTTCAGTTGGATTTTTAACCACGAAAACACACCTGGAGAACACACACACTCCTCGTCTGTACTTTCACAACGGGATATCAAATCACAAAGAAGCTCTCACACGTCAAAAAACCCTACGTCACTAAATCTGATCCCTTTTCCTCCTCCACAACTCCACAACTATCATTGGTAACCGTGGAAACAGCCAGACGAGCTGAGAGCCAGACTGATGACACACACACACACAGCTATATATATATATATATATATGTATATATATATATATATATATATACACTGTTGCCCATAAAGTTGGAATATTGTGTTTTCAGACACAATCCTCTGTTTATTCCTATTTAAATGCAGTAATCACTTTTGACCAGATGTAATGATATCATTCATATACCCAATTATACCCAATTTAAAAATTAAATTGATTCATTCACAACATTTGTTTGACGCTATAAAAGATAAGACATTTGAAAATTATTCCAACTTTATGGGCGACTCTATATATATATATATACTGTATATATATATATACTTTTTTCTCCTCCACTTTGTGGCGTTGACATGAGGAAGCAACGCCCTCTAGTGGCTTTACGGATGCTGTTCAATCGTTGAGAGGAACCTTTCATCATGTTCATCTCCCTTTTCATGCTCCATTAAAAAGAAGATACTCCAGGTGATAATCATTATGTGCTTTAATTGAGTAAAACATATGTACTATTAACGGGCTGCTTAACCATAAAACATTTCAGGATTTGGAAATATACCTTTAAAATCCCCATCTTCTCTGCATATTGTTGTGGGAACAGAAAGATAAATGACAGAAGGCGTATCCTCAGGGGACCACCAGACCACCAGACCCCCGTTTAATTGTCCCACTCACATTGTTTTTGCTTCCGACGCCCACGGCCAATATAATTGAATAGGGATCAAAGCTACAATAGGCCCCTTTTGGACATGTACATGAAGTATCCGAGTGTCAGCATGATGGGAGCCGTTTAAATCCTCTAACTGCTGAGGAAAGGTGCTTTGACGCTTCCTTTCCTCATCTCCTTTAGGAAACACATAATGCTGATTGTGTTGATAAATGTTGACAGCATGGTACAGTAAAAAAAATGTTAGCAAAATTTAAAATTAAATTTTATAATCAACATAAATAAATAGTTTAGTTCAAAATGTTTTTTGGACTTTTAGAGCAGTCTTTACCTGAGGAATTACCCACAATCATAGCGTTGTTAACACGGGGTTTCCAGGGGAAGCCCGGAGGAAGTGCCTTTAGATATGAGATCTAACAGACGGGAACTTTGTATATTTCGTTCTCTTTTTTTTTTACGAGTTTGGCACATGAAAGAGGCAAAACGTCCCAGCTTGCTCTCCTCAGAGGGAGCCTCATGTGTTCTGCTTTCCAACGTCAGCGTAGGAAATGAAAACATCTTTAGCTCCTTTACCAAATCTCCCCGCCGAGCCGTGAAGAAGCGGCCCGCTGCTTCTCAACATCTCCACCTCTGTGGGCAGAAAAAGAGCGGCACATTTTGAGAAACTTGGAGTCAGTGGTGAAGAAAACACAGAGTATATTTTATACATGAAGTAAAAGACTTGGAAGGGCCTTTGGATGCTTTTGTTCTTCCCGTGTGACTCACCTCCGTAATAGTAGAACATCGCGATGACGACTACAACGCTGAAACAGCTCAGGAAGAACATCGGTCCTGCAGAGAGAAGAGAAGAGATAAACATCTATCTATCTATCTATCTATCTATCTATCTATCTATCTATCTATCTATCTATCTATCTATCTATCTATCTATCTATCTATCTATCTATCTATCTATCTATCTATCGATCGACCTACCTACCTACCATCTACCTGCCTGCCATCCTACCTTCCTACCTACCTACCATCCTACCTACCTTCCTACCTACCTTCCTACCTACCTACCTACCATCCTACCATCCTACCTACCTACCTTCCTACCTACCATCCTACCTACCTTCCTACCTACCTACCTACCTTCCTACCTACCTTCCTACCTACCTTCCTACCTACCTTCCTACCTACCTACCTACCTTCCTACCTACCATCCTACCTACCTTCCTACCTACCTTCCTACCTACCTACCATCCTACCTACCTTCCTACCTAGCTACCTTCCTACCTACCTTCCTACCTACCTACCATCCTACCTACCTACCTACCTACCTTCCGACCTACCATCCTACCTACCTTCCGACCTACCATCCTACCTACCTTCCTACCTACCATCCTACCTACCATCCTACCTACCTACCTACCAACCTACCTTCCCTCCTACCTACCTACCAACCTACCTACCTACCTACCTTCCCTCCTACCTACCTACCAACCTACCTACCTACCTACCTTCCCTCCTACCTACCTACCTACCTACCATCCTACCTTCCTACCTATCTGGGCTGTGTTGTCTCGTCTGAACGAGCCGCTATCTATCTACATACCAACTATCTAACAAACAACCTACCTATCTACCTACCTACCTTCCTACCTAACTTCCTACCTACCTTCCTACCTACCTACCTACCTACCTTCCCTCCTACCTTCCTACCTACCTACCTACCTACCTACCTTCCTACCTACCTACCTACCTACCTACCAACCTAACAACCTACCTACCTACTTACCTACCTACCTTCCCTCCTACCTACCTACCTACCATCCTACCTTCCTACCATCCTACCTACCTACCTACCTACCTTCCCTCCTACCTACCTACTATCCTACATTCCTACCTTCCTCGCTACCTACCTACCTACCTACCTTCCTACCTTCCTTCCTACCTACCTACCTACCTATCTATCTGGGCTGTGTTGTCTCGTCTGAACAAGCCGCCATCTGTACGACTGGCTGACCTTTGACCCTGTGGATGCGGTGCCCCCTGAATGCCGGACAGAGGAAGCTGTTTTGTTTTTTCTTTTACACGTGAGCTTCTGGCTGACCTACAAAGCCAGAGCCCTGGATGTAATGGGATGATGAATGGTGAAGCGTATTCTGACGATCGGGGTTAAAAGGTTCAGCGGACAACTATGTTTGTTGAAGAACAAAGCTCAGATGGGCTTAAGGGGGCTTATGTGAGGATCAGCGAGGGGTACGGAGGCTCCCTGACACACAGAGGGTTAAAATGAAAACACCCTTGTGGTGCCAAATTAAACTTCTACTACGGCAGATTAAAGGCTTCATTATCACATTCCACGTCTGAGATTGGTGTTGGGAATGACTTTCTACTCTCCAGGAAGTCAAAAAGAAGATAAAATAACATAAAAGCAACAAATCAAAGAAACATACTAACAGAACAGATTCCACAACATGTCTCCTTTCAGACTAAAATACACATTTAGGTGTTTTTTTCTACTGCACTCGTGTATTTCTACCTAATTTCACCAAAAAATGTGCATTAGATAATGCTTCATTTGCATATTTAATCGTGACATTTTGGAAAACCTGTAATGGAAAAAAATATCGTCTTATTGTAAGTGATGAACTTGGGAAGTTTCATGATCTATCAGTTAAAGTTTTTACCTCATTCCCCTGTAATGTCTTGCATATTTATGGAATTTTACATTCCGGATCTTCGAATGACTTTTTTTTTCAAAATGAAACAAAATTTTGTTTATTTTCAGACTCTGAGTCAGAAATCTCAAACTTACAACCACCAAACTTTCTCCAGGTTCATTCCTCACGATAGTCGGAAGGTCTGTACGGCGGGATTTGATCATATATCATTCACTGCCTGATTTAGACGTCATTTTATTCCAAAAAAACATGGCAAAAGAATGATTTCTTTACGGCTGTATTTTCTGATTTATGGATTTTTTTAAAAAGATATCTCCCAAATTTGTGTAAATTCGTGCTAAATGTGAAGAAAATAAAACAAGAACTTTTGAACCTGGTTTAATGTTTTGTGATTTTTGTTCTGGAAATTATGCAAATTAATACATTATTTCTCATTATTTTTCATTCCCCTTTCTTTTATTTTTGATTATGCTTCATTTGGATTATTAATCATATATTTCTGAAATATTTTAACACATAGATAATTGCTTTAAGAATAATATAAAAAATATATTTTTCCCGCTTTTCACCTGGAGTATCTCTCAATAAGGTTTATTTCAAAAAGAAAAAAAAAAAGCCTTTTACCACCCATATCAAAAATAACCTGTGTTTGTGTTCCCCCTCATTTCAGAGTTATGTCATCACATAATAAAGCAGCTGTGAACACTCGTGTTTATAAAACGGCTGCTATAACATTTTAGCTTTTAGCCTGGTTGTCATGGAAACAAATCAAACATGAATCAGAGAGGAAGCTACATCTCTTCGTGACAACGATCCGTCAACATGAACTTAAAAAGTCACTGCGTTGCCTTCAGCTCACCTCTGCCGTTGAGTGTGTGTCTCTCTGAGTGCATCTTCACGGCGTCGGACACATCTAGAACGAGGAAAAGATGATTAATGGGTAAAAAAAAAACAACCCTGCACTTTAAATAACGTGTTAATCTCACATCTACGACTTTAAGTGCAGTCCAGGCTGCTTCCCTCTCGTATCCTGGATGGGATAAGCCTCCATAAGGCCACGCAGGGCAACCACACAGCAGGGGATCTACCGATACGGGACGCCGAGGAAGTCTCTTCAAACACATTGAGTACCGGCAAAGCTCAACGTAAGGGCGTCCGCTTCGAGGTAAACATACTAATATAGATCACAAAAGTGGTGCAAGCTGCGACTTAAAGCCACACGTCAGTGCAACTGACTTTAATTGAAGCTCGTGGGTTTTCAGAGTTCTCAGTTCAATGCATAGTAATACTAGTGTATTCTTTATCATTTCACTTGAAACTGTTTATTTTGCATTAAAGTTCTTAATTAAATGAGAAAAAACTTTTTATTTATCAAGTATTGAATTCACACAGGAGTATACCAAAAGAAATAATCTTTACCATGTGGTTATGTCATCCAGAGAATGGGCTATATGTGTCGTCATGGGGATATGAAATGATCTGTATGGGGATATCATATTTTTGGCCCTACCTCTTCGCTGGACTCTGCTGGGCAGGCCGGCGTAGACGTCCTCGGCGTGGATGTGAAGTCCTCTGTAGAAGTCGTGACACGCCTCCTCGCCCTTCTGATGCAGGTGCTTCAGCAGCTCAGGTAGCCTCACCTTGGTGGGCACGCTCAGGGTCCTGAACTGCAGGGAGACGCAGGCTGGTTAATCACAGCTGAACGCGGTGCTTCTGATTCAGCATTTAACTGTAGGACCTATGGAAGCCCACTTCTGCCAGATAGTCATTATAAGAAACTCACAAAATAATGATGAGTTGGCGTCACAAAAGAAAGAGTTAGTATCTGAAGTAATGAGAAACTTTAATATTTGGTCCTAGGATAAAATGTAACGTTCATAATGAGATAATGAGAACCTCAAAACAATGAGACACTAACTCATTGTTTTGAGATGGTAACTCGTTGTTTTGAGATACTAAATCAACATATTGAGAAAGAAACTCATTATTTTGATTTTCTCATATTAAACATATATATATATTTTTTCCCATCACAGTGGCAGACTTGGCCTTCCATACAGACATGACGACTTTCAAATCAGGATGATTTTGTTGTCCTGGTTACTTTTTGAAGTGTTATTATCGGTACTTACCCTTTGGGCTTCCTTGTCGCTGAGTATCTGGGGGTAGATCCGGTTCAGCTGCAGCACCAGTCTGTCAACCAGTTCAGAGTCCATCCTCCGATCCGAGCACAGGAAGTGGGCGTCCCTCTGGAGCTGCTCTCGGTTGCCGTCGGCTTCTGCTCAAGAACGACAGAGGTGACGACGTTAAAGAAGAGACGACACGCCGTGAAAGATATAAAGTTCTGAGAAACATCCCCTGTTTTCTGCTCTGGTGGACTCTAAATGGACCTGTCAATTAGCAGGTAAGCCCCGCCCCCTAAAGCATCCCCTGCTTTCTGGTCTGGTGGACTCTAAATGGACTATAATGTACTAAATGAACATCATGCTGGATTGAAGAAGACTTGAAACTAGAGATTGAGACCATAAACTTATGTTTACAATGTTTACTGAGATAATACATCAAGAGAGAAGTAGGACCATTTTCTCATAGACTTCTATACAACCAGAAAGGAGTCGCCCCCTGGTGGCCAGCAGAGAGAAGTAGGACCATTTTCTCATAGACTTCTATACAACCAGAGAGGAGTCGCCCCCTGGTGGCCAGCAGAGAGAAGTAGGACCATTTTCTCATAGACTTCTATACAACCAGAAAGGAGTCGCCCCCTGGTGGCCAGCAGAGAGAAGTAGGACCATTTTGTCATAGACTTCTATACAACCAGAGAGGAGTCGCCCCCTGGTGGCCAGCAAAGAGAAGTAGGACCATTTTGTCATAGACTTCTATACAACCAGAGAGGAGTCGCCCCCTGGTAGCCAGCAAAGAGAAGTACCATTTTCTCATAGACTTCTATACAACCAGAGAGGAGTCGCCCCCTGGTGGCCAGCAGAGAGAAGTAGGACCATTTTCTCATAGACTTCTATACAACCAGAGAGGAGTCGCCCCCTGGTGGCCAGCAGAGAGAAGTAGGACCATTTTCTCATAGACTTCTATACAACCAGAAAGGAGTCGCCCCCTGGTGGCCAGCAGAGAGAAGTAGGACCATTTTGTCATAGACTTCTATACAACCAGAGAGGAGTCGCCCCCTGGTGGCCAGCAGAGAGAAGTAGGACCATTTTCTCATAGACTTCTATACAACCAGAGAGGAGTCGCCCCCTGGTGGCCAGCAGAGAGAAGTAGGACCATTTTCTCATAGACTTCTATACAACCAGAGAGGAGTCGCCCCCTGGTGGCCAGCAGAGAGAAGTAGGACCATTTTCTCATAGACTTCTATACAACCAGAGAGGAGTCGCCCCCTGGTGGCCAGCAGATCGAAGTAGGACCATTTTCTCATAGACTTCTATACAACCAGAGAGGAGTCGCCCCCTGGTGGCCGGCAGAGAGAAGTAGGACCATTTTCTCATAGACTTCTATACAACCAGAGAGGAGTCGCCCCCTGGTGGCCAGCAGAGAGGATGACAGTTTAAGGCACTTCATGATGAACTCATTTTATATCGTGAACCTATAAAATTAAGAGCAACAAGAACAACATCTAATTGACGAGCCCTGCAGGTTTTTATGTCTGGTCTTACAGCGGCCCGGCGGTTTCTTACTAAGCTGGGTCTTGGCATCGGTCCTGTTCTGAAAATAAATGACTAAGAGGTTTATTTTCTCACGTTTTAAAGCAAAAGGTGAACGCGCTTGCTGTAAAAAAATTAGCATTTGGTAACACTTTATGTGTGAACAGCATGTATAAATAACAGCCAGGTGGCGTGATGAAGCAAAGGCCGGAGGTAAATACCAAACACCATCGATGGGGCATTCAGGGGCTTTATTCTGGAGGAGGTTTAAAGTACAAGGGCCAGAAGATTTCGCCACATTTTCTTGTCAAATGTTGTTGCTTTGCTCCCCAGCTCATTTAGGCTTCAAAACGGAGGCGTGGAAAGAGACTGGGGGGCTGTAATGATGAAAAAGGGGGGTGTGCGCTGCAGAAGTGTCCCCCAGTAAGTCTTGGTGAGGGGGGGCCGCTTGTGACGAATCGTTGCAGAAGCAAACTTCTTCTCAAATTTTCTTCCACATGCAAATAAGAAAGCGGTGATGTCATTTGTCCGTCCAGTTTATCATAATTCAATAACATTATTAAAAAAACACCATTAAATAAAACTGCCTCATCCTCATTCGTGAGAGAAATTATTCTTTGATTTCAGATTTGGATGCAACTCACAGAGAAGCCTCATCATGCCAGTATTGTTTTTTTTTTGTTTTTTTTTTAAATAAATGTCTGGCTGGATCCATTAAATTAAATTATGTTTTAATTATCGGCTGCCCAAAAACTTCTCCACATTAGTCCAAAATTAAACCCAGGGCCAATATGATGATAACACATTGCCATGGCAACAACTAAACTTACAACGCGAGGTCTTCATGCAACAAGTGGCGTGCAGCACAGCGGGCGGTCATTTACAGGGTGACGTCAGCGCGCGTGCGTTTCTGTACATGATCCCGAAACGAGCCGAAACATCTTACCGGTGATTCACAAACCTGTCATACTGACAAACAGCCCTCCGACCCCGGCAGGACTTCCTGGTCTCCCCGGTGTGACGGTCCCTGCTCGCCCCGCTGCGCCGCTCCAGACAGGCGGGACCACGTGACTGTCCTCAGACCCACGTGGTGATTATCCGTCCGCCCTGCTGACAGCAGGCAGATTACCAGCAGCTATAATTGGCGTATGAGTAATATTAATAATGGTAATATTGATAATATTTATATATCAAGGATGATCATGATAATATTTATACTACTATTAATAATAATAATCGTCGTATAATACCAATCATATTCATATTGATAATAGTAATGTAATATTGATATTAAGAGTGGTTATACAAATAACTATAATATTAAATACTACTACTTTATTAACTAATAATCGACTTATAATAAATAAATACAATAAAACAATTTAAAAATAAATAAAATAAAGAATAATTATAATAATAATTTCGTACCTTTATTCTTGTCAGTAAATTCTTTCACTTCATGCTGCTGCTGCTGCTTCGGTCCTTCAGAGCCATAAATGTACACAGTCTTATTCCCTCCTTCATAATACAGTCTCACATCGTTATCATAGAAGTCTTTTTGTTTTATTTACATTCTTTAAAAATGATATTTACATACTGGCCGGTGCTTCCAGCTGAAAGAAAACCTACAATGTGTTGTAAACTATGTCCCATTCAACACCTTAATCATTAAAACAACAATTTGAAAAGGTTTCTGAACAGTTCAACTGAGGACATGTAGGTTCCTGGACCCTCTAATTATAGGGGGGTCGGTGTCCTGGAAGTGCAATGACTCCTCTTTTCCCATAGAGGGCAGTGTGCCATTACAGATTACAAAAGGCACATGAGTCTCTTGTGCCTTTATACTGAGCATTATCATTTCAACAAGATCAGGAATGTTCCCACCAGTCCTCATCCTCCAGACCAGCAGATCTGGTCCACATACAAAGGTCTTGGCTGAGTCCTGGATCACGTGTCCTCACACTGATATAATCCGAATGGAACATTCTTTGTCAGGTTTCATATTCCTCGTGCTGGACTCGTCCGTGTTCGACGGGATCCCTCCTGAGAAAGTGCTCTGCTGTCCTCCGTAGGGCCACGCTGATCCGGGCCACGCCCCTGAGGTCTGGACCAGTTCTGGGTTATAGGGCTGAGGGGGTCCGTTGTATTCAGGCGGAGCAAAGACGTGTGTGGACTCTGGGTTTCGGGGCAAGAGAGGCCGGTGGTAGTCGTAGCCGGGGAGGATGGGGAGTGGCGGGGCGGCGCCGTATGAGCAGGCGGCACCAAAGGCGTACTGCTGATGACATCTGTGGAGGAAAGGAACAGGAAGTTGTTTCAGGGACATTTAAATGTTGTCCCTTTCAGCAAAAGTCAGCCTTCGTCTCACCTGCAGGCGGCCGTGTTGTCACACGCTGCTGCACTGGTGTCCCACAGGGAAAGCACCTTCTCCTGGGTGTTGTTGTTGTTGTTGTTCCTGCCTTTATGGCTGTAGCGAGACCGGTAGTCCTCCCGGTGATGGGCCTGCTCCTCCCACTGACGCATATCAGACTCCCTGTTTAAAAAAACAAACATTTCTGACTGATAACGCCCTACTTTGTTACTTCACGTCACTCAAAATGACAAAGAACAAAGTTCATTTACAATTAAGTTTGGATTGTTTCCATTTTCTATGACTCAAAACTTGGACCTCACCCAGCCAGCATGTCCATGTGGGGCCCATAAGGTTTAAATTTGGGCTGCAGATAAGGGTCCCAAGTGGGTTTGTCCGCAGTTTCCATGGTGGCCCCACCTGTGTTTGCCCATATAAGGACCCATTTAAGGTCCAGTCTGATCCCTCTTCATGCCCATGTGGGCACAGATATGGGGCCTACATGGGTCCTGTGCAACTCACCAATTTGGGCCCCACCTGAAACCCAGTCAGAACCAACTTGAAACCCATATGGGCAAACACAGGTGGGGCCACCATGGAAACTGCGGACAAACCCACTTGGGACCCTTATCTGCAGCCCAAATTTAAACCTTATGGGCCCCACATGGACATGCTGGCTGGGTCACTCGTTATTATGACATTAACAGTTGCAGATATGAGTTGCTTCACAGAATTTGTACTTCCTGTACATTTTGCTGACAGTACTTTTACAACAACGGATTATTAGCCAATACTTATGTGGATTTTTTGTTTTAATTCCAGTAACTATGATAGCTGTTTTTTCTGTGAGTGAGTCCCCATTGTGTTGGTCAAAACAACTTGCATTCTTTCTAACAGCCAGCAGGGGGCTACTCATCTGGATGCAGATTGTATGAGAAAATGACGTCTGATTTATTCCCTCAGGAAACATTGAAAACACGAGTTTATGGTCTCAATCTTTAGTTCATTTAGTAAATAGTAAAATTTCGTAAAGCAGGGTATACTATAGTGGCTATTTTTGTGATTGACGGATTGTAACCATGGCGATGCCCAGGATTGGGAGTTGTCCATGTTTTTCGCCTACAGCTTTAACCTTTTTCACAGAGTGTTGTCAGTCCATGAAAGTTAATTGGAACCGTTGATTTGGCATCAGAACAGTTCTGTTTTTTTTTTCGTATTAGTAATAATAAATGTTATATATAGGTGCCTTTCAGAACCCTCAAAGACACCGTACAGCGAATACAAAAACAACCAATAAAATACAAAAGAAACAAGTTAGAATGGACAGATAATGTTTAGATGGTTAAGGTAGGACAGTTAAACTAGACAGTGGACTTTAAATCAGAGGGAGAAGGCAGTTTTAAACAGATGGTATCGCCCAATCACATTCGGGCAGGAGAAGACTGCAATCTGGGAACCCGCCGGCTATCTTCTGACAATTATTAAGCTTTTTATATTGGTTTTAAAATTAGCTTGTAGCTTGGTATTCAGATTTTAAACAAAAAAAGGAAAAAAGGAAGTCCTGCCCAGATCTCCATCAGATCCTCCTTTTGTTTCTCCACCCTGAGTGATGTTAAATGAGTGCTTCTACTGCAGCACTGTATACGTTGGAGTCACCTCTCGTTGTCCGTCCGTTTGTCCTCTTTGATGCAGTCCAGCAAGCAGCAGGTGATGAAGGCCACGGACATGAAGAAGATGATGGCGGAGCTCACGATGGAGGCCAGCACAGCCACGCGGAAACCGTAGTCCTCGTAGGGCGACAGAGCTGCAGGACGATTTATTATTATTTACAGGTAGCTCTCAGCGTGTTAAGGTGGCTCCAAATCTATGTTCCTTATCACACCATTCCACCTTTACAGATCAGTCTTTCATTGGAGGAGAACGGACAGAAATCATTCATTTCTTTAACTTTCTCTCCCACGATGATTGAACCCGAAACATAATTAAGATCTTTTTTTTTTCTCTAGCCGCACACCTGCTTTAAATTATTCCTCTCTGCCTCCAATTTGCATTAATATTCAACTTTTTTAATGAGCTTCATCCCCAAGCAAGAAAATAATTCTCTCTCAAATGGGTCCGCACATAATTTAGAGAGAATTAATTATTGCAAAGCCAAATCATACCTTAAGTGTCTCGGTGTAACATTGCCCATAGCCACAATGCCCATATATATATATATATATATATATATATATTATACACACACACAATCTCCAGTAATTAGCAGAGAGCTCGGGGGGACGTTTTTGCAGCCGCTGGTTAAATCTTTCATTAAAAGCATTTGGACCGTCTACATATAAAGTGTATATATATACAAGGTGTTAGTCAGCTCCTCACGTTTGCAGTAGGTCTCCCCCACCCAGTGGGTGCTGTTGGTCACCATCACGCACATCAGCTCGCTCCCCACCAGCTTGTGCTTGGCCGGACACTGCAGTGAAATGACCGTGCCCACGGTGGTGCCGTTGCCCTGGATGATCCTCTGGGTGCCGAGGGCCGGCAGGGGTCTGGGGGTGCACTGGGCCTGGATCTGACCTGCGATGAAATCGTGGTTGCAGATTAATCATCAGAAAGGAAGTTCTCAGATGACGGAGGACGCAAGTTCAGCTAAAGTTCGAACAACATGTATAATTCACGTTCAAAAGACAATTTGCTTTCAGCAGGATGAATTCATTAGAGACAACAAAGGAGAAGGGAGCCCTGCAGAGGAGAGTCAGAGTGGGATGACGGCGAACCCCCCTGAAGGTCTGCACGACGCTGCATCCAAGCAGGAAGTGTGATAAATCATTCAAGAAAAAGGCCCGCGAGTCAAACAACATCTGGAGGAACGAGCGGCTATCATCCAGCTCGGCTCGGCGTGTTAAAGGAGGGGCGGAGGTCTCCGTCTGGCATGAAGAACCCACAACACCCCAGGATCACTTCATCATGACACAAGCTGCAGGAATGCAAACAAACAGCATGACATCAGGTCGGTGATTTCCAACGGGGAAGGGAAGGGTGATGTGATCCGAACCCGGGAACTCAACAGCAACGGACTCGAGGAGAGATTTTGGGATTGTTTTCCTCTCTGTAACTTTTAAAAAGGAGCAAATAAACGACGTTAGCAAATTACGACTTTATGTAAAGATACAGTACGTGAGGAGAGGATGACGTTGCTCTCAGTGTGTGTTGTTATCCGAGCTTCTCCCCTCAACTCTGGCGGTTACAACGACGTCCCACCCTCCGGTTCCCCCTCAGATAAACTCCGTTAGCTCAACCAAACCACCTTTTTTTTACTGTTAGCACCGCTAGCTACGATCCGCCGGCCCAGACGTGAGAGCCAATCGAAAACTCTCTCAATCTCAAATAGAAAAGCGAAGTCCCGCCTCCTCTCTGGTGGTTAAATATCAGTACGGCCGTCAATGACGTGAGACAAATAACAGTTTGATCCTGTTCGGATTGTGAACTACAAATATGATGTTTGTCAATTCGCGAAGATAATTTTGCACGGCAAGAAAGTCGCATTTAGTCACGTGACTGTTGAAGTATAATTTGTGATGCAAAAGTGATATAATTAGAAAGCAGAGCGGCACCCCGAGTAGCAACCGTACTGCATCTGGTGTGAAGCTGTTAACAACCTTTCCATAATTAAAAAAACTTAACACATATGTATTAAAATAATCTTAGTAGCTAATTGCATCGGTAGCATCGGTAGCATCGGTAGCATCGGTAGCACCCCCTATCATCGATTTGGGTTTTAATTTACTAAATGAATATCATGCTGAAGTAGGGACATTTTCTCATAGACTTCTATACAATCAGACTTCTTTTTGCAACCAGAGGAGTCGGCCCCCTGATGGCCAGTGGAGAGAATGCAAGTTTAAGGCACCTCAGCCTTGGCTTCACTTTTCAGAACCCACATGGTTGCTGCATTCGAGAAGTTTCTGAGGTAATCTCTTCCAATTCCTCCTAAATTAATTCACTTTTTTTAACAATTACACGCTTCTGATGTCATTTCAAGACTCTAGACTACATTCAACCGGGATAAACACCACCCTGAACAGAGAGCATGCTTTTATGTGTGTGCTGTGAGCATGTGTGTGAGATGCTTATCTCAACCATGCATTGGCCAGAGGAGTTTTTCGCGTTAAACCACCCTTGACGGGTCGACCTCCCCTTTCACTTCCTCTTCTAAAATAAACACATGGTGGCACCTGGACGAGCGCTTTGCATGAAGTTAACCAAAAAAAAGATAGATTATGTGATCCTTAAAATGAAACTTAAACATTAAAATGGCTTCAGAAATGTGATTCATGTTTCTCAGATATTTCAAACACATATATTTATAGTGAAAAATAAAATAAAAATAATAAAACATAGTATTTAAATGCCTTACATTAATAGTATTTTCCTTTACTATTAACCTGAGAGCAATTATTGGAAATATGTGTACCTTATATAGTTATATATGTACTATGGACTATCCATAAGGGGTATTTCAGAGGAAATATAACTTAAAGGTACACACAGTAAATCTCTCAACAATTAGTAATTCACCCTCTCACATAAATATGCTAATATTAAATTACAAGCCTTCATGATGACAGCAGAAGCCTCACAAACATCCTAGGACCTTTACTCGCGGATGAATATTTTTCTGTCTTACCTGACTGACTCCGCTCATCTTTGTTGGTAAAAACCGTCCCGGGCACATCTGCCGTAGAAGCCGTCGCCGCTGACATGGTGCTGACAAACGGACCCCCTCCTCCACCACCTCCACCTCCTCCACCACCGCTCCTTGGCTGTGCGTAAAACACTGCGCAACGGTGCTCCTCCGTGCCCGGTACCGGGTAAACAAGCCGCCTTTTCCACCAGTCAGCAGCTCTGTCCTCCCACAATGCACTTTTCTTTGTAACGTATATGAATATAAATATGTTTTTTGAATTCCCCCGGGCGGGACGGCGCTGTGTGCCGGCCGTGTGAGCGGATGAAGAGACGCGATGTGATCCGTCCAGACTGTCGAGCGAAGCGAAAAATGACTTTGTGTGGAGGATTACATCAGGTCGGGTCAAGTTGGATGTCTGCGCTCTGTGAGCAGGGACGGTGAAGAGTAACTACACACACACACACACACACACACACACACACACACACACACACAAACCGCTCTTTGTGGGCAGGATGTCGTACCTCTGCTCCGTCTGAGTCAGTCAGCATGTGATGCTCCAGACTGGGTCGAACATGCTCTGAAACAAAGACATTTTAAAGGAATATATTATAATAATAGCAGATTAATGCGCAGATTACATTCCTTACATGTGTGTTCCTGCATGTCAAGAGATTTGTTGCATGATATGTTTTTGTTTTTTGAGCTTCAACGTTGATATACAGGATGCTCGTTTCAACAACGTTGGGAAGTTGCAGCAGTTAGAACGTCAGGGTAATATAAGATAAAATAAGATAATCCTCTACTATTATTAGTCTGGAACTTGCAGGGTTACAGCAGCAAAGAGGGAAGTGCAATAGTGCAAAAAACAAAAAACACACAAATAAAGGTCTAATACAAGAAATAAGGGTTTAATCAAACGTAGGAGAGATGTTTTAGTGACATTAGAACATGTTTGTGTGTAAAAAACGTCCAAAGTGCTGCCGTGAGAACATGTCAGACAGGTTGTTCTTCTTATTATTTCACTTCTCTGTCTCTGGTTGTTCCTGAGTCATGTGGCTGTCTATGTAATCTGAATAACTGACATCGTTCTCAGAATGAGTAAACCAGCGGTGACTCCGAATGGAATGATGTTGATGATGATGATGATGACCAAATAAAAACATCCCTTTACTTCAAACTGGTGAAAATACTTCTACGCAGACACACTTAATAGTATCGACCTCTGTGAGACATTTCCTGTTTAGTTTTTGTTGGTTCACTTTGCATTCTCATCAGAAAGCAGCACTTCTGCCTCGTTTCCATCAAGCATTCTGGGCAGGAGACGTCTGCTGTGGGTGATAAGTGCCTCCATGGGTCACCTGAGCACCCCCCCATCACTTTAAACCCTTAAACACAGAGGGAGCCCCTGTGTACACAGCAGTTTGCCTCATCAGGCACGAATATATTAGCATAACTGATGAAAAAGTCTTCTCACTTGAGTCTGGAAATTCAAACAGGCTGCTTATCAAGCCCTCATTGTCAGGGCTGGCCCAAGCCTTTTGGGGGCCCTATAGTCACCTGTGCTTGACGATTATTGACACAAATGTCACACTATAATGTTACATTATAAACTGTATATGATTAATTATATCACAAATCACTGCAGCACGGTGCCTTATATATATATTTTTTTTTAATTTTTGCAACTATGCAACAAAAAAAGGCTCCCAGATGTTGTTGCAGTTGTTGAGTTAAGTACATGATTTTTTTAGTTTAGCTGCAGAGTAACAATAACGTCAACGTTTGTGACCTTTAGAGGAGGAGGACACACTGCGGACAAGGACATTTAAAAAAAAAGAAATGACTCTGCTTCAAATGTTCCAGTTTCCTCTTGTGATTTTGAGACGGTTGCCACAGCAACGGCTAATGTGTTCTGGCGTAGTCTCAGCAGGTACAGTTTGGACTCTCAGTAGCTCCTACTTCATGCTCCGTCATCTGAGAACCTACAGGCAAACCGAGGAGAGAAGGTGGGGTAAGCATGGTTGGCCTCACGTGTCCGCTCTCCCCCCCGACACACAGTGTGACACGTTCGTGGCTCTGCTGGGTGGAGAGGACCGATCCATCACACAGGTAATTAAGCAGAGACGGAGGGGGGCACCACCTCACAGACGTGCTGCTCAGACCGGGTCACATATGGTCCGAGGTCTGCGTGGGTGGAGGAGCCTGACGGTGTGGGCTCCAAAGTGCCCTTGGTCAGTTAGTTAGTGACGGTAAAGGCAACATGGCAACGTCCATATGGCAACTATCTTATTCTAGATTATGAGTCATCACAAACCTGCAACAACAGCAATATTTTTCAGCTGAAGAATTACCTTTTTTTAAGAAATAGAGTGATTAAGACTGAAAACTTGCCAGAAACCATTTAAATCATAATCTCATAGAGTGCTGCAGCAACCAGGACGTGATTTAGCATCATGAATATGTAAAATAAACTTCCATCCACACAGGAAGTTGGGTTCAGGGAAAAAAGAGTGTGGTTGATTGACCGATCTGTCGATACCTGAACATGAACGATGGTCTCCTGAGTGAAAGTCCTGTGTTTGTTTGACCCCTCCATCTCTGCTCCCAGACCTCGCTCTTTATACTCAGTCTAATAATGACACTCTTAGGGGTAGCTAACAGTTTGGCGTTATAGTTAGCTGATTAGCTCAGAGAGTTGACGGACGATGTAACGGAGATTTTACTTTATTCTACAGTCATGCGTGAGCGCTAAAAGTTAGCATAGCCTGCACCAACTCAGTTTACATGGCGTATTAGCGATGGCACTGTGTGCACAACTCTCCATGCATTACAACAAAAGGAGTCTCCGACTTGTGGCGCTACTTATAACGTGAGTAAGAATCAGACAATGGAAGTTGACGAGTCAGGAGTGAAGCCGATGCTCACTTCTGGGGGAACGGCCAACAGGAAACATGTCATCCCTGCAGCAGTTCATTATGGACGGACTGCCTTTGTACCGCTGAGCAAACCACCGGTCGAAACTACTTTATAAACAACACCAAGTCACCTGGTGATCTGTCCATAATGTCATTAACGTCTCTTGTTTCTCGTTGTCTGTAACCTCTGAATAAATTACTTGTTCCAGGCTGGTATTGTTGCCGTCGGCAACCGAGAGGCCTCTCAATAAATCTGCACCTCCGTCGGCACTCGCCGGGAGAGAAAAACAGAGATGTGAGAAGGCAGGAAGAATGAGAGAGAGTTGATGAAGCATTGCTTGGCCACAGACGTGCACAGCTTGCAAGGCATTTACAGACGCATGGCGTTTCCTCAGACGGCGAGGGACAGAACCACTGTGGCGGAGACATCGAGCTTCCTTTTTCTTTTTTTGGTAAGGCAGTTTGAAGAGCAAACTTTTACTTTAATATCCCATAAGCTTCCTCCAGCTGGTTGTCATCACACAAGAGTGTGATATTAAGACATTAGATGTAAGAGGCACTTAAAGATATCGCCTGAAAACAACTGCGAGGCTTCGCTTCCTTTGAGCTAAACAAGCTCACAGACTATAAATAGCCAATATTTTTTACAGCGAGGGGGGAAATACCAAAAAGCATAAATTGATGCTCATTCGCTACAGCCACTGATCTCGTATTGATATGACACACATGGGAAACAGCACATGAAACAATAATGCCAGCAGATATTTGATTTAATATTTAATATGCTGATGGGACGTAAGAGGATTAGTGACCATGTGGCACATAATGTATGCGTGCAAATGCGGTCCTGTGTGCGTGATTTATGTAGTTTTGGTTCTGTCCTTTTTAACTTGCATGCTCACTTCCAGTTTTAAGTTTGATTTATGAATAACGACGGAAGATAAACGCTAACATGCTGGTATTTATCATGAATATCTAGTAGTAATATATGTTTTTTATTTAAATGAACCTCCTCAATGCAAATACCAACATCTGAATGAAACACATAGTAGTTTTTCTATTTGTATCACTTTTATTTACATGTGTGTATGTACCCATATTTAGCACTTTTATTGTAATTTGCTCTTTTTTATCTAGTCGATTTTTTGAATCTCTATTCCATAATTATTATTTATAAAATGTGTTTTTTTTGGTTCATTTCTGTTGATCTCCATTCATCTTTTTTATTTTATTTATTTATTTATTTTCTCAGGTGTAATGTCAGGGGAATGCTCTGTTGTGTTAAAAAATAGTACAAAAATAAAAATAATATCCAGTAGTTTTGCATGTCGCTGGTTTTAGACAATAATTCCTCCCAGAAGATTAAGTGTTGAATCCAATTCAACAATGTGGATGCCATGACGGGGGCAAGAGAAGAGTAATATTCATCATCTGGGAACCATGACCGTCTTTTAATTCAAATTCATGTCACATTCCTCTAATCGTTGTGATATTTAAAACGTGGCTTAAAATGAAAATATTTCAAATAATCTTAATAACTGGCGAGAGAGGGGAGCGATATTCAGAGAAAAAAAAGTGGCAAATTTGCAGGTTTATTACGATGCTAAGCTCGATGCTAGCTAACTTCCCATGAATGTACGTATGAATCAATGAATCCATCACAACGTGTGACAGCGCCTCGTTAAGGTGATGATAATATGCCGTCGTACTGTTTGTCCCCTGAGGAGAATTACGTTTTTTCACACCCTTCATAGAGATAAAGAGCGAGTAGTCAGCTGTTACATTAAATTCCAGTTAAATGCATCCTGTGACAGAAGCCTCCAGCTGGAGGCTCAGATCCGTTTCACCGAACAACAGAAAAAAGGGAAATAGACGAATAAAAAGAAACATAAAGAAAGAGGCAGCAAGGAACATAACAACTAGAACCTGCAGGTTCCTTAAGAGTTCAGACATCCGTCACCGTGGGCAACAGGGGGACGATTCCCGCTGAGGTATCGACAAGGAGCTAACAGGGCGCCGGCGCCGAAGGCAACAGATGAGAAACGAGAGAGTCTGGAGGAAGAAGGCGAGGATGGATGGAGTGAGAGGAAGCAGAAAGGAGAGCGATAAGGTCTGAAGAGTTGAAGTGACAAGTCACTGAGTTCCACGACGGAGGAAATAGAAATATGTCAGGGTCCGCCACGGTCTGCTGGCTCCACTGTGAACTTCATCCAATCTCTTCTTCTGTCTCTCACAACCAAAATACACAAGCTGCATCTTATTAATATTAAAGGGACGTTTGAAAGAACTTCGGCAAACAGGTTTTTTTTCCTGATACGACATTGCCGTCTTGGATTTGTTTTTGCAACCAGTTGAACAGAAGTGACCATATTTGGAACGATAGGGTCATTTACTCATACACTTCCTTGCAATCTGACTTTTTTACAACCAGAGGAGTCGCCCCCTGATGGCCAGTCGAGAGAATGCAAGTTCAAGGTACTTCAGACTTGGCACCCCTGAGTAGCAACCGTACTGCATCTGGTGTGAAGCTGTTAACAAACTTTCCATAATTTGAAAAACTTTACAGATAAGTATTAAAATAAACTTTGTAGCTAATTGCATTTGTAGCAACAGTAGCGATGGTAGCAAAGGTTCGTGGTATTGACCTGCCAATCACATGCTAGCCGCGTCTTAGCATCTATTTGGGTTTCGATTTTCTAAATGAACATGCTGATGTAGGGACATTTACAACCGGAGGAGTCGCCCCCTGATGGCGAGTAGAGAGAATACAAGCTCAAGGCACATTTGCCTTGGCTTCACTTTTCCGAAGGTTGCCGCCTGTTTGTGGACATCGTGACTTCCTTCAGCTGCATATTTCTGCCTGTTTTTAAAAATGTACACGCTGTGGCCAAATGAAGCGTCTCTTTAAAATGATTGCTGTTATTCCAAATGTTTATTTTGGCGAGCTTTGGATGGCACCGCGTTGCTGATGAGATGTTCGATGTTCTGTGTAATAAGACATTCAGGTCCAGAGTGTGTTTTCATGATGAGGTGGTGCTCGTTTAGGGCTGCAGCATAATTACATCTAGGGAAAGTGTTCACACACACATTTACATGTCAGCATTAATACAGATGTGGAGCTCAGAGGGATAAATGAGATATTAGGTTTATTTGGGACTTGATATACAAATATCCATCATCAAATCAAGCTTAAAGATTTCTAACTAGCAAATCATGATGGGATGACCAACTCTCTCTACAGTGGCTGCAACATTTTTTGGGTGATTTGTTGTTGCTTTAACAGCGATTAATCATCATAAAGCAAATCTCTATCACACACCTTCAGATCCTATAATTAAATTACATTTTCCCCCCCCCCGAGGGTCTGATGGATTTGTGTTTCAGCGAAGAGGCCAAGGGGTTGTGATGTTATGACCCCTCCAAGAACAATAGTTGTGAAATAAGATTTTATCGTTTGAGTTGTCGGAAGAACAAACTTGCATCAGCTCGCGTCCGCCGCACCCAATACCACGAAACTGTGTCGGGGAGAAAACATGAAAAGAAGCAGGAAACGCTTGAACCACTTCCTTTACAGGAAAGGAGAAGTGTTGCTTCACTGCTGAATGCAGAAAAAGAGAGAGAGAGATGGTTTCAGACATGAGGGCGTCGATACAGCAGGTACAATACAATACAATAGAAGTGAGCCACCTGATGTCTGTGGACCAATCAGGGAGGATCTCAGTCTCAGTTTTAACTTCCCGGCCTCTTAAGGCCATTTTGAATGTTTTAAGAGGCCTCTAATACTATTCAGTTGTTCACAAAAACAAAACAAAATGTAATGTGATGTGCACTCACCTGTGTAATCAGCAGGCAGTTGATGAAAGTATAAAACAGGCAACAGCTATTACTCACCCCGACCAGGAGAGGTCCTTGAGCTTCTAGGCATCCAAAATAATATGCTGGAATGTAAGATTAGCTGTGGACAGACAGGGAGACGCACACTCACTCACTCACACTTCCTTCCTATCGCATGATCCTCATGGAGATGAAAATTAAAATCAAGATTGGAGAAAAGTCCAATAATTCGTACTTTAGTTATTTTGTGAAACTATGTTTATAACCTGAGATTTACCCTGCAACCCCCCTGGTGGTCTCCAGAGTCCTGACCCCCCCTTGGATGCCCAAGACCAGCCCCCCTTCGAGCTGAGTGTGACCGAGAGCCTGTGGAACTGCTACTACTTGCATTAACCTCAGTCGTACAGCCGAGGTGAATGGGCATTCCATCAAACTTTTAGAGGTGCTGTGGGCTCGACATAAAAAAAGTCAGGGTCACACCAAAGTTCTCATGAATCCTCCTTGAGGGACCGGGATTGTCTGGACCTGATTTAATGCCAAATCCATCAGCTGTTATGGCGAGGCGTCACTGTGGACAGGAAGCGGTGGAGCGGCCAGGAGCAGTCGACCGAAGACTGGAGAGATAACGAGCTTAGAAGAGAAGTGGACGTGAGAGGAAGGAGGCCGTTTGTTCTTTCCCCGTTCCCCCCCCCCCAATCTGAAGGTCAGCAGGGTGACCAATTCAGAGATTTGGGAAATGCAAAAATGTTTCTGGGCCAAACAAACAGCTGGTAAGAGGCTTACGCTCCAGTGGCATGGGCCAGCTTTTCCCATTAAAACCATTCCATCCTCGGCTGCTGTGAGAAGGAAAAGCATAATCATCATCTGAAATGTTTTCACCACACAAGCGTCCACTAATGATACATTTACTCCTGATAATGGCTCAGTCAGAGAGACCTGCAGCCTCGATGACGAGAGCCATTAGAGAGCTGTAATGGAGGTTGACTCGACACGATGCGGTTCCCACGGCGACCTCGGAGGAAGTAACACTAAAAACTCAGATTATCAGACAACTAAATATCCAATAAACATGAAAGTCTGCTGTTGAGAAAAAGAGCCGCTGGATAAGAAAAGTCAGAGATTAGTTGAAAAGAAAAAAAAACAGACTTGAGGTTAGAGGACTCTGGAGGACTCTGGAGGACTCTGGAGGTCCCCCCCCCCCAAACACACAGAGCCCTGAGCAACTTTTCTCACTATGAAATATGAAATACATCTATGGCCCTGGAATCACCACCATCATCTTCTCACATGAGATCAGAAGGATCGGCTGCTCTCCAGCGTACAGTGAAGTCTCAGCGGCGTTCTCATGGCGACCGCTGTAACGCACAGCAGGCGACGCCACGGCTGCTTACAGATCAGTTTGAATCCATTTCAGTCACGAGGGAAACAAACCGAACCGAAGAGCGACTGAATGACAGCCGACTGAAGAAAAATCAGTAAAAACAGGGAGGAGACGGACGGAGTCTGTCTGTCTGTCTGGCCTTTTAAGTGACTTTGTTTTTATACTATTTAGTACTTTACATTCTGGGAGAATGTCATTGTTCATATGATAATAAACCCTTTGAATCCTGAATCCTGAATCTTGAATCTCCACTTTGGTGCCGACGGAGGAATTGCCATAAACATTTTGGTGCACTCATTCACGCTTTCCATCCTCTGCCATCAGCTTACAAATACCAAACAGGAAGTGATTATGAAATGAAAAAAAGGAAACTGCAGCATAGTAACACATACACACACACACACACATACAGTAAAATATACCCACAAGGCCATTAATCCTCTTAATGTCCCATCTGGATATGAAATCAGATGTCTGTGGCCGTTTTTCAGACGTCGTTTTGTGCGACGGCGCTTTAGGGCCACTGGAGGGAAAAAAGTGGAAAATGTGTGAGTTTATTACGATGCTAACAACAGCATCTATGCTAACTAACTTCCCATGAATGTACATTTATGTTTCTGATGAATCCATCACATGTGACAACGTTAAGGTTGTTGGTTTTATTCATATGAGGCCAAATCGTCATCTTATGGGTGTTTTATTGATTGTTGGGCCAAGATGCTAGCGTTAGCTGTCACTTGTTGTCATAGCAACAGCAAACATCCGCAACTTGTTTATATCAACTATATAGATTTATAAATTTGTTCGTTTTTTCTTCCCTACAGCGGCCCTGATCCGTCCTCGGAGGTTTTGTGTGTTGATATCAGTAAAATAATAAATACATTTAAAAAAATAAAAGATCAGTGTTTGCAGGAACTCAGGGAGACAGGCGGAAATCGCGTTGGGACAGCGTGTAACTGAAACGAATCACAACGTCTTGTTTTTTTATTGATGATATGCTTCTTCCACTGTGCACTGATCCATGTTTTAAAAAAAACACACACTCACTGCTGCTCACTTACAGTACGACAAGTAGGAATCCTGGGGGAAAAAAGCCATTTAAAAAGGGGAGGGACAAGATTTCAGAGCACGGTACATAAATATGAGTTTAACATGCACAAAGAGATCCGATGACGAGTATAGTTTGTTTTTTTTTGCTGCTGCTTTTGCTTGAAAAGGCTGGTGGCTGGTAGGAGAAGGGGGGGGGGGGGCAGTTTTACAGTACAGTACTTGGTTTCCATCACATCATCAAACAGGGAGAGAGGAAGGCTATCCTAAGAAAGAGACAGAAGTATATGGAAACGTTTCTTAAAGCCGTGTACAAGTGGAGATATCGAGGGATCTGAACCTGCAGCGGGGGTCAGGACTTGATCCCGTTCTGGATCAGACTCAGATTAGAGGTCTCAGAGGGGGAGTGATTACCTTTATACGATGATGGGGGGGGGGGGTCTGTAAGATATGGAGGCGGCGGACAGCGGGAGCATCGAGTGGCCAGCCACAAGCATCAAACACATCTCTGTGTCTTCTTAAGTTATAATGTCTTTTCTTCTTCTTCTTTCTCCGTTACGTCACTCTATAAGTTTACATACTGTACATTTACCCCCCCCCCCCCGCAGGGATGGAGAGGACAGAGAGGCGGCTTCTTACACTAACATTCAATACTGAATAAACACGGGAGGGAAAACACACACACACACACACACACACACACACACACACACACACACACACACACACACGCGGTCGCTCAAACGGAAAAACACATAAGATTTAATGCTTCACAACACAGTCGCTTAATGTACAACACACTTCATCTTTTATGGAGAAAAAAAAAACCTTCTTCAGCTATATTACAAATAAAACCTCTCCGGGTGTCCTCGCCCCACACACACACACACACACACACACACACACACAGCGTTGATGGCAAAGTCCTTGCTTTTCTGTGACTCTGAGAGAGAGAGAGAGATGGGGGGCGTCATGGCGACGAGGAGGAGACTGAAGTGGCGTAGAAAGGCGGAGTGGTCCTTTTTAAAAGAGGGGGGGGGGGGGGGGGGGGACAAAAAGTGCCAAGGTAAAGTGAATTCAAGTAATGTGTGCTCTATACACAGGAGAGGGAGGGGGGTGGAGGGGGGCGAGTCCTGTGGCTCCACAACAACAACAACAACAACGCCGGCGCCACTACTGGCTCTTCCTGTGTTCAGTCAGGCTCGCCAACGGGTCCGATTCCCCGCGGCCGGCTCTGCAGAGAAGCTCCGCCCACTTGGCCTGCAGTTCTGCGTCTTGGGCGCTGAGGAGCAAAGTCTGCTGGCCGTGAGCGAGCCGCAACGCGTGTTTGATGTCGGGCTTGTCGCCTCCCGACGGCGGCGGTGGCGGCGGCACCGCGCTGACCTCGAACCCGTTGAGAGGCACCGCCCTCGCACCCTTGGAGTCCTGCAGGGGAAAAGGAGCGAATGAGGAGAAATCTGGTGGTGCTGGAGATTAGGTTTCTCTCCAATAAAGAGAATCTATCTCCACCAGGCTTGTGTGTAATACCCCCCCCCCCCTCCTCTTCCTCTATAATCAGGGAAATGCTCGTTCCAACATCCACATTAATCCTAATCCTGGGAATGGCAGTTTTCTGCGGCGGGGGGATTGGGGATATTAGTCTTGGAAATGAAACCGAGGGCGGCTTTAACAGGGCCATCCGCCGTGAATGACAAGAGAATCGCAGTCTTTAGCCTCTTGATGATTGCTTTGGGAATCTTTTTTTTCTTTATTTGGAGCAATCATGTAGAGGAGCGCCCGTGAAATGTATCTCCTTTGGGGATTTGCTGCTTCACACACACACACACACACACACACACACACACAGAGCCAAAGATTTCAAGGAAATCCCAAACAGTTGCTTCATGTGGTTGCCGTCGGCGACAGCAGCATCAGCAGCAGCGGCAGCACCAGATATACCTGAGGTCAAATTCAGGACAGGCAAATCCTCCTTGCCCAAATCTACAGACAGTGTGCAGACGAGCTGGCACAGGCGGGATTGGACCGATCTGACGTACTCATGCTCACTGAGGGGGGGGGGGGGACAATCAGCTGACACACGGGAGATGACACACTGTTTCTGTGGTCATGTGGGGGGAACTTGAATAGCTAAATCACAACCCTGTGCAGATGTGTGTGTGTGTGTGTGTGTGTTACCTGTCCGCTGCTCTGTAAGTACAGCATCAGGGGATCAGCCTTGGTGATGGCCACCCACATCTTGGACCAGCTCTTCCCTTTCTCCTGCACCTGAAGGTGACCGCAGAGGAGGCAGTTCTCCCCCGTCAGAGACGTCGGCCGCTGGATAAAAAGAATGTAGAAGTATATATATGTGTAAATAACCCCAACCAATGACAGATCTATCTATCTATCTATCTATCTATCTATCTATCTATCTATCTATCTATCTATCTATCTATCTATCTATCTATCTATCTATCTAAGCTTCTAATTGAAATCCACTTGACTCATATTTTCATGGATTTGACGAGACACTGACGGTTACGTAACGAGGATGTAGGACACGGTGAGATTTGTACATGGACAGGTGCTCAAACGGCCTCCTGTCTAATCCTTGTAGGGCAAACAGCTCCCCCTTGTGGTGGCTAATCTCACTGCAGGTGACCTTTTTTTATTTAGGTGGGGTAGATATATGTAAATAGCGTAGCTTTCAGCTATCCAGTGTAACCACGGGAAACCGTACAGCGTCCAAGACAGACAGACAGACAGACAGACAGACCTGAAGCAGCTAGACTGTGGAGTCTGCAGATGCGACAGATCCTCCTTAAGCTCAGATCGCATTATGATATGAGTCATCAAAGAGGTGATCTTTCAGTGTGCATATCTGCGTCAAACTAAATTTAAAAAACTAAATGATGATGAGAAAGCTGCTTCTTTTAGTCGCCAGCAGGCCGGTCTGGCTGCTGAACCCCGGCTGACGTCGACCGTTGGACCGGCATGAAATAAACAAAACGATCATGCAGAATGCCGCTTTAATGTTCGAGCGTCCTTGTATTTCGTTTCTCACCTCGGGTGCAGCTTTCCTCTTCTGTTCGCCGCCCAGCGTCTCCAGGCTGAGGCTCGCCTCGAAGCACTCCGGACACACCCGGCTTGTCTTGTTGTCCAAGGTCTTGGAACACTTTGCACAGATGGCCTGCAGGAGGACAGGGAGATAAAAGAAGGTTCATTCTCCGGCCTTTCACCGCCGCATCGCGCCAAACGGCCGCCGCTGTGCTCACCGCTCCGCAGGACTTGCAGTGGTGTTTGCGTTTGGTGAAGTTGAAGCTCTCGTTGCAACCTTTACACGTCTGCTTCTCTTTGTCCTTTTTCCTGGAACTCTTCTGGAAAACAAGAAGAGAATTCACAGTGTGAAGGTTGTCCAGAGTGTCTCAGCAGACCTGAAGGATTCTATCAGACCCCCCTCTATCTGACCCCGTCTTAAGCAGGGGTCAGATGGAGGATGTTATTGCTATTGTGAGTAAATCCATTTTATACAGATAACACACGACCTTTATGTCCATATAGAGCAGGCTAAAACCTTTATTCCTTCAAGCTCATTTATACTCCAACTATTCTGAGGTGCTGCAGTTTCAAATATTCTGTTTTCAATATATATATACTGATATATATATACATTTCAATAATATAATACTCAACATCCGATCTGATCTCTGCAGAAGAATTAACATCTCCTTGTTAATACCTTATTTTCTCTAATACAGAGACATAAAAGACCTTTTTCCAGGCGGCAACCTCCGGTTCTGAAAAGTGAAGCCAATTGCATTCTTTGAATAACAGCCAGCAGGGGGCGACTCCTTTGTCTGACTGTATAGAAGTCTATGAGAGAATGATCCTTACTTGCTCCACTTGATTTATTATCTCAGTAAACATGAGTTTATGGTCTGAATCTCTAGTTTCAAGTCTTCTTCAATCTAGCATGATGTTCATTTAGTACATTATGATCATTTTTAGAGTCAAATTAAGCCTTCACTGTGTGTTTTCAGTTCATTAAAACATAATGTCACCTCTGGTTGCTAAGAAATGACAAACATGCTGATCTGGAAGCTTTGCATCGTCCACATTTCATCTCGTCCTAGTTGGAAAAGCACGGGTGTGACTGATGTGCCAATTAGAACAGGCATTCTTCATGTGGGTGCGCTTCTTCTGGTACTGTGTGTGCTGAATCACGGTCAAAGCTACTGGGTCACCAAATGGGAACTAGCCATTGTTAACTCAATGAGTTTGACCTACTATGTCGGGGCAAAGGGCCGACACACCTGCTGTTGTTTCCTGACATACAGTACGTACTCGTCACGATGAGTCTCAATGCCAAAGGTTTAAACTGCAACGAAGTCTAAAAATAACTTTATTCTTTTCAAGAGTTGTTTTGCCTGAGAAGACACTAATCCTGAAATAAATGCCGTCTTCTAACTGCTCAGAAAAGCTTTACATGATTTTCAGGAGAAAATAAAAAAAAGGTACACCGCTTACACTGCAAATTTGAGTTTACAACCATTTGAGGTGACATTAAAAAGGTGATAAATGTTTTTTTCAGATTCATTAATTCAACTGTGAAATAATGGGCCTTGAGGGTATAACTTGATGAGTGTATTGGGGAGGGGTTTGTGGTAATTTGATTGACTGCAAGTAAGTTTGCTAGTAGTGGGTGCCCGGTTAAAAACACACTATAAACCGTAACGCCTGCATTGAATGAAAGGTATTATTTCATCTACATGATGCATATTGCTAAACAAATCAGAGCTTAATCAAGTCACTAATAACTAACACAGTGGGAGAAATTGGGGAAAAGACACTTCAAATTACCACATAGGTGATTATTGTTATTATATCAAAGCTGGTATCCCTATATTATAGTATCTTACCCGTTCATGCAGCCTTTCGCTGTCCGAGTCGTTACACCAGGGACCCTGAGTAGAAAAACATAAACATACTGAGCCCGACAGCAGTAACACATCTCCACCACTAGGTGTCAGTCTCCACCTTCTGAATCAAGAATCTGGCTTTGTGTCAAGTTGACTTTTTGGCCAGCGTCCAGCTCCAGACGGGGCCCCAAAGTGGGTCAAAGCAGATCCATAAGAGTTTTTGTATACACTTTGACTTGGCTTTCCCTATTAGGTCATGAGAGAGATCTTGACGAGGAGACTCGCCGACGCTACGTGTTCAACTGTCAGGGGATGGAAAGAAAGAGCTTCTTTATGTGTGTGTGTGTGTGTGTGTGTGTGTGTGTGTGATACAGCCACGTCCATAGATGGGAGAGCTGCTCTGGCAGACAAAGGCCAGACTATGACGAGGCTTGTGTGCGTGGTGTACCCACCGGCCCTCCACGTGATTCACCGCATGGGATGACCTCGCTAATTGACTGATCAATGAAGTGAGTGATGGAGAGTGACACTGACCGGTGACTCGGGGGCGTGGTCATCTTCCCTGGAGAAGGAGCTGTTGAAGGCCTTATTGAACGTCTCGCTGTTTTGTTTGTGCCGTTCGATCGTGGCCAGGATCACCTGAGAGTCAGAAAAGATTACGAGGACGGAGCGGGGAATAAACGGAAAGGATGGATTATTGATCGGACACATATTTTGAATTTCTCGTACGTATAGGACATGACAGAAAATTACAGCATGATCTTATTCATGAAAAATAGAAGATGAAGTGATGTAGAAAACTTTCCTTTCCCTGATTGGGAACATAAATACCTTTTTTGTTGTTGTCTTTTTCCAAGTTTACACTTCACTTTGCAGTGCTTTTCAGAACACATCCTCTATTAATTTTTAGCATTTCTCTAATGCTTGCAGACTAAATAAAAAAACCTCCTCTGTATTACGCCCACCCTCCTCCTCTTCCAGTCTGCAAAAATGTATTAATCAGCTTTGCTCTGCTGTAATGTGCTAAATGGGCAATAATGAGGACTTCATTGCAGACTATAATTTCCACACATACCAAATGAGTGTGGGGAGGAAGTCTTTGCTAATTCCATCCTCTAATAACGCAGAACTACCAAAAGGCTCAGATGCCAAAATGCTGCATGTGTGAATGATAGATGAGTGTACTTTGCAAACAAGTGTGTGAAACTTGCCTGAATCCAATCTTCTTTCTCCTCCGCTGTCCTGCAAAGCAAATAAAAGCTCATGAGATTTATCTGATATAAATAATAATTATCTGAACCAGTTTGGTTTGTTGGCTAGGCAGGTAGCAACTGCAGCTGTGTAGAGATAGACCAGTTAGTCTGTCTATTTACAGCAGCAGCTAGTTGGTAACAGCTAACAGAGCTAACTGGCTAACAAGCGCCTACTGGCTAACAGGAGCTAACTGGCTAACAGGAGCTAACTGGCTTACAGGAGCTAACTGGCTATATGTAGTAGCAGTTATTCAGCTTGCTGGACATTATACTTATCTAGCTAACATTAGCTATCTGGCTTTATATGGTAGCCCTAACATGATACCTATCTAGCTAAAGTTAGCTAACTAGCTATATGTGGTAGCATTTATTCTGCTTGTTGTAGGCTACATGATACATTATTCAGCTTGCTGGACATACCTATCTAGTTAGCTGACTGGCTATGGTGGTTTAAGAGGTTCCACATCTAAGTAGCAAGCCAGCTTTAATAGTGGCAGTTAAATGGATAATTCTTAGAGATAGACTGTCATGAAAAGTGATATTGTGAAATAAAAGTCACATTACAAAAGAAAACGTGGCATTAATTAGTTTTACTGGGGGATAACATAGGCCTATCATATTTCTCATGGTATTTTGCTACTATATGATCTGTTCTTTCTCATTTCTTTTAAAGAGACTTCTGAAATGATTGTTGCTTTTCATAGTGTACTTAATTTATTATTTATCATTATTATTTATGTAAGTGATGAACACTTTAACAACGAACTTCGTTTCATACAGAAACTGCACATTTTCAAATGGCAGTTCCGTCTGCTGTTCTTTCCTCTTTCTTGCCAGTTGATCCGAATGTCTTTACCTGGCTTGCAGCTCCAGTGAACGCTGCTTGCCGATGATGGCAAACGTGTGAGGAAGGTTCTGCTTCACGTTCGCCTGCACCTGAGGTCAAGAAACAAGAGGATATTGCAGCCACCGGAATAAATAAAAAAGGCCGATGTAGGGGGGGGATAAAAATGAGAAAGCAGCACTGCACCTCCATGCCGGCGATGTCGATCCTCTCTCTGACACTGAACTTCTGTCCCATCAGTCTGAGTTTAGGCACGCAGTAAAGCACCATGTTGTTGAACTAGAATGGGGATGGATGAATGTATTTAACAAGAAGTACAGAGAACAAGGCATATATAATGGAGTTTAACCCTTCTGTCCTCTCACCAGGTAGAGGTATCGGTCTTGGGCTGTTCCGTTTTTGGCTGACATCTTCTTGATATGTCCTTCTTTGATGAGCTCATTGGCCGGGTTCACGATGTCCTCCTCACCGCCGAGCCTTTCGTAAACCTCCAGCAGCTTGTGCATCTTCTCCTGAGAACACAGGTGGCAACAGGACAATTAGAAAAGCAATGAGGACACTTAGGGAGTGAGAAGACTCATTCATTTGTAGGCGTATTCAAGGCATTTATCGATTCCAACACATTCGTCTGCTTTAATTAGGATGTGAGAAATACGAGCCAGACGGAGGAAAAGAAGAGATGAAGAGGATGAGTTGTTAAAACATCACTCAGGCTTCCGCAAACTGTGAAACCCGAAGGCAGGAAATGGCAAACTTCCTGTCTGTACTCAACGGCGCTCACTCCCTCAGACACACATTGCAACGTTGCCGACTGACAGCATCAGCAACTCTTCGATTGAGTAACACTTCGGCTGGTTGTCATGAGGCGAAAGAGTGTCGAAAAGACAACAGTGTGATATAAAAGTCTTACCATTTTCCTGATTGCTGCGTTGGAGTGGTTCGCTGCGGTGGAGATCAGCTCCACAGCCTCTGAAACAACACACGACACAAACGTAAGCACGAGAGGATAAAACCTGGAACGATGACATCACGTTTGAGCAAAGCTGCAGAGAAATCAATCTCTCCTAAAGTGCTTGTTGCTCATTGAAAAATAAGATGTCACTCTGGCTGTATTCTATGAAATTTAACAGGATCAAAGGCTTAACATGAAACACTCGGTGTGCATTAGGCGGGCTTTTAACCAGCAGGCATCCCCCCCCCCCCCCCCGTGAGCACCTGAGTCGGCCATCTTAAATCACGGCTTGCGTAAACAGAAGAGACGCACGCAGCCGGCTGGGAGGAAACGAGGTCACAACAACCATGATGAACTGCTCTGCAACCGGAGTGGATGAAGGGGAAAACCCTTCAATACGACGCTGGTTAATGCTCAGGTAAATGCAAAAACACACATGTGGGAGGACAGAGGATCAGGGTGGATGGATTGTTTTTTCCTGAGAGGGACACGGTGACCTGAGGTGAAGAGTGTAATCCGTCTCTAAAAGGCAGAAGATATAACTAAACACAGACGTCATGCTAACACAAGACTTCCTGCTGCTCGTTACTTCATTTAAGTACCTAATGGAACGGATCGTCCTCATCGTCACCCATCGACCCATTTGAGTCAGCATCGACCCAATAAACCTACCAAATGAACCTACTTTGGGCTTTTACTTTGAAAAGAGGCTGCATGCGTATAACAAGCGTTATCAGGGAATTTTATTTTGAAAGGACACAACTGACTTGCCATCCCTCCAGTTCGAAAAAAGTATAAAAAAAAGTGAGGCTAATTCTCGAGTGCCTTAAACTTGCATTCTTTCTAACATCCAGCAGGGGGCGACTCCTCTGATGCATCACAGAGAATCACTGGAAACACTGGAAACAACGAAACCTTCTTTGTGCTTCCGCCACCTCTGATTATTGCATCACTTTGAGCTGAATGACAACACTCACATCTGCAATGGAAACAGTCCAAACAAGATTATTTTTTTTAATCTTATCTTAACCGGAACACCGTCATCGTGACGTTCCTTATCCTTCTATTGAGTTAAATACACAAGAATGACTTGTAAAGTCTCTCAAGTCAATCAATCCACCGACGCACGTCTTTGATACGATGACATACATGCGAACATCTATGAACGGTGAAACTGAAAACAGGTTTGAGAGGAAGACAGAAAGCTGTGATTGAAAACGTCCGATTGTCTCACTCTCTGCGTCTTTCCGGTCCAGAGCGTCTTGGGGCAGCTTCTTCAGGTAGTCTTTGAGCAGCATCTCGTAGCGAGGGATCCTCTGGACCGGCTCCAGCATGTGATGCTGCAGCGTCAGGTTCCCACACACGTCCTGTTTCTGTGGAAAAACGAAGATTCCAACGATTATGTCATGTTGAGATATGAGAGGTAACATATCCAATTCCAATTGAACAATAGAAAAGGAATCTAGTGTACTAATAATAAGCACATGTCCAGTATGTGCAGCTTTGTATTAGAAAAAGGGGAAAATCCTGCTTATTGACCCATCAGGCGACCCCTACCTGTATGTTCTGGACGACGCCCTTGAACTGCGAGGACCGCTGCGTCCAGGTGTTGACCAGGTCCATGGCCCGGTCGAAGTTCTTCACATACTCCCCGTACATCTTCATGAACGGGGCCAGTTTCTGGAGGATGTCTCCGATCCGCGGGTTGGCGTCCCTGCAGGGAACACGGCAACGTTTTAATCGTATGGCCATTATATGGTCTATATTGTAATGGATGAGACAGTTTTCTTTAATGTTATTTACAGTATTGTGTTCTGGAGCTGATTGGAAATCAAATGTTTATATGAAAAAAATAAGTTTTTCCTTGTTTTTTTTCCTACAGTGGTCCTAACACGCCGTCGCAGCTTTCACAAACATTTTTTACATGATATAAAATCAAATGATTAAGCCTCTATTGATAGATGAATGTACATTAATCTACTTGTTGACGCTGTCGGTTTTAATGGATGGTAAAGCTACGTCGCAGCTGAGAATCCTCCAAAACCTCTTTTCCGAGGTCAGTTGGTTAATTAAAGATTCAATTACCTCTTTTCTCCACATATTTTCCAGAAAGCACAGATGGACATTTAGATTGCCAATAAAAATTACATCACCGCGGATACGAGACAGGAAGCAGTGATGTCATTCTTCAGAAATAAAGTAGAAAACAAATCTCAAGCACATTATCGGGGGATTAAACTACTTTTGTGGTTGAGTAAACCCGTTTTTTGAGCCTTTTTTTTTCTGTCTTTAACAAGAATATAAATGTGTTGGAGCCACATTGTGTGTCAGGTGAGTTCCCTAAACACAGCTCCCCAAGATGAGTTAATGTTAATTCTACCCCCCAACCTGGCAACCCGTCTGAAAACCCAACTAAAAGGCAGAGTTTTACTCATTTTATGTCTTTATTCTCTCACCATTCACCGGTGATGCGCGTCTTGAGCTCAGGCAGCAGGAACTTGTCGTGGAAGCAGTAGATGGAGGAGATGTTGGAGAAGATCCCCGTGATCACGTCCTGAGGGATCCCAGCCTCCGTGAGCTTAGTGCAAAATACCTGAAGAGGGACAGAAAGAGGAAACACTCAACAGCTGTTTCCAAAAAAACCTTCAAATCAGCCTCCTATTAAAGGAGCAGGCATGTAAACACCGTCGGAGAAGATTCCGTGTTGTTTATCCGAGTAAACATTTCCTCCACATTCTTTAGTGTCACCAGCAGGAGATCTAGTACTGGAGATGGACTCTCGGTCTCTAGGGGGGTCTCAGGACCAGGTTTTCAAAAGGTCATGTCTCTAGGGGGGTCTCAGGACCAGGTTTTCAAAAGGTCTCGTCTCTAGGGGGGTCTTAGGACCAGGTTTTCAAAAGGTCACGTCTCTAGGGGGGTCTCAGGACCAGGTTTTCAAAAGGTGTTGGTCTCTAGGGGGGTCTCAGGACCAGGTTTTCAAAAGGTCTTGTCTCTAGGGGGTGTCTCAGGACCAGGTTTTCAAAAGGTCTCATCTCTAGGGGGGTCTCAGGACCAGGTTTTCAAAAGGTCTCATCTCTAGGGGGGTCTCAGGACCAGGTTTTCAAAAGGTCTTGTCTCTAGGGGGGTCCCCAGGACCAGGTTTTCAAAAGGTGTTGGTCTCTAGAGGGGTCTCAGGACCAGGTTTTCAAAAGGTGTTGGTCTCTAGGGGGGGTCTCAGGACCAGGTTTTCAAAAGGTCTTGGTCTCTAGGGGGGTCTCAGGTCCAGGTTTTCAAAAGGTCTCTGCCTTTAGGGGGGTCTCAGGACCAGGTTTTTAAAAGGTCTCGGTCTCTAGGGGGGTCTCAGGACCAGGTTTTCAAAAGGTCTCGGTCTCTAGGGGGGTCTCAGGACCAGGTTTTCAAAAGGTGTTGGTCTTTAGGGGGGTCTCAGGACCAGGTTTTCAAAAGGTGTTGGTCTCTAGAGGGGTCTCAGGACCAGGTTTTCAAAAGGTGTTGGTCTCTAGGGGGGGTCTCAGGACCAGGTTTTCAAAAGGTCTTGGTCTCTAGGGGGGTCTCAGGTCCAGGTTTTCAAAAGGTCTCTGCCTTTAGGGGGGTCTCAGGACCAGGTTTTTAAAAGGTCTCGGTCTCTAGGGGGGTCTCAGGACCAGGTTTTCAAAAGGTCTCGGTCTCTAGGGGGGTCTCAGGACCAGGTTTTCAAAAGGTGTTGGTCTTCAGGGGGGTCTTAGGACCAGGTTTTCAAAAGGTGTTGGTCTTTAGGGGGGTCTTAGGACCAGGTTTTCAAAAGGTCCTGGTCTCTAGGAGGGTCTTAGGACCAGGTTTTCAAATAAGTTCTTGTTATTGTTCACACCCAGGAGAGGAAGCTGTGGTTGGCTGGGAGGAGATGTCAGTAACCCCCTCAAGGTGTTGGTCTCTGCCCTGACTTACGGTTGCCGTGACAACAACACCGGTGACCGGTAGCTGCATATGAGTCAACCGAAACTCACGTGTCATTATGGGAGACGCCTATAAGGTCTAAAATATAAATGAGGGATACATCACTGTGAGTTTACCTTTTCATGGTAAAACAATGGCTGACATTGAGGAATGTTTATTATTATAATGGCATAATTAGAAATAATTTCATAATTGCAGCTTGTTTTTTCCGAAACCAAAACGATTTTCAACTTACGAGGATGTAAAAAACAGCAAATTGTCAAATTGTTTTTGTTGTTTGTTTTGTTGCCCAACCTTTGTGTTGCTCGTCTACAGGTTCCTGCATGTTTACATGCTTTTATGTTGAAAAACCTCCAAAAAAAACCTGTCTGTTTTAGTGTGTTGCAACAGAATTGCGTTGCTAGGCAACGGCTCGGTTGCACGATTCCTGGACGGACGAGTAGTGGTTAGCATGACTCAGCATGTGGAAGTCGTTAAGTGACTCTGGAGGAACTTGTTATCAGAGATTCACCTCGATGATGTCACAATGATGATGTCATCAGGGTTATCTCCGCTCGGAGACTAAATCCGGTAACAGAAAAGGTGCGCGTCACAAAATGGAAGTCGTGCAGTCGTTAACGGAAGATATTATGGGAAGATATTATGGGATGCACGATGGCCGATGACCAGGAACTAAAGGTTGGGACGTCAGGAACTAAAGTATACTAGTAGTGGTCTTACAAGGTTCAGGTTCAGTGAAATCAAACTTAATGATCTCCGATCACCTTTTTGCTTCCCTGTCACAGTAAAATCGAGAGACAGGATCGTTTCCATGGCAACCAGTGCAAAAGTGCTTCGACACAAAAACAGGAAGTTGGCCCGTGAGGCTTCTCTGCCCTCAGGAGTGAAACGCACCGCATCTGTCTGGTGACACGAAGCCAACAAAGAGGAAGAGGACTCGAACCGCCGGCAGGAAACTCAAACACGAGTAAACAAGAGGCTGAAATTAGGATGAAATAATATAGAAATATCTGTTTATTCAAGTTTCAGTCGCTCGCAATCAGCGACACTGACAGCTAGAGGCCGCCAAATCCTATAAACTGTTTCAAAATTACTCTTTTTATTCAAGTAATTGTACGGAAATGTAAATACTGTATGGTTGTTGATGAAAACTAAATAAAAATCAAAAATAAAAAGTTAAACTTTTTTTAAATAATAATTTTTCAAGCAAAAGTTACCAAAAAAAGAAGTAAAAAGTACTTTTTGTTTTTAAAGATACTAAACGGAATGTCTTTGGGTTTTTACTATTAATCGGACAAAACAAGGAATTCGTATCCGTCTTTTTGCACTTTGGGATGTTGTTATGACCTTTATTGATTATTCCCTGATTTAAGACACCAAATGACGAATAGATTAAACGAGAAAATAATCTTAAAATTGGATCCTTGAGGGAAGTTTAGCTCAGTGTGACCTCGATATGACCTCACCGGCCTTTACCGGCAGCAATCGATAGAAAAGAGTAAAAATATATATATATGATGCAGAATTCTCATCGACTCCAACAAAACAGTGAAATCCAAACTGTTTTTAAAGAGATTTCTAATCGTCAACCCAGTTAGGAAACACATCTTTAATCTGCACACACACACACACACACACACACACCACACACACACACACACACTCACACACACACACACACACACACACACACACACACACACCACAATATGTGCTGCTTTATACAGACACAGTTAGAGCTCAGGTTTGTATTTATGCTGCACATGTATAAATATAAACACACACACACACACACACACACACACTCAAACACACACACTCACATGACCGTGCTTACTGTGCTCTGAGTAATCCGGTCTACAGAGAAAGGGGGTTCTTGTCCGGCGGATCACACGGGGCCAGCTTTAATCCGGCTCAGGCCTGACCTCGAGCTCTGAGGCCGGTTTGAAATGTGGAACGGAGGGAAACAAACAAACAACGTCACCTGGTCCAGGAGGTTCAGTCTCTTGACGTAGGCCTCTTCGGTGTGGAGGAGCTCTTTGGCGATGTTCAGGAGGTTCTGGGTCTCAGAGCCCTGATGGACGGACAGACGGACAGACGGACGCCAGGGATTACATGTGAAAACAGAGACACAAACATGAGAACAGATAGAAAAGCTTATGTGACTAAAATACCAAGACTTTAAAACAGATTCAAACAGGGTTTCCCTGCAGGGCCACAGACCCAGAACCACTTACTTCTCCTTCCTGTAGAACTAAATATGATGATGCATTTAAGTTTGGTGCTTAAATGGTCATTAATATGTGGAGTCTGCAGTAGTTTAAATGTAAAATATATGTATATTATGTATATCTTTTTGCATCACTGTTGTTGTTCAATCAACAGGAAACAGTTCATGAACTTCTTATCCTGCACTGTAACGTCTATTCCTTTGATATTCTTGTTTTTACTTGCTCGGTTTTGTTTTTTCTAATTATCTTTTTTATGTCTTTTTCCAATGCTTTTAATATTTTATGTAAAGCACTTTGAATTGCCGTGTTGTTGAGAGGTGCTGTGCAAATAAAATGTCCTTGTAGTACACAAAAACATCCACAATGATGGGGGAAACATGCAAACATGAGCTTATTTAATGGAACACATTTCTATTGATGATGTCACTAAAGGTCAGGTATCGTGTTTAATATTATTATATAGGTGTTTCACACAGATGGTTATCACGTATTAACCCATCAGAATATTCAAATATGGCATCTCTGTGGCTCTCAGCCAACAAACACGTCCTCATAAATACACTAAAACAACTGACTATTGTTGTTTTTTAGGAAACAATAAAGGAGCAATTTGATGATGCAACAGTGTTGCTCGTTGATGAGCTTTTAAAGGCAACAATGTAGCTCTATAATAAAGAGAAACAAGCTCAATCTATAGTTAGCAGGATGAGTTCACTGGTGCCTTTGTTTCATTTCTTGAGAATAAATAAACATATGTTCTACTTTATGCTCACGGCTGAACCGTCAGCAGCATCCGGAGCAGATTTCTATAAACGACGTTCACAGACTTCTATTGTAGCCAGCGGTTCAGTTCAGCCGATAAAAACTTTATTTAGCCCAAGTAGTGAAAGCGAAGACGCGTCTCTTCCTCTCGTTATCATCATTGAACATGAGATATGATGTCTGATGACGCAAAAAAAAAAAAAAAACTGATTCGGCCTCTTCACCTCCCGCGACGCAAACACGAACCCACATCCTCTGTGAGAAGCTCGCCATCATGCAGCGCCGGCGTGACAGCTGTGGGACGCGAACGCAGAAACAACACAGCACACCCTTCCTCTGCTCAGCAGATCTGGGATCAGGAAGCGCTGCGCAGCAAAGATACCTGTTTTTCCCCCAGAAGGCCGAGGGGCGCGGACGCTGGCGTGTGACATTTACATGAGCTTTGAGTGGCTTTTTATATGTGCATGTGTATATGTTTATATATGTATAAGTATATATATATATATATATATATGTATCTATATGTACGTATATAATAATTAATGTAATTATTATTATTATTATTTATTACCGGTATTTACTTCTCATATTTTTTTTTTTTTAAAAGACGAGAAAATGATGTATATATGTTATATGTATAATGTACTCTAATTTCAATTTCTATAAAAATTTGAATGAAAAAAAAAACGTTACATGATGTAAATGTAAATATACATCATGTTTCTATCATAGTAATAATAATAATATGTTTATTTGATACAGCATCTTTTACAGACAAAAATGGTGCAATAAGACCAAAAGAGTCAAGCAGAATGAATAATAAATATTGTTGGAAATAAGAAGCTCTAGAAACTTTTTCTTTGTTAAACTTGATGCTTTTACATCAGTGGTGTTTATGATCGATATATATAAAGTCAGACTGAAGGACAAAACTGGAAACTTTAGCTCAGCCTTGTGAGAGATATATTTATCCTTTTATCTTGCAGCATCACAAGCTCCTGTTACGCCTTTCCGTTCAGGTATCTGTCCTTTTATGTGACATCGGATCTGCTTTCATGCACAAGTTTTCTTTGAAACTGAGATAATAATAATAATGTTGTCCTCTTCCACTACAAGAAAGTCAGTCTGACTGTCTGAGATGAAGGTGAAGCTTTTAAAATTCCTCAAAAATCAAGACGTAACATGAAATGCACCTTTAAATGTTGCCATGGTGACGGAGCGATGGAGAGTTACTCACCCTGTGGGCCTCCGAGTGTGCGTCGGTCAGATAACCCGTCTGCGTGTCCGTCAGCGAGTGGATCTCGCCGCTGCTGCCCTCGTCCAGGTCGCTGTCCTCGTCCTGCGTCGAGTCCCGCTTGTTGTCGAGGGCGACGCAGCAGGACACGCTCTCCGTCTCCGTCACGCTGTCGTAGTGGTCCTCCTCGTCGATGGCGTCCTCGTTGGGGAAGGCCTCGCCCTCGGCGGCGCACGACGGGCTGTCGATGCCGCTGTCCCTGTTGGGGATCTTCCCGTTCTGCTCCGACGAGGAGTCCGGATTGTCCAGGAGCTCGTGGGAGGAGCCGTCCACCTCCTCCTCCTCCTCCTGCCCCACGTCGTCAAGGCAACCGATGTGATGCGCGATGTCGCAGTCGTCCAGCGGCGCATCGTCCGAGCCGTCGATGTGCACGGAGGCCAGGCGGGAGAGTTCGGACGCCGCCTCGAGTGCAAGTTTGTCCGCAGGGGAGGAGGAGTCTCCCACTGCGGCGTCTTGGCCGCAGGGGGAAGTGATGTCAGACGCAGTGTCCATTCTCAGGCACAGGTGCAGCTGGGACCGTGGGAGCACCCCCAGGATGGGGACCCTGGGGACAAAAAACACATCACATCTACACCAGAACTACAAAATAAGAGTCCGAGGAGCACCAGGACTACAAAAAAAAGATCAGAGGAACAACAGGACTACAAAATAAGATCTGAGGAGCATCAGAACTACAAAATAAGAGTCCAAGGAGCATCAGAACTACTAATTAAGAGTCAGACGAACACCGGAACTACAAAATCAGAGTCCGAGGAGCACCAGGACTACAAAAATAAGAGTCCAAGGAACAACAGGACTACAAAATAAGATCTGAGGAGCACCAGGACTACAAAATAAGAGTCCAAGGAGCACCAGGACTACAAAATAAGAGTCCAAGGAGCATCAGAACTACAAAATAAGACTCCGGGGAGCACGACGAAGGCCTCACCTTGAATTCTCGAACCTCTCGATGAGCAGCCCCACCTTCTGGGCCTCCTTCTGGGCTCCCGAGCTGGGAGGGGTCAGACCGGGCTTGGGTTTGGGCGGAGGAGGGGGAGCCGGCAGAGGCCTGGAGGGCGGCGGGGGGATCCTCTTGGGCTTCTTGTCTTGCCCGAGGGCGAGCAGGTGCGACGGTTTAGGGGGCACTACAGAGATCCAGGAGCAAGAGCAGAGCAGAGCAGAGGAGACGCAATGAGGCTGCAGATAAACTAATAAAGAGCATCACATATAAATCCAAGTGAGAAAACCTCCATGGCTGAGAACACGTGTGATCCCGTTTGTTTCCTCGGTTTAAAAAAAGACAAAAACTCCAAAAGGGAACAAATAGAGTCCGAGATGAATAAAATAGAGAATAGCAGCGATGCAGAGGGAGAGGAGTGAGCTGCAGCTCGCTGCCAACTTCCTCGTTGCAGAACAGGATGCTGAGATGAGTGTGTGTGTGTGTGTGTCATCGCGGTTCCAGTTAGATAGAAAAAAAAAAAAAACATCAGACAGAAGAAAAGAAATGACAAAGCTGTCTTTAAAATGCAAACAGGGCTTATTCATGCCTGCACGCCACGGACCGACGATTTCACCGTCTAGTCGGGCGCTTTTGCATATATTTGTATATTATTTTGGAAATCTAAATGTCTGAAACCCGAGGCCATGTGATGATGTGTTGTGTTGTTCATTCGAGCACTTCCTCTGTGTGTGTGTGTGTGTGTGTGTGTGTGTGTGTGTGTGTCACTGACAGAAATAAAAAGAAAGAGGTTGAGGAGGTTTTATGTGAGAATAAAATATGTTTAAACGAGGGGACCGGTCCTGTTTTCTCCTATAACTGAGGAGGAGTTTTACTGGGAACCTGTTGAAGGATTCACTTTGCAGGATGAGCAGAAAGCTCAACCACACTGTCCTGTATTTAAATAAGGCAGCTCACCCGCCCATTGGAAAAAACACCTTATAATTACAATCCACCACTAATTATTATTATTAATACTGGTCGTCCATTTTGATCAAACACAATACTTTTACTTTTAAAAGCCTATTTATATCCCCGGTAGTTCATTCTGATATTTTTTTTATTCTAGTAGCAGCTCATCCTGAGAGAAACAGGAAGTCGATCACTGAAACTACAAATCAGGACCCAAACAACGAGAAGAGAAACTACAGATGTTTCCATATCCACATCTTTGTAAAGTGTATATTTATTAGCAAATATAAACACGTCATCTTTTTTTAAGTACATTTTAACAAGTTGCTTTGGATAAAAAGCGTAAATGCCCTTTTTTTTTGAGTTTATTTGTTGATGATAATCCTGATCCCCGAGTATTATTCTATTATTATAGAGTGAAATAATGAGGATTCTCTCTGTAATCCTGCAGCGTTGATCGCTGTGAGCCACTTAAGGTGATGTCATGTCTTTAAACCACCACCACTTAGAGCAGCATCTGTTACCGTGGCGACCTACTGAGCTGTGTGAGTGATGCCGGGCAGACACGGTTCTGGTCTCCCTGAACCTTTTCTGTTAAAAGTCAAACGTGATCTTGGAAAGGGGGTCCGCGGTAGTTTACCTTGAGGTTTCTGTGCGGTCGGCGGTCTGGGCGAGGTGGAGGGCTGGGTCCGGGGTCTGACGGCAGGCCTGTCGTGACATGGTGCGGGGGTCGGACCTTTCTTCACCAGCCGCGGAGAACACAGGTAGTCCACCGATCCTCCACACTGGTACTGCAGAGGGGAGCCAGGCAGGTCTGGAAGGGGGAGGAAAGAAGATATCAGGTATCGATTGACAATGAGAGTCTTCTAAATACCGATCCTGCAAACGGCGGCACTGTAGGTGGACGACCTTGAGCCCCAGTGTTGTGTTTCAGGAGGTCGCAGAGAAGCTCTGCAGCATCGATCCCGACTCCAGGCCCGAGGCGGCCGGACTGTCAGCCGCATATTGGTTTCCCTCAAACACTCTCGGATCGGCCCGGATCTGATCGACTGATTCTAATCTTCCCAGTCCGTAAATAGACTCCAGTGAAGCTGCATCACATCAGACACACATCTCCATCGGACTACTGAGTCCCTTTAGAACCTGGTTCTGGTTTCATCGGTCTGACCTTTACTGTCAAGATCCCAGATTCAAAGAGAGAAACATGTTTCCCTGAAAAATGAATGTTCTTATCTATTTTGGCCTTTGGGCCACCTAGTGGTTGTAATGTATATAATGTATAAGGTTTGTCTTTTCTTGTTTTATTTGTTTGCCTGTGTATGTACATTTTTTTAAATTTTTTATGACTTATTTACTTACATATTATTACGTATTTTTCTGTCATTTCTCTGTTATTATGGTGTGATTGTTTTAAATGTTGGGACCCCCCTCGAAAACTAAATCTCAGTGGGTTTAAAACATTTTCAACAATGAAATTCTTCGTTTGCTTGTCCACAGAATGCCGAACAATGTAAAAAAAAAAGAATAAAATAGATAAATAGTACAAAAGAGAGCAATGTGACAATAAAACAAACAGTAAAAACAGCGCAAATGTAGATGAAGGAGGATCTCAAAAATAAACAGCAAACAAGCACTAAGCTGATTTAAAACCTCAATCCTGCAATAAATTCCATTTTATTACAGTTGATATGGCAATAAAATGTATACATATACTGTATTGTCACTAGAACTTTGCCCTAGTTGGAGTAACGTGTACTTGTTGGGACTTCTTTCTTGGTTTTGATGCGTAAGAGATGATTTAACGCCACCAGAAGGATGAATTTAAATGAAATGGCCGTGCTGGTGGTAATAAAGCAGCATGTCTGCCGGCGCGACAGTGTGATTCAATGATGCGTCTCAACAATGGAGCCACTGTGATGAATCAGCCACGCCAGCTATATCAGGCGTTCAGCTACACAGACTAACTCTTGTTGGTCCACTTGTGATGAATGAAGAAAAAATCTTCCAGTTAGAGGAAGTGATTAAAAAAGGAAAAGTGGTGTGAAAACAGAAAGGATGTGAGGATTCTGCATCAAACGGCTTCAAACGGAAGAGGAACCAGTTTAAACCTGCATTTTATTTCCATTCAGAGAAAGATAGATTAGTTTGGGGGTAAAAATACAAACTGAAAGGGATAAACCATAAAGGACACAGTCCAACTCACTCTTAAAGGCACAGTGTGCAGCATTTAGCCTCAGTGTGGAGGACATCATTACCGTAATGTCACTACGTAAGGAGCAACGGAATTCTGGTGGTAATGCGGTTCCACACAGAACTAGGGTGACCTTCAGGTGACATAAAAACATGACAGGTTCTCTCTAGAGCCGCTGTTTGATTGGCCCGTTCTGGGTTACCGTAGAAACATGGCGAAATGTGAAAAGGACCCACTTCCTGTTTATATATAAAGGTTTATTCTAAGGTAATGAAAACACAGTTTCACTTATACATCATTTGGAATATTATATTCAATTTATTGCTAATAGATTCCCTGAAATACTACGCACAGAACCTAATGCTAATTACATAAAAATATAATATATAATTTCACCAGGAATCTGATTACTTAAATATGAAAATACTCTTCATTGGGCAAGCAAATAATTCACACAAGGGAATAAAAAAAAAATCATGTTTTTATATCAATATCCAAAATATCGTTATATATTGTAATGATCTACATCTTGATAGAATTTTGGCCAATAAATCCACAGTGGGAGAAAACGTGAGATAGAGGTCATGATATAAAGGATAGAGGTCATGATATAAACGATAGAGGTCATGATATAAAGGATAGAGGTCATGATATAAAGGATAGATGTCATGATATAAAGGAAAGAGGTCATGATATAAAGGATAGAGGTCATGATATAAAGGATAGATGTCATGATATAAAGGATAGAGGTCATGATATAAAGGATAGAGGTCATGATATAAAGGATAGAGGTCATGATATAAAGGATAGAGGTCATGATATAAAGGATAGAGGTCATGATATAAAGGATAGATGTCATGATATAAAGGAAAGAGGTCATGATATAAAGGATAGAGGTCATGATATAAACGATAGAGGTCATGATATAAAGGATAGAGGTCATGATATAAAGGAAAGAGGTCATGATATAAAGGAAAGAGGTCATGATATAAAGGATAGAGGTCATGATATAAACGATAGAGGTCATGATATAAAGGATAGAGGTCATGATATAAAGGAAAGAGGTCATGATATAAAGGATAGAGGTAGTGATATAAAGGATAGAGGTCATGATATAAAGGAAAGAGGTCATCATATAAAGGATAGAGGTCATGATATAAAGGATAGAGGTCATGATATAAAGGATAGATGTCATGATATAAAGGATAGAGGTCATGATATAAAGGATAGAGGTCATGATATAAAGGATAGAGGTAGTGATATAAAGGATAGAGGTCATCATATAAAAGATAGAGGTCATGATATAAAGGATAGAGGTCATGATATAAAGGATAGAGGTAGTGATATAAAGGATAGAGGTAGTGATATAAAGGATAGAGGTCATGATATAAAGGATAGAGGTCATCATATAAAAGATAGAGGTCATGATATAAAGGATAGAGGTCATGATATAAAGGATAGAGGTCATGATATAAAGGATAGAGGTCATGATATAAAGGAATAGAGGTCATGATATAAAGGATAGAGGTCATGATATAAAGGATAGAGGTCATGATATAAAGGATAGAGGTCATGATATAAAGGATAGAGGTCATGATATAAAGGATAGAGGTCATGATATAAAGGATAGAGGTCATGATATAAAGGAAAGAGGTCATGATATAAAGGATAGAGGTAGTGATATAAAGGATAGAGGTCATGATATAAAGGATAGAGGTCATGATATAAAGGATAGAGGTCATCATATAAAAGATAGAGGTCATGATATAAAGGATAGAGGTAGTGATATAAAGGATAGAGGTCATGATATAAAGGAAAGAGGTCATGATATAAAGGATAGAGGTCAGTGATATAAAGGATAGAGGTCATGATATAAAGGATAGAGGTAGTGATATAAAGGATAGAGGTCATGATATAAAGGATAGAGGTCATGATATAAAGGATAGAGGTCATCATATAAAAGATAGAGGTCATGATGTAAAGGATAGAGGTCATGATATAAAGGATAGAGGTCATGATATAAACAGCAGTCGGCTGCAGACACAGAACGGTCCAAGTGCAGTCGTGGGGAGATAAAGTCAGTGTTTGCAATGATAACAATTCTTTGCACGTGTCCGTTCTCTGCCAGCTGCTCTCTGATCAGAACAAAGTGACGTCCCGACGGTAGATTGTGTTAATAACTATGCAGGTCCGTTCCTTCAGGCTCACGGATTCATAGTCACCCCATTCTCCCCCCCCCCCCCCCCCCCGGCACATTTAATTTGGTGTTCCTCAGCCGTGCTGCCGGCAAACGAGGGAGAAGAGAAATCAAGTCAGTAATGAGTCCTGTTACGCTGTCGGACCCCCACGGTTCCCTGCAGGCGATCTGCTTCCCACCATCTCTGCATCACGGTGGAAGAAGGGGGGCGGGGCTCTCATCTCTGAGATCACAGTGTTTTTTTATGAGTGATTTTTGATATTGGGAGCCCCCTCCCAGAGTCAGAGGAAAACGCTTGACCTATTACAGCGGGCATGAAAACCCCCCCGAACTCTGTGACCCGAGACCGGCTGGTGGTCTCTCTTGGGAAAAACAAACAGCGGTGGAACACATAGGGGGGGCAGCTGGTACCTATGGAAACCTGGCGTAGCCATGGTTACCTGAGGGTTAAAAAACCCTGGCCCTCATAAAGAAAAACGGCCTCACACCAAACAGGAAACTTGACGACGCAGCAGAAGAGAGAGAGAGAGCTGACACTACGTTCTTTCTTCTTCTTATGTTAAAAACCACAAAGAACTCGTCATCGTCGTTCACCAGAACTATAAAATACATAGAATACTACAAATAACAGCAGAATTAGAAGAGAAGACAGAGCTGAGCTGTTCGTTACCTCGCCTCGACTGTCACAGATCCATAGTCCAAAGGACGAGTGGGAAAAAAAAACCTCAAGATCAAAACAAATCCTGCCCTCCTCGTGAGACGAGTCTGTGTGGCGAACGAAAACACACACACACACACACACACACCCTAAAAAACGACTCCAAAGCTAAGTCTACACTGTGCCAACACACACACACGTGGTCACGAAGCTGCACCTGTCTGTTCACCTGTCAAACCTGATCCAAGCCCCGCCCCCTCCGGGGCCAAAGTGACATGCAGGTGAGTCACCGCGGAGCTTAAGCTTCACCTGATAACACACACAGTTCCCCGGTTCTCCCAAAGCTTGACCCTTGAACCAGAACCAGGTCTGAAGGGGGACTTCGGCCTCTGAGGGATCCGGATTCATATTCTAATGTGTGATTTTAAAGGAGTTAAAAAACACTAATCTGAGCTCATTACTTCCCCGTCGCTCGGCTCCAGACGACAATTACACATCCGAGGAAGGTAACCATGGCGACCCCCCACCCCCGTTTTATTCCGTGGCCTGAACATCCCTCACAGGAGGAGGCAATCACCTCGTTCTGGGCCGTGATGTAACTCAGGAGATCAGAGGACTTTGGGTCGTACCTGAAAGACCGCATTGTGTTTCTGAAAGGCTGCTGTGTACCTCACACACACACACACACACACACACACACACACACACAAACGGAGTATTCTTTCAGGTATTTGACCGGGACATTTTCTTAGAAATGTTCAGACACTTTCACCTTCGGCATGTTTTGTTGGAGGGAACACAGCGTTCGTTCCAGGATGCTTTTTTATTCAGGAAACAGCTGAAAAAGTCTAGTAATATAATATAATAACACTAAAATTAGCACGGTTGCCTTAAGCATGGGATGATCCATCACAATTATCCTGCCGAAGTACATGCAATTCATGATATTATCCTGATAATCATCAAAATATTATTAAAATAACTATATATTTTGTTGATTTTTGTTGTAAAAATCAATGAATAATTATTATAAAAATTTCTGATAGGTCATTAGTAGGTTCTTCATTAAAAAGTAGATTTTCCTTTCAATTAATAAACAGTATTCTGCATTCTAGAAAAAAAAAGTGCGACCTGGAACTAATTAGGCAATATTTAAAAATGTTTAAACAAACATGAAACTGCTTCGTTAACATTATATTCTTCATTAATAACCCATATTTTGCATCATAATTTGCTAATCTGACACAGGAACATTCCTTTTCTTTAAACACCCCAGAGACACCAGACAGTCATTTATTACCCATAATCCCCCTGAGTACAGTGCTCTCGCCCCGGTGCTGTCTGGGAGACAGATCACTCAGATCCCCCAGTCAGTCAGGCAGCCAGTCAATCAGGTCCCTGACCAGCAAAACCACCGCCTGGTGACCGAGGCTCGCCTGACAACGCCGTTCCCGTCAACCCCCCACCCCCCGGTTCCCGAGCAGCATCCCGGTGACAGTCCTTCTGAGTGTGGCACCTCATTATTCCCACATCACCGTCACATTCAGTCTCTCTGTGCCCACGTTTAGATCTCTCTCACACATGATCCGGTTTCTCCAGTCCGGGACTCTGTAAGACCGGGTCAAAGACAGGCGGCCTCTCGGAGCTAAACATCTCCTTTAATTTAGAAACTCTCTCTGGTTTCTACGGGTCACCTGCCACTCCTCCTGTCCTCTCAACTCACACCCCCCCCTCCCCTCCCAGCATGCAACAGGACACAGTAATGAGCGCTCTGACCTTGATCTACTTTTCACCCCGATAGAGCGGGGTGTCGAACCTAAAGACCCGACATTGTTCTCTAATCACACAAAAAGATGTTGTATTCTGTGTATGTATATATATTTATATAGGAGGGATGTGGACGTAGTCATGATGTCACTCGTCAGTTTTTACGGACTACAATTTTGGAGCCATCTTGGATAGCGAACAGATTGTACTTTTGTTTGTTACTTTATACAAGGATTTTAAATTCCCATCTCCAGAACAGATGAAAGCCTGGTGTCTATTTTGTCTGTAAATCATCATCCTGGGTTTGGTTTGTTTTCGCTATTTTTGCAACCAGCGAATGGAAGTGACCATATTTGGACTGTAAAAAAAATCCACAAATTACAGACGAGGCCTGTTGTGAATCGTAATGGTTTATTAAAAAGTGGATCCCCAGACTTTTTTTTTGTTTTGGGGTGGGGGGGGGGGGGGGGGTGCTGCTTGACAACAAAGTACATGATGAGAAATCCATCTGTAAACGAGCCTTCAGGGGTTTGAAGAGGAAATACTGGTGTCGGTGCAACAACAGCTGCTCCAGGATCTGCAGTCGAGCAGATCCTCAATCGCTCACAATCAGCAGATTCTCACACACACACACACACACACACACACACAGATAACAAATCTATATTCATCCGTTTCTTATCACAACTGTTTGTTGTGTTTAAGAATTAGTGGGATCTTAAGTATCACAACTTATCACGGCTTCCCAGGGGGCCGTGGGGCAAGTGGGGGGGAGGAGGGGGGAGGCTCATCTTGTTAGGTCTGTCCTCTCTCTCTCTAAATCAGGTCAGTGGGCACAGTGGGCCTCACTGTCACATCTCCCACACTAAGTGGGAGGATTTCAGCAGCTCCCACAGATTTTACTGGGATGAGACGGGGGGAGAGAGAGAGAGAGGGGGGGGGGGGGCGAGAACGAGGGCGAGCAAGCAGCAGGCGGCTGGAAAGAGTGGAAGAAAGTCATAAACTGCTGTTGTGGAAACAAAAAAAACCCCCAAAACACAGAATGGAAACGAGACGGGGAGACAAACAACCTAGTTGAGTCGAGTTGAGTGTAATCGTGACAGCGATGAGTCGTGCGAGTACAAACGTACAGTAGTCGACGCTGTAAATACGCCGCGGAGAGATTAATAAGCCCCTCCATCTGCTTCGGGTTCCTGTAATGACACGCTGTAAAAAACAAAAATCCAGAAAAAAAGAAGCTGCACATCAGGGAAGACCGACGACTTAATATCAGAGCGGTGTTGTTCTCGCAGACTAAATCAAGTCACTCTCGGAAAAAGATTCTCCTTCCCCCCCCCGCTGGGAGAGAACCAAAGCAGAGGCTATTGCCATGGCAACGACACTGATCTATATAGCTAATATAGTAGGTAGGTCAGCTGTGATCTATGTAGTACTGCTGGGGGGGCGACAATCTCCCCGACGACGCCGTCTTAGGGCAACAGGAAAAAAAAAAAAAAAACGGAGCTGAGAGAGGGGGCGTTTATTACGATGCTAACAACCAGCATCTATTCTAGCTAACGTACGTTTCTAATGAATCCATCCCAACGTGTGACAACGCCTCGTTAAGGTCGTTAGGGTGATGATGATGATGCTTATTGTTGGTTTTATTCATATGAGGCCAAATTGTCATCTTATGGGTGTTTATTGATTGGGCTAAGATGCTAGCTTTCACTTGTTGTCATAGCAACGGCAAACATCCAATGTTAGCTGAACCAAGCAACTTGCTTATAATCGTGTACACGTGAATATAGGACAAAAGAAAATGGAGCTGAGGGGGCAATATTCTATATTATATCAAAAACTCGCAAATTTGCCACTTTTTTTCTCTGAATATTGCCCCCTCTCTCTCTCTCTCGGCTCTGTTTTTTTTCTACAGTGTCCCTAACGAAGGTCGTAATGATGCTCACGTGTTTTAGTTCAGCGAGATAACAAACCTGACAGATGAAAAGCACGTTTATGATGCCGACACGCACACATGGCGACGGGTCAAAGAGCAGACCGGCGTCGGAGTACGCGTCACTGAGCTGAGAACGCTCTCCCCCGGTGTGACTCGAGGACCTTCCACTCAGCTGTCAAACGCACTAGCGTGAGTCACGGAAGGACGCTCGCAATTTACAGTAAGTAACGCCATGATGTCATCGGACATGTGAGTATCAGGACCGCAAATGCTTCAAGAGGGACTTCTTTTATGAGGCCGAGTGCAGAGAAGTGAGCCTCTGTTTGTCCGGTGCAGTCGCCCACAGCATTACTGTAAAGCAACGACCACAGATTGGCAATTAGGGCAACAACACACACACACACACACACACACACACACGGCCCAACAAACCTGCCTGTGGAGATGACTGCCCAACTGTCCCAGAAACTAGTGGAGCCTGCTGCTGCAGCTCAATGGTGGCTTTCACTGTGCTCCTAAAAAACAACCCCCACAAAAATGGTGGTTTTGCGCGACGGAGCTGGACTCGCAAAGGTTATTTCAAACTGCTGGGGATGGAATATCAAAATAAATCCATCTTTCCATAGCCACCGGGGGTCTAAACAAACACAGGTCTGCTCTATGAGTCATCATCAACCCAAGCCTGGAATAGCATTTAAAAAAGAACTATTTTAATCTCTCGCTGTCCCGATAAGAAGGGCCACATTGTGATGAAGATGCTGGCTTTAATCTCCTGGATGAAGGGTTTGATCACTCTTCATATTGACTACGGGGGTCTCCGAGGTGTGAAACAGCATTGATTATGTTAACCATGTATTGATTGGTGGGGATTAACCAATCGTGGAGATGGACAGAAAGGAAACGGCCGCGTGGTCGACTACATGAACGTGCACACGCATATATTGTTCTGTGGCTCGATCGTTTCATTTATAGCACTATATAATTATATTATATTTCATATGTCCAGAAATACACCTCAACATGAATACAACCTATATTAAACAAATATAAATCCTCCTGTTTGTCTAATATTATGTGGTGGAATTGTGATGTAGAAATGCCAACATAGAAATAAAACGTGAATTATTATTTTAATGGCTTAGCATTGTATACATACATCATTACAAACTACTGCTGCACTACACATTATTATTATAAGCAATACATTTTATATGATACATAGGGGGTTCAGCCTTGGCCTGAAACCATTGGAGACGTCTGATTTATAGAAGGATCTGCTAACGTTTTATTGTGAAAGAGTTCCTCCCGACAGCAGAGAGACTACCAGAAACATGGCCGACCGACCTCGTTTCACTTTCCCCAAATAAACTGCAGGGGAAACATTTCACAGCCAATCAAATCGCACTTCTCGTGGTTACACCTCAGGGAAAGCCGGCTGCCCCCCGACAACAACACAAGGAGGTGGTGCATGAATCCTGATCCTCCAGTCCACACAAATGCAGGGTTTTTTTGGAAAAAAAAGGTGTTTTTTGTTATGAGAGGAAAATGGAAAAAGGTGAGGGAGGACAGGTGTGCTGTAATGTGTGTATTTTGCCTGTGTGTGTGTAAGTGTCTCAGGCTACAACTAATGATTATTTGAATTCTCATTAAAATAATCTCTCTGTGTTTTAACCATTCAAGCGTTTTCGTCCAAATCCAGTCCACCATCTATCCGCTATCCGAAGGTCCAGTATTACATTTAATATGTGCAGAAAACACCAATCATTATGCTTGAACGAGACACATGTTTGGCATCGATGCTGATGCACAACAGACTAATTCCTTATCGGCACACACAATAAGAGAGGAAGGGGTTATAATATGGAAGCATAAATATGCGTCTCTATGCAGACGATGTACTTCTGCTGCTGGAAAACAAGGAAGATTTCAATCTATGTTGACAAAAATGTAGAGGATCCGCATCTATACGAAGAAGATGTGACACAATAGAAGGAGTAGTAGTAGTAGTAGTAGTAGTAGTAGTAGTAGTAGTAGTAGTATAAATACGAGTATTCTGGATTCCTTCTAGTTCTAATTCTTTTAAAGCAGTCCTGAAAACCTTTTCAATAAAAAAAGCTTGTTTTTATGCTTATTTTATTTCAATGAAAGCACGCTGAGATTCATTGAATGAAAAGCACACTACAAATAAAATCTATTATTATTATAATTATTAATATTATTCGGGACATTGGTTATTATTGGTTTTTAGGGAGATCTATTAGCAGAAATGGAATATGATATTCATAACTTTGTTGTCATGAGCGTATAATCATCTGGAAATAACAAATGTTGTGTTTTTGCTTGTGTTAAATATCATATCTCCATAAGAAGCAGGTTCTCTTCATGGCCATGTTTCTACAGTAACCCTGAACGGACAAAATAAAGGATTTTACCCGCTTTACATCCCTGTAGTTTTCACACGCTTTTTCAAATGTCGGTGATGTCACCACGGTGCAAAACCAGCCCCGTCTTATTTCCATGACTCCTAAAGTAGTGTTATTATGGTATGGATGAACTCAGGAGTGAGCGAATGCTTATTCAGATGCAGCCAAATCCTGCACACTGTCCCTTTAAATCCGGGACAGTTAGCGGTAGAAACCGAGGCGGTTGCGGGACACTGAGAAAAAAAAAAAAAAAAGTTGATTGCTTCGTGACTATTTCAGAACTACTTCCTCCCGCAGTTTTCCACCACATCACACATTTTTTACAAACTTAATCCAAAAGCATTAAAACGGTCCTTTTTTTTTTTTAGTCCTGTGGCCTCGGCCTCCACACACAGCAGCGTCCTACGTGAGGTGGACGGCTGCCCAGCATGCATCTGTTCCAGCAGGATGGATGTGGAGAGGGAGTGTCCAATCGGCCTGCTGACAGCCAAAGTGTCCCAAAGGCAGCAGCCCCTCCCCCGGATCAGGTCAGCCCTGTCCGGTCGGTCTGAACCAGAAAGGGAGGGTCGACGTTTAAAGGGCTGGGTGAGGAACCGGGGGGGGGACAACTCGGGAGTCTCCTCCCCCATCACTGCTGAGACACACTGGACTCCGACCAACATACACACTGAGACAAAAGGTCACTGTTCACACTCGACACCGACGCATCTTCTTTGACGTCAGGATCATTTTTTCGAAAATGTCACTTGGCTCCAGAACGGCAGCGTCAGCGAAATCAAGGGACCCCCCACCATCCTCCCATCCTCCCCCGCCCCCCGGGGCAAAGGAGCACCCGTCAGCCCGTCTCAAACTCACGGACAAATTGTTCGACACTCGTTTTCTTTTTCTGATGAGTCACTGAACTCTGAAGCCTGACGTTGATGTGTGGAAGGAGGAAGAGCCTCGCATGGAAACCTAAAATCTCTGGAACCTCTTCAAGATGCGGTTTGTGGAGGGAAGAATTAGCTAAGACGTGAGAGGGAAGAGAGAAGCACACACACACACACACACACACACTGTACATGGTTTTAGAAGCCAGGTGTACACGAGACAGACTAATAAAGGCTCCAATTTCCTCCCTAATGGTTCCAGTATTTCCCCTCTAACGGCAGCGCTGCAGCGCTCTGAGCATCGTTAGTGGAGCCACACAGGAGGCCGAGACGCTCTCATACAAATACAGGAAGCCGGCCTCGCTGCTGAAAAACTTCCAAAATAAGAGACGCCGACCTACTGCCGCATGCAAACCCAGCATCTGCACTAAAGAGATTAAATCAAACCCATCAACATCATTGTGCCGTAATCCATCTGACCCCCCCTCTCTCTCTCTTTACAGAAAACACATTTTCTCCTTTGGGAATAAAAAATCATTACAATCCATCATGTGCCTCCTACAAAACATCAAAGGGTCCTTTTGGAATCTTTATGAATATCAAAAAAATATAGATCCAGTTAGCGATGCAGTAATTGATGCATTATTTATTTTTCATTTTCATTTATTTTCATTAATTGATACGTTTATGAGATGGCACAGACACATGAACCAGTTTCCTAAAGACCAAAAATATTGTCCTTTTACCATCACGCAAGTTAACATTTTTTTGGACAAATCTATAAGTTCTACATCTGAGCCTACGATTCTGTCGACTAATCGATTCATTGATTTGATCCACAGATCTATAAAAAGAAGTTAAAACCTCTTTAAATCTCGTGTTTTCAGGGATGCATTCATACGTTTCTTGGAAATCAAGTCACCCAGCATTGAACGGTCAACTGAGCTTTTTATCTTGACTTCTCACAACTCTTTGAATTCGTGTCTAGAATAAAATAAAATCTAATGAATAAAAGACACATATTTGCCTGGAAATCAATGGAATCGCTTTTCACATGACGAGTGGCTGTTTTAATCTCTGCAGAAGAAGAGCGATGTCCTGCAGCAGACGGCTCTAGAGCCCACCTGTCTCCTGCTTACCTGCGACAGATTGTCTCTCAAGGGGGTCCGAAGGGTTGAGGCGGGGAAATATGGGGGGAGGGGCTCCATTAGAAAGGATCCACTAGGGATCCAGCAATGCCACATTTGCTTCAAAATTCATACATTTGTTCTCAGTAAATATTAGGGGTGACCCGCATAGTCGACCATTTCACAATTTGATCTAAGGAACCTCAATCAATCCAAGAAACCTCAATCAATCCAAGAAACCTCAATCAATCCAAGGAACCTCAATCAATCCAAGGAAACCTCAATCAATCCAAGGAACCTCAATCAATCTAAGAGCCTGATTTAATCTCAGGAACCTGAATCAATCCAAGGAACCTCAATCAATCTAAGGAACCTCAATCAATCTAAGAGCCTTATTCAATCTATTGAACCTGATTCAAAAATAGAGAAAAAAAACATGATTTTGACAATCAGTCGACTATAGGCAAGCCTTGACCAATCAGATTCGACTATTCTTAGTCGGGGACACCCCTAGTCAACATTACACTTAAATAGGCCTACTACTAAATAAAACACACTTATCTCCCATGTCTGTCCCCCACATGTTTTGCCGTCAGGCTTTGTGAACTACAAAAAAAAAAAAAAAACAGGAAATTAGCTGACTGTCCTGAGATTTACCTTTTATGGTGTCTCCACAGTAGCGGCTCCATGTGTACTCGGGTACCGACACTTTACGAGGAGACATTAAAGTTCTCCCCCTGAAGTTTCCCTAAAAAACAACTTGTTCACGTGAAACAAGCACCGTGGACAAAAAACCCCCACTCACACACACACACACACACACACACACACACTCTGCCCCGCAGCAGAAAAGCATTAAAACATCTTGTTACTGGAGTCTGGAAGCCATCGCTCATCTTCTCCACGGCCCGAAGGACACGACTACAAAGACAGTCCCGGCGTTTTAACGCTGAAACCTGGGAAGCTTTTGAAGTCTTTAAAACGATTAGAAGGAAGTCACGCTGGAAACATGTTACTCGTCCCTGATTGGTTGTTGGGCTTGTTTGCTCGCGAATATGCGGCGGTTTTGCGTGCGTCTCTGAACAAAGACGACGCAAACGCTTCACTGGAGACGAGAGAGCAACTAACGCTTTCTGACTTAACACCTCACACACACACACACGCACACACATACACACACACACACACACACACACACACATACACACACACACACGCACACACACACGCACACACACAAAGAAGCTGAATGTCCGACCTGGAGGATGTGAGCGAAAGTTCAAACTGAAAGCGTGGCATCAGACTGCGACTGTATTTAGACGACAGCGAGATAAGATGCATAAAACACACACACACACACACACACACACACACACCCATCATGACCTTGACTATTTTTTTTTGCTGATTCCTATAATTTTCACGGCAACGCCACAGGAAATTCCATCACCAGCTGTAAGTGGAGGAAGACCCCGGGTGCCCTGGGTAAACAGGACGCTGCGGGTGTAACCAGGGGCGACCGTTTAATGCCTCGGTTAGCATCACCACTGGGTTAGCATCACCACTGGGTTAGCATCACCGCTAGGTTAGCAACTGCTAAATGCCCTAAATGTAAACGTTAATGCAAGTGGTTAGCATCAGCGTTGGGTTAGCATCAACGCTAGGTTAGCATCACCGCTGGGTTAGCATCTGCTAAATGCCCTAAATGTAAACGTAAATGGTTAGCATCAGTGCTGGGTTAACATCAATGCTAGGTTAGCATCACAGTTGGGTTAGCATCAATGCTATGTTAGCATATCAACGCTAGGTTAGCATCCTTCCTCCATTCAACCAGGCAACAAAGAGAAAAACCACCAGCAGGACTTTAATGGTTTCATATGGTGGACAAAATAATAGAAACACCATTAGAGGGAGAAACAGTTTAAACTACCCCCCCCCTTCCCTCTGTGGGATAAAGACATCCTTTCCTTTGGCTTTCTCTCTTAAAAAATAAATAAAGTAAACCTGTCCAGACGTAGGAAAAAAAGGAAAGAAAAATGGTGAATCATGACTCACTACTTTTTCCACTGCCCTGGGGGGTTCTGGGAGTTTTTTTGCCTCTCACTCAAGGTTTCTGTGTGAGTCTTTGTGCGTCGGCCTTGAGCGGAGGCAGCCTCGCCATAAATACCAGTTTACGTGTTCAGCGGTGACCGGCGGCTCAGAACTGCTGATACGGCTCGTTTTATTCACTTTCGATTTAGAACCAGTTTATGTTTAGCAAATGAAATAAATGTTGCATGAAGACAACATCAGCGATTTGAGCACTTTAGCTAAAGATTGTAATGTGAATGCTGCTGTTAATTTAAAGGGAGAGTTCACGACAATAATAATAGATTGTTGTTGTGGTTTTATCTTTCTTTCTTGGCTCTTTGTAACCAAAGCACCAGATCATCAGCAGTAATGCCTCTTTGCAGGAGTCGTGACCTGGATACTCAACATAATCCACAGACCAGTTCCTACCAGAGAGAAAAAGGGGGAAAAACGTCTATTTTTTTATTATTCTGTGGGGTGAACTGTCCCTTTAACAATATAATACTTTGGCCGTGTTCGTTTCTTCTGTGGTTTCGTTCTCAGTCCTGTTTTCGTGCTTCCAGTAAAGACTTGGACATCCAAAGGTCAAACTTTGATTACACTTACAATAAATCCACCAAATAGGCCCGATTATGTTGATTTACGAGAAGGCTGGTTTCCACTCTAACACTCCCACCGATCTAAGAGGATCAGACGCCACCGGAGCCGTGCAGTGATCCAGGAAATGCCACTGTAAATATATATAAATATATGTTTATATATGTGTGTGTCGGCCACTCGGCTCAGCACCATCTCATTGATCCGGGTTCAAAAGGTCGCTGATTAGAGTCTCTAGGCGATGCCACGGCGTCTGCCACACACTCGAGCCTCGGCCTCGACTCAGCACAGCTGCTGCTGCCCGTCGCCATGGAAACACTCAGACTCCCCTGCTCCTCAAGACAACTCCCTAGTCAGCTAAATTATAGTGTGCAAAAAAAAAAAAAAAAAAATCCTAAGAGACTGAAATATACAAACAGACAGAAGAAGAAAAAAAAAAACAGAAGAAAGAAAACGTCTTTTTTTGAGTCACGCATCGATGACATCATCGGGTCGTAGCGGCTCCTTTAATGAGCACGCATCGATTCAAAGTTGTAAAATTGTCTGAGGAAAATAGTCCTGAGTGCTGTTTTATCGGAGCACGGGGGAGGGAGGGGGGGGGCAATGAACTGAAAAAACATTGGCACCGTTCGCCCCCGCTCACTACATTACTCACCACACATCACTTGTTCAAGGAGCCGGAGGGCTCTCACCCCCGATCACCCGCCGCAGCACAGACGAGGAGGGAAAAAACCCAAACAAACCCAGAACCACTTCCCTGAAAAAACACCGCAGGGAAGCAGGCAGAGGAATCAACCCCCCAACCCCACCACCACCCCCATGTAGGTTCTCCTCAATAAAACATGCAGACCGGCATGTATATTTCAGAGGAGAGAATTAGCCCACATTCAAGGCAGACGGCTGGAGAAAAGCCCACCCAAACATGACCCAGACGGGGGTTTGGGTTTGGACCACATGCATTCACACAGCAGCAGCACCTGCTACACACACACTGATACACACACTAATACACACACTAATACACACACATGATTTAAAAAGGCACAACATCCCTCCCACATGGTAAACATCCACGACTCCACGCTGAACGCCATTAGGAACTCACCGAGCTATAAACTCAGTTTGCCATCTGCCCTCGACGGTGATCCACTCCCCGTCTGAGATCTCCCTAGATCCCGATCCCCGTAGATCCTTCTTTGTAAAAAAGATCAGAGTCCACGATAGTCCAGCAGGGATCCGTGTGAGGCGTCTGAGGTGTTTGAGCTCTTTGGGAAGACGGCACGAGTCTGCTACTACTCCTGTTCCCTCATCGACTCTCTCTCTCACCACGCTGCCTCTCTCCTCCCTCCTCCTCCTCCTCCTCCCTCCTCCTCCCCTCACCCTCTACAAAACGAGCTGTCGCTGCCCCCGAAAAAAAAAAAGGGCTCCTCCTGTCCTGGTCTCTCCCTCTCTCCCCGTTCTGATCCACCATTCAGAGCGCCGCGCTGAACAATGCCTCCGCCGCCGCCCGAGCTGAAAGAAGAAAACCCAGGAGCAGTTCTCAGCCGGCAATAATGCTGCCCAGCCGTCGCCATGGAAACATATGACGGGCCCCCGTTGGAGGGAAGGGGGAGGGAGGGAGGGGGGAGGGAACAGGGAGGGGAGAGTTAAGTGAGAGAGAGAGAGAAGAGAAGAGTGGAGGAGGGAGGAAAAGAAGTGGCTGAATGAAAGATGGGGGAAGTGTGTGAGTGTGTGTGTGTGTGTGTGTGTGTGTGTGTGTGTGAGTGTGTGTGTGGTGTGTGTGTGTGTGTGAGTGTGTGTGTGAGTGTGTGTGTGTGTGTGTGAGTGTGTGTGTGGTGTGTGTGTGTGTGTGTGTGTGTGTGTGTGTGTGTGTGTGTGTGTGTGTGTGTGTGTGTGTGAGTGTGTGTGTGAGTGTGTGTGTGTGTGTGAGTGTGTGTGTGAGTGTGTGTGTGAGTGTGTGTGTGAGTGTGTGTGTGAGTGTGTGTGTGAGTGTGTGTGTGTGTGTGTGTGTGTGTGTGTGTGAGTGTGTGTGTGAGTGTGTGTGTGTGTGTGTGTGAGTGTGTGTGTGAGTGTGTGTGTGAGTGTGTGTGTGTGTGTGTGTGAGTGTGTGTGTGAGTGTGTGTGTGAGTGTGTGTGTTGGCGGCACAGTTGTTGCACGAGTGTGTTGCCGATCTGATGGTATTCTTTAATTAATTCTCATAATCCAAATAATTGTTTAGTCTGTAAAACATCCCCCTTCAAATTAATCGTTTTTTTTCCAGGCGACGATCTATATATATATATATATATATATATATATATATATATATATATTTTTTAAATATATATATATATATATATAATATATATATATATATATATATATATATATATATATATATATATATATATATATATATATATTTATATATATATATATATATATATATATATATATAAATATACAACGATGTAAAACACGTTCCTGTTGATCATTAACAATCAAAACCTGTTGAAAGTAGATCTCCAGTCCTTCCCTGGAAATAATTTGGATTTTCCTCGTGTGTAAATCATGATTTTTAAACATTTGGAATCGACTTGATCATTCCACATTCTTTCCTAATAATAATAATAATAATAATAATATTTCTGAGGTGTAAATAATAAATGGCGTTGCGTCCCTCGGGGGAGTCGCTTCACCACGAGTCCCCGGGGAGTACATCCGTGTCTCTTCCCCCCTCAGACATGTGGATCACAAAAGCCGGCAGGATGACGCGCCCAAGCTGCTCCGACCCTCTTCATATGCACATATAATTACCCCCCCTCCATATCTGCCCCCCCTCTTCCCACTCTATGGTTGGAGTGACACCGGCCTGAAAGACGGGGTGACATTACCCGACACCGGCGCTGAACCCACAGGAACGAATGCCACCGATAACCATGGAAACACAGCTCCTAAAGCATAACGGGGCTTTAAAGCTGGAGTGTGAGGACAGGAAGAGAGGGGGGGGGGGTGTAAAGGAGGGGGGGGGAGGGGCAGCTGTGTTCGATTTAGATTCAGGAAACGCAGGGGCTTTAAAATGGTCGAGTGTGTTAAAATGGGGCCCTCGATGATTGTCAGCCACCTTCTGCTGAACGGATTCTCAACAAGGTGAAGCATCGAGGGGGGGGGGGGGGGGGGGGCAGGTGCTCTCCACGGCAACAAACCCAGCAGCAGGCCTGCCGAGGTGAAATCTCCTCAGACGAGATGTTGGCGCATCGAGCCGAAATAACATGAAAGGAGGCAAAAAAAACCAACAATTTCCAGCAGGCTGGTCTTTGTGGGGTATCTAATGAGGCGTGGTCCTGGTCCCGTGGTCCCTCTTCACTCCGCAGCAGGAATGTGAGCCGTGGCTGAGGGAGGAATGTCGGGAAAAAACCTCTCGCCAGCTTGTTATCACCGTTCTGGATTCACCGTTCTGGAGTCGCGTAGAGATCGATGCTCAAAGTGGAGTTTGGCTTTAAAAGGTTTTGATTTCCACGTCGGAGTCAAGAAACACTTAAACCGAGACCGAGTCGCTGAGAGACCGGAGCGTATCGAGACCAAGACCGGAGCGTATCGAGACCAAGACCGGAGCGTATCGAGACCGAGTCACTGAGAGACCGGAGTGTATTGAGACCAAGACCGGAGCGTATCGAGACCGAGTCGCTGAGAGACCGGAGCGTATCGAGACTGAGTCGCTGAGAGACCGGAGCGTATCGAGACCGAGACCAGAGCGTATCGAGACCAAGACCGGAGCGTATCGAGACTGAGTCGCTGAGAGACCGGAGCGTATCGAGACCGAGACCAGAGCGTATCGAGACCAAGACCGGAGCGTATCGAGACTGAGTCGCTGAGAGACCGGAGCGTATCGAGACCGAGACCGGAGCGTATCGAGACCGAGTCGCTGAGAGACCGAGTCGCTGAGAGACCGAGTCGCTGAGAGACCGGAGCGTATCGAGACCGGAGCGTATCGAGACTGGAGCGTATCGAGACCGAGACCGAGACGGGGCGTATGGAGATCGAGACCGAGACCGGGGCGTTTCGAGACCTAGACCGGAGCGTATCGAGACCGGAGCGTATCGAGACCGAGACCGAGACCGGGGCGTATCGAGACCGAGACCGGAGCGTATTGAGACCGAGACCGGGGCGTATCGAGACCGAGACCGGAGTGTATAGAGACTGAGACCGGAGTGTATCAAGACCGAGACTGAGTCACTGCAGAGACCGGAGCGCATCTAGACCGAGACCAAAGCATATCAGGACTGAGACCAGAGCATATCAGGACCGAGACCGGAATGTATCTAGACCGAGACCAGAGCATATTAGGACCGAGACCGGAACGTATCTAGACCGAGACCAGAGCATATTAGGACCCAGACCGGAGCGGATCGCATCCTGAAACCACAGCAGAATGAGTTCTCTTCTTTTTCCACGTCTGTATAATAAATGAAACGTGCTGATTTAATAATTAAAGAGGGACGTTCATGTGTGGGAATGTTTTCTTTTTTCTTTTTCAGTGAATCATAAATCCAACGATGCTCGATTATCTCCTTCAATCATTGCAATACGGTGGTCTCTGGGACCCGGTCTCTGGGACCCGGTCTCTGGGATCTGATCCTCCATGTAAAACAGGCCCACGGAGACGGAGAGGAGATGCAGCGAGGCGGCCTGGCACAGTTCTTCTGCCCTTCTGTCACCCTTCACCACTCTCACTAATTACAACAAAGATCTGCTTCCATCTGTCCTGAAGGATGAACACACACACACACACACTCACACACACACACACACACACACACACACTCACACACACACACACACTCACACACACACACACAAACACACACACACACACACACAACACACACACACACACACACACACACACACACACACACACACACACACACTCACACAACACACTCACACACACACACACACACACACACACACACAACACACACACACACACACACACTCACACACACACACACACACACACACAAACACACTGCAATATTGCACACACACTCTGGTGTAACATCTTCACCACACACTGACACAACACATCACACACATCTGCCCTCGGCGGCATCACCGACCACGAACACACACTTCCTTCCATCCAGTCAGACGGAGACGGAAAAACACAGCTCGCCGTTTCCCTGATTTCATTTTTAACCTGAAGACGACGAGCGTCTGTGGATAAAACTGAACGAATAAAGACGTGAACAACGACGGCGTCCACGTTTGAACGCCTGCCAAAGTTCTGTCACCCAGGGACACGGAGGACTTGCTTGGCCCAGATACGAGTCCGCCGTGGGGACTCGCTACAGAAATCTGCATAAACAAACAACCTCCTTTTTATTTTGTTAAATGTCTCAGATCAATCAGCTGTCTGATGCCGGCGGCACACACAGACACACACACACACAGACACACACACACACACACACACACACACACACACACACACACACGCTGGATGAAAGCCGGAAAGCAGGACACTGGGCCGTTGTCATGGAGACGACTCACATTCCACAGCCAGTGTTGACCTAAGTCCAGGATATTTTTTTGCACAATAAAAAAGCTCTCACACTGAAAGACATGCTGATTCAATATGAATAATTTTACACACACACACACACACACACACACACAGAGAGACACACAGAGAGACACACACACACACAGACACACAGAGAGACACACACACACACACACACACACACACGCACACACACACACGCACACACACACGCACACACACACACACACACACACACGCTGAATAGCTCTTGTCTCTGAAGGTCCTGGAGCGAGACACAACATGCAGACGGATCTCATCAGAGGACGAAGAGGAGGTCGAGGAAGGACGCCGTCTGTTCCACACTCACACTCGGTTTCCTCCGAGGGGAATCGAACCCACAACGCTCCAATCGAGGGATCAATTAGAGCTCCGAGTGGGGAATACGGCGATGTCACGGTTCTCTTTCATGCTCAGACATCGACCCCGACAGTCCACCTTAACTCCTCACACATAAAAACCAATCAAAGAAATCTTTGAAATGACTCTTAACGAGCCGCTCTCTCCCTCAGGAGTCGACGCCTCTCGTTAAAGAAACACTCATTAATATTTCACCCGGAGGAGAATCTTTTTTTTTTATTCATTATTAATATTTAAAGGCTGTCTGTGAGAGAAGAGGGGTCTTAATCTGAATTACAAAGAGGCCGGAGCCGAGTGTTAGCACCTCTATTATATTTTTAATGTCAACAAGAGAGACAGAATAATTCGGCATTAAAACAGCATGTTGCTGGACAATATGATGACATTTTACCGTTTTTATGAGGTCATTATTAATATCTCTACAAGGGAGGAGACGATGTGGATGGCGATTAAAAAAAACTCACTTTAAGATCATTTTTCACAAAATAGAAGATGTGTTTCTGTGACACAAAATAATATTTGTTTCTGAGTTTTAAGGATATTCTGATGATTATCAGGAATATTGAATTAAAGATAATCAGGACACGAAATCTTCACGTATTAGCTGTTAATAATACAGGATTTGCATTACAAATATAGCCATATATATATATATAAATATAGATCCACCTGCTTTGCAAACATGAGAACTTCTCCTTCGCTTCCATCCATTTGAATGGCTCTGCTGATGTGCTCCAGCTCAGTGTGATAATAATAATCATGATAATAATTAAGATGCTCTCGAACATCGTAGGTGTAATAATGTGTGTTTGAGACGGCGGCGTCTATATTCAAACCGAGGGGGATGTTTTAGAAGCAGTTTAACTGCAGTCAGCATTTCAATCTAGAAGCCTCGGAGCTGAATCGTTCAGCGGGGAGCCGGTCGGGAATATTAGATATTAGAAACAGCCGAGGTGTGTTATTTGAACTGGATCCGAGTCTGGGGGGTCAGACTGGGGGATTCTCTGTCTGCAAACAGTGAATGATAAACCACAGATACACATTTGGACACTCGGCTAATAAAAATGTTTTTTCTAGAGCAACATTCTGCTCGCCGAGCATCATCATGTGGCGTCGGACGAGGTGTGAGCTTTCCAACGCTCTCATGTCCTTGAGTTTCGAAAAAAAGGTGAGCGTCCCCCCGTGATGGTTTGTCTCCATTAAAAGGTGTGACTGTGCGTGTGTGTGTGTGTGTGTGTGTGTGGGGGGGGGGGTTCGGTCAGCTTACGGGCCGCGGGCTCATCTCGTCCCCACGGCGCCCAGATGGCCGGTGATTACGCTCGGCTCAGTGGAGATTACTGACAGCGAGAGGAAACACGGGAGCCGAAACAAACGGTTCAAACGAGGGAAGAAGATGGCAACGGATTAAAAACGGGGAAAGTGTGAGTCACGTGGTTGTCAGGAGAAACGGAGCGGCGACGCATCGGCATTTAGTGGTGGGACGATGTATCGATGTATCGATATATCGTGATACTCCCTGCTGCGATACGTCATCGATACACTGCCGCCAAATATTAATAAAAAGGACACAAAAAACATATTTAAAAATATATTTTTTTATCTTTTTATTCAAACAAAAAATATGTATATGATATTTATATATAAATAAAGATATTTAAATAAAATATATATTTTTTATATTTTTATTCAAATATTTTAAAATATATATTTAAATAAAAATGTTTACATATTTGTATTAAAATATTTTACAAATATATTTACAATTTTTTAATATACATTTGTATTAAAATATTTTTTAAATATATTAAAATAAAATATATACATTTTTATTTAAATATGGCCTTTTGCCAGTTTTTACTGGTATGTTTTCTCCTTCAGATACACAGATATCGTGATGCATATCGTAGGTGATTTATTGCAATATATCGTGTATCGCAGTATCGTGATATCGTCGTTATCGTGGGCAGGATATCGTGATATCATCGTTATTGTGGGCAGAATATCGTGATATCATCGTTATCATGATTCCCACCTCTAGTGCTGATGCATCAGCATCGACATCATTTCTGCTTTGACCTGCTGACCTCCGCAGAATGACCTGCAACCGAAATGGCGAAGCACATTTGAACCCGCCACGCTTAAGAGAAAAAACGGTGGGTGATGGATGGCGAAGGTCTGCGTACCTGTACGTTTGAGTGTCCCGGTGCCTGATGGGAGTATCTCTATCTCACACACACACACACACGAGGGCGTGACGTGATGGATCACACGCCGGCGAGTAAAGCACATCCCATAAGAGCAAAGTGTGATAAAACGAACCGACATGGTGGAGCTCCCGGGTGTGCTGACTGGGAGGAAATGACATCGCTGGGATCCCGGCGCTCGTTTCTACCTGAATAAAGACTTTCGATACGCCGGCGAGGAGAAGTTCCACCGACACGCTTGTGATTTAAACGTTAAAAAAAAATACAGAACGCTAAACATCCAGTGAAGAGTGAGAGCATCACTTCCTGCGACTGGACGAGAGAGGACAATGATGCAACCCCCCCAGTATCGTTTAGAGAAGTGGAGGCCACCAGCTCCTCGTTGTAACGGCGTCGCCGTGGTTACGAGTGCTTCCACTCTCCCAGCTGTCGGCCGGATTAGGGGAGGATGACGCGCGGGGAGATGTTTCGTTTTTCTTTTATCGCTCACTGGATGCAGACAGACACAACACGTGTGTGTGTGTGTGTGTGTGTGTGTGTGTGTGTGTGTGAGAGAGACTCATCATTCAGCATTGGAGAGCTGCTGAAATGATAGATGGCAGTTTAACAACCGACAATGGTGAGCATGCATTTCAGATTCCTAAGAATGTTTCTACGGAAAAGAACAGTTTAGCTTCAGGGCGAGAGAGAGAAAGAGAGAGAGAGAGAGAGGAATCAGCTGACACACACACACACACACACACACACACACACACACACACACACACACACAGACAGATGCCCAGCAGCCTGAGGCGGTCTGTTGTTTCATCACGTTTCGACCCTCCAGGATCGATGTAAAGCTGATTTAGCGCTCGTTAGCGGATCGGAGGGAAACCACTGAATGAGGAATCCACATCGGTCCGAGACCAGCACGGGGACCGGATCCACCTGTGTGGATGTAGCTCTCATCTCCTCATTAAAGGAGCGGGGGCGTTACGACTGTCCTGCGATGAGAGCTGAGGGGCCCGGCGCAAGGCATGCTGGGAGAGAGGGCGGCGCAGAGTTCAAATAGTGAGGGTTTAAAAGGGAGGTTAATTATCCAGATGATCATCAAAATATGTTTAAAACTCTTAAAATGGCATCAAAATATACTGGAATCAGTTTACAGTTTGGTAAAAAACAGATAAGATTTTTTTTGTGAATTTCCTATTTAGTGACAAACAGTCAAATAATCTTAAATAAGATGATGATGAATCATTAAATGTCCCTGATTAAATAATGAATGATGAAATGTATTAAAATGTATTTTTGCATCCTGTATTTATTTAATTTCAGGCTCTATTTTTCAAGTTTATTTCAAGGCGCTCGTGACAATATTTCCAGATTATTATGAAAATAAAAAAATCACTACAATCAACTAATGGTTTTTGTTTTCTTTTTTCTATTTCTGTAAAGCGTCCTTAAAGTTTATAAGGTTATTATAATAAATATTATTATTATCATCCCTAATCCAGAACCTTAACACTGGTCCAGACTGGTTTTCACCACCACAGCGGTGAATCCAGACTCGACTCCTATGGAAAACTATCTGGTTTCACAAAGTCATTGCGGAGGCCGTACGCGGTGATAAATAGCTGACGGGCAGCGTGGACTGTAATGGGGGAGAGACAGGGGAGGAGAGACGGCCTGCTGTTGCCACGGTGACCTTCAGTGTGAAGGTGTCACCCGGGATGAGCTCTGGATCTGATTGGTGCACGGAGAGCAGGAACGATGACTCAGGTACAGGAAACTAAAAATAAACAACTGTACAGCAGCTGTTGTCAAAGAGACGTTCAGAACGTGGAGAAGAAGAAGAGAAGAAGAAGAAGAAGAAGAAGAAGAAGAAGAAGAAGAGGAAGAAGAAGGAGTAGAAGAAGTAGTAGTTCTAGTAGTAGTAGTAGTAGTAGTAGTCACCTGATGGCTGGAATAAAGAGTAGAGCAGGAATAATACAACAGCTCCCTCTAGTGGTGCAACAACTGTTACACACCCACAAGCAGCAGTTCAGGGATTGTTTCTTGTGGAAAACATGGTCAATAAAAATCCCTGCGACATCATAAAAATCACATATAAAATAATAAAACACAGGTTCAAGAGCAGGACGAGCCGTGTCTCGTTTTATATCATGAGTCAGCATTTCATGAGCGTAACCAGCTGAGATTTGGAGCCGTGTTCAGATGGAATCTGCACTCCATATGAATCATGACGCGGCACTTTTCCTCCCCTGAAACGTTCACTCCCCCGGCATTATAATGTAATAAATGAGAGCCCTGTTTAGACTGTGACTGGGGAGGGTGGAGGGGGAGGAGGACGGGGGAGGGAGGGGAGAAGTTTGTGAAGAAGAAGAAGAAGAAGAAGAAGAAGAAGAAGAAGAAGAAGAAGAAGAAAATTCGTCCAAAGTGTCGGGTTTCTGTCCGATTCGATTCCCCAACAATAACACACCGGGCTGGGGAGGAAGAGGAAGAGGAGAGACAATGGTGAGACAACAGGAGGGCAGAGATCAGGGGGGAGGAGGGGGAGGGAAGGGGTGAGGGAGGGCACCCGGGGGAGACAGCATGGAGGATCCAACACAGACCGTCTTTGTTGGGCTGCAATCAGCCAGACTATGAGAGGAAGACGTTTACAGCACGGCTGCGTCATGTGATCGTCTTCTACAGCCAATCAGATCAGGTTACACATCCACTTCTCCTCCATACAGGAAGTTTCATATTCCGTTGGTTATAAAAGTTTGGATATTAGAGACGGGGCATCGATTTCACCGTCGTCAGCGTGTAGAAAGAATCAGCAAGCAGGAAGCGTTTGGATGTGGGAAATCACCGGATCAATACCGATATCTGGGTTTAATCAATAACCTGCATGTCTCCCTGGCATCTTATATATTCAATATTACTTTCCTTACTTTGTAAAACTAAATGTAACAAACACACACACACAGATACACACGTTTCCTTCATGATTTCTTATTGAAACAATAAAGTCGTACTGGGGACGAGGTCCTTGAACGCACCTCCATCAGGAATCAGAGATTCCTGCTGAAATATTAATGACAATAATGTGACCTTGGGAAGAAAAATAATAATAAGCTGGGTTTCTATACAGCGGAGGAATGTATGGAAATTGATTTCAGCCTAGAAGATCATAAATAATACATTTAAAACATGTACTACTCGATTTCGGAGGCTTGTATTAATATTTGAACACATAACATAATTATATTCCTGCGGCCTTTGGGACAGAAGATGTAAAATCTAAGAAATAGGCCATGAATGTGTGACCTCACTCATGTTTAAACACACCTGCATGGAAAAATTAACAAAAATTAATAAAAAATACATAAGAGATGTATGTTAAGTTTCTCGTCTGTGACTCAATAACAATATTTGTTAAAGTTCCAGTAACTTTTCGTGGCATTTTAATACAAAACATACATATTTTAAAATTAATTTATCATATATTTATGCAGGTAGACCTTATTATTTATGTTTTTCACACACAAAAAAGATGTGTTTATTTTCTGTGACGCAATAAAAAACATTTTGTTTCTGAGTTTTAATCATATTTTGACGATTATCTGCATAATAAATGATTTCAGCTGGGGAAATGGTGATTTTCATATCGTCCCATGTCTAATTAAAGCTGTGAAGCGATGCTCACTATGTAAGGTGACTTCCACCTGGCTCCCCCTCCTCTTCCTCCTCTTCCTCCCTCCCTCCCAGATGCCCCTGCCTCACCCCAGCGTGGACAGGAAGCCCCGACTCCAGAGAGCCTCCTCTTCTGATGATCAGAGAGGAAAAACACAATGCCTTCAGTGTGTTAGAAAGGAGCTCTACTCATAAAACACACAACACACACACACACACACACACACACACACACACACACACACACACAGGAATAGAATGGAACATGCTTTTACTATTAAGGCTCTGCTTTTTCCTTTTTTTTTTTCTTTCCATATGACTTTCCCAGGAAAATCCCCCTCATCAGGGTAGGTCCAGGCAGACAGACAGCAGACGGGAGAGGAGACGCAGAGACAGACAGACAGACAGACAGACAGATCTGTGGAGACGTTGACCTTCCCGACTGAGACTCTGAACTCGGTCTTTTCTCCATTTCTCACATTTCAAAGCAAAATTGCTGATTTCAGATATTTCTTCCCCTCCTCCTCCCAAAGATCCAACGAGCTTACACACACACACACACACACACACACACACACACACACACACACACACACACACACACACACACACACAGGACGAGGTCGGTTCAGGGTTTAATTCTCCGACATCCAGCACGTCAAGTCCTTTATTGGGTGACACCAAGTAATTCTGCTCCTTTCTAGAAGGCCTCAACAGTTGGTACCATTTAGGAAAACTAGGTCACTTCCGCCTTCTGTGTGTGTGTGTGTGTGTGTGTGTGTGTGTGTGTGTGTCAGTTAGACCCAGCTCTAAGCCAAGAGACCTCCAGTATAAACATATTGTGCAGGAAGCAGTGCTACTCACATCCTAATACCAAACAATATTTGACCCCCCGACTCCTTCTAATCTATCTATATATATATATATATATATATATATATATATATATATATATATATATATATAGATATTTCATCTGCTGGTTTGGCTTCGGATTAATTCCTCAACACTCCTTCATCACAATACCTCGGCCCTTCAAAGCTCTCTCCGAAGATGAGTCAGGAGTTTAAAATGCCAGCTCGTTTGTTGCATCACCGGTTTCGGACGTTTCTACGCTTCTACCGGGGAGAGAATGATGACACACCGTTCTTGTACAGACGGAGCTCGATATTATTTATGGAGATAAACAAGTAAAATACGATATCATCATGTTGTGTTGGATCCCAATCTTGGAGGTCAAACACCAGGCGGCAACCTCCAGGTTCTGAAAAGTGAAGCCAAAGCTGAAGTGCCTGAAACATGCATTCTCCCCACTGGCCATCAGGGGGCGACTCCTCCAGTTGCAAAAGGAAGTCTGATTGTATAGAAACCCATGAGAACTTCTCACTCGAGTTGTAAACATTGTAAACTTTGTGATCTGAATTAGGGACGGGACCATATATGGGATTTTATCGTGGATCGCAACACTCAACAATAAGTTGGACGCTACAACTATTTATACATTCTATTTCCGCGTTACAGTCTTACAGGTTTAATCCTTTCACACAACACTCTTTATGCTTATCATTGTACTTAGCTCCGCCCCCTCTCATGTCACTTCTGGTTGCAAAAAAACAAAGATGGCGGCGGCAAAAAGGCTTCAAAACAGCAACCCACAAACCAGTCTATGACATCACGGCGACTACGTCCACTTCTTATGATACACGTTAATGGTCCCAAATCAAATCTGGGCCCTGAGAGAATTCTTTTTACTTCACCTTTAAAATGTACTTCAGAGGCACACTTCATAAACAGGGGTCACGGGGTCAAAGAAGTGTTATCTTTAGTTACCTGCTGGTAACTAAAGACAACAGATACTGAAGGTGCGGTCAAACAGTACACTCATTGTGACAATATTCTTCTTCCAAGTACACAACAATTGCATATTAATGTGACAGCAATTATACGCAAAATTAAAACACACCTCTGAAAGCGGCGCCGCCTTGGAATGACTCAAAAAGAACCTGTTAAACAGGAGCGTGAACAACACCACGACCTGCACGCCGCTGCCACGGCAACGCAAGCCAGTTTCACCTTTTATCCCGCTGCTGTGAAGTCGTCACCTCCAACTGTGTGTAGTACGGCAGATTTACTCACCTCTCATTCCGTGCAAAGACTCATTTACAGGGTTCCTACACCTTCTCCAAAAGTCAAGCACTTTCCAAGCACTTCAAGGTGCATTTCCATGCTTTTCCAGTCCCTTCCAGCTGTGGTAAACTCCATCTTTGTACCAATCCAATGGTCAGTATTCAGTCTACTTATTCTGTCACTTGTTCATCACATTAAATGAGATGTTATTGTCCTCTAAACAACCAACATGATGTTTGGAGACAGCTTTTTACAGAAGGACCACAAATGAAAGGAAAACTAATTCCACTAACAGATCCACAGAAATATAATCACCAACTATTTTCATCATCTGTTCATCATCAAAAGTCATTTTTCATAAAGAAATGTCAGAAAATGCTGTTTTCAGTCCCTCAAATATGGAGATCTTCTTTTCTCTGTTCTATCATAGATGTCATCACATACAACACACAATTCAAGACCTTTAGTCTACATCCAAGCACTTCTCAAACCTTGAAAACACCACACTAAAACTCAAGTGTTTTCAAGGATTTCCAGCACCCGTACCAACGCTGCATTTAGAAGACAAACAACGACTCGGCGTCCTCGGAGGCCCGACCAGAGACTCCCATCAGCCGGAGCTCCACATGACCACCATGAGGAGCTCCAGTGTGACTCGGAGGCCGGTCAGGAGGAAGCCTGAGTGAACGATGAGTCACGGCGTCACACACACACACACACACACACGTTTATAGACAACAGGATGAGACGGAGGGGAACATTACAGGAACACGGCGAGCTGTCGGGGGTGACCGGCCCGCTGGTCACTGCGTGGACTTCCTTTAGGAAACACGTTCTGTATCGTAGAGCCGTGACTCAAAACGGAAGAGTTTGAGATTTATTAAATCATCTACAACATTCAGACACTTCCATCCAGAATAACTCACACTAAAATATACATGACTCGTCTTACAGAGTCTGCAGAAATACTCCTGTCACATCTGCTAAGTTCAAAGGTCAACACAGGTTCACACAAGCTGGACAACTCTTTCAAAATGATT
>CM056829.1:3180000-3327500 GCA_029853015.1 Chelidonichthys spinosus | reverse complement strand
GCTCCACGTGGATTCATCACATGACAGAGCTGGCTCGCATTAATAAGACTCTTTGTAGGACACACACACACACACTTCTCTCTTTCTGGCCTTATTAAAGCCACTCCTCCAGGATTCAGGCTGTTCGTGATGATGTCATCAGTTGTGTTAGAGGGACCCCGAGTGGCGAAACTCAGAAGTGCACCAGCTGAGAGCCGAACCTGCATATTAATGAGCAGGACTGACGCCATGGAGTCACGTGTCTTCTGGGGGTCTGGAGGGAACTTTCCGAACTAAACACAGTAAACAAAACAAATAAGTACTAATACAATAAAATTCTGTTTAAATGTAATAATTTTTTAAGTGCAACATTAAATAAATTGTTTTGATTTGACTATTTCATCATTTAATATTTGTAATTAATTATATTCTTGTGAAGCACTTTGTCGTCCATGTTCTATTAAAGGTGCTAAATAAACAAATATAAAACCTACATCATACTAAATTGCAGGAAAAACCCATTCAAGAACAATTTAATTGAACAAATTGTATTATGATAATGACGTTTTTGTGTTTTGATCATAATTCCTCAAGTAAATCTGTTATGCTGGATGATCGAATGGCCTCTGAAACTTTTACATTAGTGGCCATTTCTGACTATTTTTGTCATAAATGAAAGATGGTCGTCACTTTGTGGAGTTTGTTGGGGTCAAACAAGTGAAATGTCACACCTGTCCTTCATGGAGCAGCGTCGGAGGAGTTTCCATACCGAGAGTACGTTTACACCAGGTGGTTTCTCTGCTGTTACCGGGGAAATGTGCAGAAGCTCAACTAAAATAAAATCCCAGTCAGATGTAACACATGCTGCAACTCAGAGTGTAAACAAATTAGCAAAGAATTCAAATTGGATTGCAGAAGGTGATGGATGCATGCTGTGGATATGCTAATATGTCATCGTTTGTTATAGAAGACTAACTTCTTCTCGCCACAAGTTTAAAATAAATATGATAAAATACATTAAAAACAGAATGGATGTTAGCACGAGTCATATTTTTGTTATACAGGAAGAAGAAAATCTTGGATTTAGATACAAAAACACAAACAAATTGATTCTTTTTCAGAACGTTTTGTTAAAACGGGGTCTAAAAGCGGGGGATTTTAAATTTCAGCTTCGACTTTAAATCTGCAGCAGCATCTATTGGGCCTCCAGAGCCGGGACAGGAAGTGCTGTGTGCAACCAAAGGTCAAAAAGAAACTGGCTGTGATCAGTGTGTGTGTGTGTGTGTGTGTGTGTGGGCGAATCTCCAGAAGGAGAAACGGGGAAGAAAGGCCGAGGAGGGAGGAGCGAGGTTTAATCGAGACAGCAGAGAAAAGAGAGGGAGAAGAGTGTGTGTGTGTGTGTGTGTGTGTGGAAATGTTTTTGTGCATTGTGTGAAATGTGATCATGTCCTGGAGCCGCTCAGACAGCTGGGAAGTCCCCCCCCCCCCCTCACCTCCCCTCCCCCCTGGCGTCCAGCTGGGATCACTCCTGGGACGCCGTCCACTTCCCCCGGTTAACCCTTCGCCTGCCTTCGAGGAGCCGACAGAAAAACAACAAACGACGGCGTTGGAACTGAAGTCACATTTATTGATTTTAGTCAGCATGACTACCTTTACACAGACTCTCTGCTGGAAAACAAACAAAACACTTCATGGGGTTAGTTCAGCAGGAATACATCAGACTTCACTTTTTTGTTTGTTTTTTTCTCCACATTATGATTTTTTTTTTTTTTTAAAAAACACCCTGAAAATGTTTTACATGTTTGTTTTTCACTTTCTGTGTAAAGGTTCCCATGACTGAGAAACATGCATATGACATTTAGCCGTTATCAATATGCCACTAAATCATAATGCACATTATTGATAATAATACAGTACTGCATGACAATTTCAAATAAATACCAACGTACAGGTGAAAGTCGTTATTTCATATAAAGATATCAAACTCTCATTATGGATCAATACTGAAACACAATATGACAATATAAAGTTTGCACAGCTAATTGTATTATCACAACGCTATCGCTTCCAGCAAACAGAAAACTTTTTCATGTTTTTCCTTAAAACCTCTGAATTGCACTTTTATTTCCTCGCTCCTCGTCCGTATTGGTGAACTTTTTTAACGCCTCAACAAACAAGCCTTGGCTGTGAATGGCACTATTCAAGCTTGTTGATGCTTATTTTTGTTTTCTGTTTCCTGAAAACATAATGCTTAAAGATGATGTAAAAAAAAAGGAAAAGAAAAGATTCAATAAAATATATATATATATAAAAAACAACAAAAACAAAAAAGAGGAAAATGCGCTCTCTGCACATTTTCCCCCAACAATACTATTGATATCACATTATACCTTCACCAAACAATGCTAGAGATGTTTCCAATAGAACACCGATCAACATCGGATCGCATTTTTGTTCAATAACAAGGAGGCCAAAAGGGATTTCATTTGGTTTCCCCGACGTTTGGTCATAAAAAAAACCAAACCGTTTCTTTAATACCCCTGAATTTATTGAGTTGGGATCACTGACCTGCAGAATTCAACACAATGTCAAGATTTATTGAGCTAATTTTCATAAAACGACGATCTCACTCACTTATTGCTGCTCACAGTTATTTTAAAACCCCAAAGTCCTCACCTTTATAAAAAAAAAAGGAAAGAAAAAGGAAAAGAAAGTTGAACATAAAACACAAAGATTCTCCCTTGAAACAATGAAAGGCACTACTGGTCAAACCAAGAACTGAACAAACCAAGAAGAAAAACATAAAAACCCGATGCTCGCTTGGAGAGCCACGAGCCCCTCCCCCAAAAATCCGCCTTTCCTTAGTTTGTCTTCTTTTTCCTCGAGATTCTTTTCAACCTAAACGCTGCGCCAAGATTTGGCACGATAAACAAAAGGGAGAATGAAACAATTCCAATTTGGAATTTAATGGTCGCACTTGCAGAGAATTCTCAAAGTCAGTGATCCCGTTTCAGTGGAACGCCATCGGTAAGAAGTTAGGGGGGTAAAGAAAAATGCATCACACCACTCCGAATATCCCCCCCCCCCCACAAAAAAACACAACTTACCTACGCGTCGTCAAGTGTTATTTTTCGAACTATTCCTAGGAATAATAAATACATGAAAAAACCCAGAATTTGATCACCCTGGATTTTTTTTTGTTGTTTTTTTTTGTGTGTAGAACATGGCAGTAGAACAAACACAAAATAAAAGCTTAACATACGATGCAACAAAAACAATGATTATTTGATGGATAAACTCTTGCGGGTAACGTCATAATAGCTAGGTTTGTTTACTTGAGTAAAAAGTCTATTTTTATTTCTCAGGAGGACGTAATGATCCTATAATAACTCACAAACCTGTAATACTACCACGCTTTCCTATCGGTTAATAATAATAATCCTATATAATGAAAGTGCACAGATTAAAAAACAAACTAAAACAAAAAAGATGAACCCCATGTGTCCCCTCCCCCTTGGCTTCTCATTGGAGGGTTAGATCAGCCAATCACAAGCTCAGAAATGTCCATCAGCTCATTGGACCTGTGAGATAATCGGCTTCCAGCAGCAGCAAAAGTAGCCGTCACATATTTTTTTTAAAAAGTAGCTCAGTTTACTCGACTGGAAATCAGTGTGTTTTTTTTTTTTTTCCGAATAGCATTTTAGTGCCAACTCAAACTCAAATCAGCGGCGAGAATGGACCTCGTGTTGGTGCGTCGTCGTCCACGCGCTACGACTGTTATTACTGCAAAATGAAGAGAACAAATAATCAGCGTTAGCATTATTTTGTCAATCAAGCGCCGGCGGCCTTCGTTAGTCAAAGCTTTTGGAAGCCGTGTTAGGAAGCCGATGAGTCACGGGCGCCATGGCGACAAGAGTCACCACCCCGAAGTCGAAGGAGTCACGGGTTCACGTGCCATGCTGGTTAATGAAGAATGAGTGATGTGGTTGACGTGCAGGCTTACAATGACAAAGAGGATGCATCGAAACTTAAAAAAAAAAAAAGTGATGTGGGAGGAGCCTGCAAGCAGAGGTAGGAGGAGCTTATTAAGGGGGAGGCACGCTGTTTTTACAGACGCTGATTTCAAACTCGGCGACCGACGAGGAGGCGGGGTTCTAGTCCCAATCAGAGACTCGGTGACTCCCACTCATGAGAATCAATGTCCTCTGGTTGCCGAGCAACCAGTCTTCACTTTCCTTTATTGAATATTTTTTTCCCAGCTCTCCCTCCTCTAACTCCCCTGAACCGTTTTTTTTTTCTTTCTCCATCAACGCAAACTGATATAAAGAATATATATATTTCTATATAAATCACACTTTAGTTAAGTTAAGTGAATCTCAAACTTAAGGGGGTGATTGACGTCGGAGGAGGCGTGCACGGTGGCTCCGCCTCCACGCTGCTGCTGCTGGCGTGCCACCGCGGCTTACGGACTCAAGCAGGGTTGATCATCGATTAATTCGAGCTCCCTTCTCGGGATCCTGCAAGATTTAGAAAACCTGAACGTGATCGTATTAAGAATATAGATTCTATCTTTGTAGCATAGTGGGGGGGAGTAGAAAACACACACAATTTGATCAAATCTTGCAGGATTTTTCCTCACATCAACCCTGCTTTTAGTATCGTGAAGCTGATCCACAAGCAGTACATGTATAAAAACAACAAGCCCCACTCACATTTTTTTCCTATTTGCGTAGCTTGCAACGGGGTTAAAGCTATCGTGGATAAAAACACAGCTCTGTCCTCACACAGCAGAAAACAGAAAAGAACATTTCGGGGCCCTCCATTTGCAAAGGTTTAAAAAAAATACTAAAGCACACGAGGGCCCCGCCACGTAAACGCCGATATACAGGAAACACACGGGCAGATATCAGGGAACGCAGCGTTGGGGGCGGGGCTTTACATCAACAGATATATCAGGTGTTTGGGGGTCGACAGGCACTTTTGCTGAGCGGCCGGTTTTCGTCTCCTTTTCTGGATTTATTGTGCACGCGTGGATGATTTGTGCTCTTCTAGGATCTGTATTTCAAAAAAACTAAACGTATATTGTATCTCTGCTCACAGTAGTCGTTAGATCCATCTTAACGGAAGGAGGAACCCGAGGCACCTGTGCTGAAGTGCACTTCATTTTTGGGGGATTAGTCAAAACGTTAAATATGGCTCTGAACGGATCCGTCCCGTGGAACAATTATAGCCCTCCTGTGTGTTTTTGAACCAGACGCCAAACAACTCCTGGTTTTACAATGTAGAGCCCCGAGAGAACGTCTCGTAGTACATGAGAAGGTCTCGTAGTAGGAGAGAACGTCTCGTAGTACATGAGAAGGTCTCGTAGTAGGAGAGAACGTCTCGTAGTACATGAGAAGGTCTCGTAGTAGGAGAGAACGTCTCGTAGTACATGAGAAGGTCTCGTAGTACGTGAGAACATCTCGTAGTAGGAGAGAACGTCTCGTAGTACATGAAAAGGTCTCCTAGTAGGAGAGAACGTCTCGTAGTACATGAGAAGGTCTCTTAGTAGGAGAGAACATCTCGTAGTAGGAGAGAACGTCTCGTAGTACGTGAGAAGGTCTCTTAGTAGGAGAGAACATCTCCTAGTAGGAGAGAACGTCTCGTAGTACGTGAGAACATCTTGTAGTAGGAGAGAACGTCTCGTAGTACATGAAAAGGTCTCCTAGTAGGAGAGAACGTCTCGTAGTACATGAGAAGGTCTCGTAGTACATGAAAAGGTCTCCTAGTAGGAGAGAACGTCTCGTAGTACATGAGAAGGTCTCTTAGTAGGAGAGAACATCTCGTAGTAGGAGAGAACGTCTCGTAGTACATGAGAAGGTCTCTTAGTAGGAGAGAACGTCTCGTAGTACATGAGAAGGTCTCTTAGTAGGAGAGAATGTCTCGTAGTAGGAGAGAACGTTTCGTAGTACGTGAAGAAGTCTCGTAGTACGTGAGAACGTCAAGTAGTACGTGAGAACGTCTCGTAGTAGGAGAAAACGTCTAGTAGTACATGAGAAAGTCTCGTAGAACGTGAGAATGTCTCGTAGAACGTGAGAACGTCCCGTAGAACGTGAGAACGTCTCGTAGTAGGAGAAAACGTCTAGTAGTACGTGAGAAAGTCTCGTAGAACGTGAGAATGTCTCGTAGAACGTGAGAACGTCTCGTAGAACGTGAGAACGTCTCCTACCACACCCGACCACATAAAAACACTTACAATGAAAGAAAAGCTCATAAGCGTGTTCAGCTGCGAAGCCATGCGATTCTACTGACACTACTGAATTGGTGTGCTAGCATCACAGCTTTGTTTTTTTTTTAAATGATCCTGAATAAAAACACACCTGCGGTCACAGGTGCTCCTTTTTTCTGCCCAAACCCTCGTTCCATCATGAATCCAGCAGCCACGCCCACTCGTGTCTCGGACTCTCCCCGTGTAGAATCACACTGAGCATGAACGCCGAGGGAGATTGCATATTTATTTGTTTTTCCGTCAAGTTCCTTTTTTTTCTTGATAGACCTGATTTCGACAGTGGGGCTGCTGGAGGGTTCCGTCCTGGGGGGTCCAGGAGAGACAAGGCTTTTATTAAAGGAGCACCGATGCCGTCAGATCGACATCTTCTTTACGAGCCCCCCCCCCACCATGTGTTACTCCCACCAGGCCGGGACAAACATGCATGAAAGCTGCCACCTGTTTACATCATACGTACGCCACTATGACAGAGGAAAGAATAGACACCCCATGATACCCCACAACCCCCCCCATATATATATAACGGGGGGGGGGCTCTATAATCCACATGTCGTATATGTCTAATACAGTCCAAACGTCTAAGTGCACACTGTACATCTGCATTCCCCGAAGCGTTTACACACACGAGCAGCTGGTTAGTCACACGGCGCCCCCTAGAGGAGGCGAAGCGAGCGAGTGGGGCTCTTTAACACTAAGGCAGGGAGGGGGTTTGGCCCCTCCCCCCGTAAGGGCCCTCCCCCATCCCCTCTGTACACAGCGGTCCCTTTCGTGAAAGCCATCAGTCACAGTAGATCTTGTACTTCTCGCTGCAGAAGGCCGGCGGGCCTCCCAGGATGCCGTTGGGCATGGCGTTGTTGAGCTCCGGGCGGCCGGAACCGCCGCAGGTGACGCTCTGACTTACGTGGGGGAGGACGGAGGTGCCGATGGCGACGGCGGCGGTGTTGGCGGCCGCCTTGCTGCGGGCCCTGGCCCGGCCGCTGCTGCCTCCGCGGCGGGTCTGCTCGTGGTCGAACTCCAGGTCTTCCAGGCGCTGAGTCAGCGCCAGCTTCTGCTGGATGGCCATCCTCAGCAGGGAGTTGAGGGTCTTCTTCTCGTCCTCCGCCGCCGCCAGCTGCCTCTGCATCTGGTCCAGCTGGGTGACGTACTCGTCGCAGCTGGAGAGACAAAACAATCATTTATTTCATGCCATGTGCCACACCACAAGGGGGCGCTGCCAGTTAAATAACACCAAAGCAATGCTTGGCTTTGTTGTTGTTGTTGTTGTGTTTTGCACTAAAGCAAAACTGCAAACCTGAGGTACAAGTCACACCAACCAACAGAATGCTTAACCTTTCCCCTGGTAACACAGTGCTTTTTGCCACCACCAGATGGAGCCATTGAGCTGCACAGTGCAGAACCTGCTGAGCGAAGCAGAGCTGCTGCATTATTATTAACTCATGACATCATCAGTCATGTCTGTTCCCTCCAAACCCAACTTCACAAACTAAAAAGCATATTTTTGAGTCGTTTCAGCAGATGTTTCATAGGATACGGCCAGCACTCATGCACGCATGACTCTGTACCAATTCTTTATACATTTTCCAGGAAAAAATGAATGTTTTTGAGGTCTGTGTGGCCGTTGCCATGGGGTATAATTAACATTCATGAACATCTGAGCTCAGCGTTCTGCTTCTCCAGATAATATGACGAGGAGAACAGATCGCAAACACAAAAGGATGAAAGCCTTGACCTCGGGGTCACCGGCGAGATCCTGCATACGTCACCTGAGGACCAGACTAGAGGAGGGGAGGAGGAGGAAGATGGGGAGGAGAGGTCTCACTCCACTTCTCCTGCTGGATTGAGACTGTGATCTCCTCCACCTCCCATCGGAATAGGTGCTGCTGTCTCACTGTTACGAGTGCTGCACTGCGACAGTGTCACCTGTCTCCCCCCCCCCCCTCTGTTTGTGTCTGAGGTTAGACAGGTAGGAAGGTCATTATCTCCCCCTTTCACGCTTTCCTCCACATCTTCATTACGTTGCACTCTCATTCATCTCTCTCTCTGCTGCCTCTTATCTCGCCTCTCCAGCCTCTTCGTCTGCCTGCATCCGTCACTTTCTCCCCCCCCCCCCCTCCCCGTCTTGGATCCCTGTTTGTTGCTGGCAAAGCATTCTGGGTGACATTCTCCCAGCAATGACCGACACACCTCTAAATGAAGGGCGGCGTTGTCGTGTGGTTGAGTGTGGCATCGTTTCACTGCCTCGCCCTTCTCCCTGTTCTCCACCTGCTGCTGGAATATTTATTTATCTGGGAACACCCGACCTGCGGTGACACTTCACACAACCGCCTTTAACCTCTGGAGAACACAGGAATGCAGACCGGTTCATCTTTTATATTCGGATGTCTGCCGGCTTCAACTGTCATTTTCACAGCGAGTGTGAGAGAAAAACCTTGAACTTAGATATCACGTTGTTGTTGGGTCTTAAATGATTTTCCTGAAGACAAACTCTTGAATCAAATTTGAAAATCAAATTAACTTGTTTTGGATACTTTCTAGTTTCAAGTGGTATTTTGAGATGGTTATTTATTTCTAGGTGATGAAAACAATCTGAGACTAAAACAAACAGCTGTTCTGCTGTGTGTGTGTGTGTGTGTGTGTGTGTGGTGCTCGGCGTGACCTCTGACCTCGCCGGGACCACCATCCAAACAGACACTGCACCCTCCTTTCTTGTGTGAGCAGTTTGATTCCCAGTGGGACACACACCCAGACAACGGGGATCAATGCTGCTTCATTAAACCCAGTATGAGATGGAAGGGGGGGGGGGGGAGCTGGTGAGCCTTCAGAGGGCTCATCCACTCCTGCATGGGGGGGTTAGAGGGTGAGAGGGTGAGAGGGCGTGCCGTTTTTCCCGGGAAAAAAACGAAAACAAGAGGAGTCTATTCTGGAGACGGGAGTCGGGATACAATGGGAGCCTTCTGGGCCGGCTGATGGGATGCGGTGGCACAATGGCTGATGGGGGGGCGGGAGGCGGCGGCTGCTGCTGCTGCTGAACAGTCGTCATATTCACACCGCTGACAAACAGGAGCTTCATCTGCCTTTTAGCTCCGATTATTTACTGCAGCGATCGACATTTACGGCTGCATCGGAGGAGCTCGACTCCTTCACGATCTGAACATCGATGACGCCTCCAAAGAGAGACACGACCTCCTCCTCAGCTGTTTGTCTGGAGCTCGATTGGTCACAGTGGGGTGGGACGGAGATCATGGAGAGAGCAGGGAGGAGGGATGTGAATGAAAGGACGACAACACAACAGAGCAGCGGGGTGAGGGTTTAAGACCCCGTTTTTAAACATACATCATTTACACGAAAATGGAGGTTTTATCACGGAAAACGACCATTTCTGAAAACTCTAGATACTGGATGAAACGGAGTCAGAGTATGCAGAAAGTGTTGACCCTTTAGAAAGGCAACAGGAAGTCACTCTTCGTCGTCGTCGTGGTTGAGGACTCTGATTGGCCTGCATTGCTTTATCCTACAAACCGTAACGAGAAGCGTGGCTGTGATGCCTCTCGATTTATGTGGATTCATGTCAACAAAACACCCGGCTATGTGTAAATGTGCCATTAGTTTGACTCTGAGAGTCTGACTGTTGATCTGAGGAGAAGAGAACATGCCCGGGCATATCTGAGGAATGTTAGAGGGTGGGGAGTCGGACCCCTGGAGACTGCAGCTGAACCAGACACTTGGAAAACAAGCCGCCGTCCTCTCACTCACTTTAAAGGATTTCATGCAACTGAAATCTACGAGACGACACGAAAGGATCCCATAAAAACCTTTGTTCAACCACCACACATTTGTATATCTGAGAGTTTTCCACGTCTCAGAGTGGTGATTACCATGAAAACAAAATGTCAAATTAGGCTTTCTGTCGCCCCCTTCCTCTCTTTCTTTCACAGCTGACTAGAGGACCGGGTGTTTGGTGGTGAGGGAGGATGGAAGGGGGACGGAGAGGTTGGGGGGGGAGTGTGGGAAACCTCGCTCAGGCGAGTCCCCCAGACTCTCAATGAGTCCCCCTGACCCAGCTCAGCGCCGCATAGGACAGAATTTACATACCAATACGGGAAAGCCGTAAACAGGCGTTGCAGAGGGTTAAGAGCATCATTATCTTAAAAAGGGACACCTCATCCCCGTCAAAGATACACAGTACAGATTTGAGATCGGACTATTTAGTTCAGGGTTCCTACATGTTTGTCAAGTCAAATTCAACCACTTTTCAAGCATTTTCAAGGTGCATTTCCATGCTTTTCCAGCCCCTTCCAACTGTGGTAAACTCCATCTTTGTACCAATCCAATGGTCAGTATTCAGTCTACTTATTCTGTCACTTGTTCATCACATTAAATGAGATGTTATTGTCCTCTAAACAACCAACATGATGTTTGGAGACAGCTTTTTACAGAAGGACCACAAATGAAAGGAAAACTAATTCCACTAACAGATCCACAGAAATATAATCACCAACTATTTTCATCATCTGTTCATCATCAAAAGTCATTTTTCATAAAGAAATGTCACAAAATGCTGTTTTCAGTCCCTCAAATATGGAGATCTTCTTTTCTCTGTTCTATCATAGATGTCATCACATACAACACACAATTCAAGACCTTTATTCTAAATCCAAGCACTTTTCAAATCTTGAAAACACCCACACTAAAATCCAAGTGTTTTCAAGGATTTCCAGCACCCGTACCAACCCGTTAGTTCTGTCATGAAACTGATTTCTAGGAAGTGTCCAACGAGTTACGATAGAAGGCCGAAACCTCAGAAACGAGGCAACTCACACCCGGATTGATAAACGGCACGCGACAGGAAATAGTCCCTTTAAGCCTCTCGTGCAAAAGAGGCTTAAAGACAGACAGTTCACGCCGGCTCCATGTCTCCACAGCTAATATAATCTCACACCTTCCCTGCACGGCTGTAACGGCGAGAGAAGATACAACTCCAGAGAGTAAAAACATTCACAGGAGTGAGAGGATGACAGTTTCGTGTTACACCTTCTGCCTCGGCAGTGCACCAAAACGCCCACGGCATCACACACTGTCGGGTTTCCCTGCGGTGACTAACTGATTAGACACTGTAGGTATATGGAGTTACTTCAGGGAGGGGGCGGGGCTACTGTATGGCGTCAGATGATGCCCTTACATTCCCTGCAGCCTCTACAGTACCGTCTAACCATCTAACCCCTCCGCCCGCCACCCTCCTCTTCTACCTCTCCTCCCTCCACACAGCTCCAGCTTTGCTTTGGAGTCTTAAAAAGACCGTCTCAGCATCTCGCCGCGGCCATCTGGACGTGCGCCGATATCGACAGGAGAAGTGGGCGTCGGCATCTTTAAAAACGCTCACAGAGAGGAGGAGCTGTTCGGCTGGAATCACATCTAAAAACATAACCGACTGCACTTATTTCCTCATCTATCTCTCACACACACACACACAGACACACACACAGACACACACACACACACACACACACACACACACACACACAAACACACTGCACTTAAGTCTACTATGTGTTGAGGGGTGAATGTGTAATCCAGACCAAGATGAGGTGGGATTATGCACAGAACCTTTGACCGGCTTCCCTTTAGAATCAGAGAAGATTAGTGTGTGTGTGTGTCAGCCAATCTGACACTCACACACACACATAACTGGTCAAAAACACTGCCTAAGTGACATATTTAAATGATACCCAGATTAGATGCCTTCTGTTCTCTACAGTATCGATGCTGGAATCCCGTCCTGACCGCGATTCTCAAAAACAAACAATACAAGAGACGTAGCCTAAATATGGTAACCATGGATTACATGAAATGATAATCTTAATCTTTACTTTACCTGTCTGCATACTGGCAGGGTTTGTGATTCATGTAAATAATAATAGAGATGGGAGAAATAATCCATTCTATGTTATGTTATTTTGGAATATTTCCCCCCTTCTCTCGACTCATCGCCATAAAAACAGAGATGCATCGTCTATCGTCAACAACTAGGACCTCCTCTGTGACATCATCAGGAGTGGTATGTAAGTCTGATATTAGGGGTGGGGGGGGGGGGGTGAAGCGTTTTCTCACCGTGTGGCGAACATGGCTCGGAGGGAGGAGAAGGTGGCGGCGTCCTCCTTCAGGGCTTTGAGCTCGTTCCTCAGCTTCATCATGGTCTCCGTCACCATGGCCTTCTCGTTCTCGTACTTGCTCTTCAGATTGGCCAGAGCCACTTCAGCTGTCTGCGGGGGGGAGGGGGGAGAACAAAAGGGTCAGAGCAGCTGGAAGGCGACTGGTGGGGGGGGGGTTGTACTTCCTGCTGCAGGAACCACATCACCTATTACTTTCAAGTCATTCCGGCCCAGCAGCTTCTAGTTGTTATTGTAAGCCGCTGGTTTGAATCCCGTAGGTGTGTGGTGGGCTTTCATCTCGCCTTTACTATAAAGGGCAACTGCATACACAATGTGTCTTTGTGTGTGTGTGTGTGTGTGTGTGTGTGTGTGTGTTCCTCTCTGGACAGCTGACATCACTGTTATAGATCTCTTTGCTGCAGCAGCTGAATCGACCTGAAATAGCTCGACGACCCTCTTTTCTTCTGCTTCTGTCTTTCAGTGACAAATGTTCTGGAGGGATCCACACACACACAACCACACACACACACACACACACACACACACAAAGAAAATAAGCACACACACCTGCTTGTTGGCCTTGAGGACGGTCCTCAGGGTGGCGATCTGCTCCCTCTTGGTGCTGAGCAGCGACTTCAGCTTGAGGATCTCCTGCATGCAGGCGTCCTTGTCCTTGTCGGCGACGGTGCCGAGCTCCAGGGAGGCGACCCGCTGGCGGGACAGCTCCGTGGTGCGGTCCACGGCCAGCTGCAGGTGTTTGATCTGGTCCCGGATGATGGCCACCAGGTTGTAGATGTTCATGGGCTCGCGGCGGTGCTCCGACCCGGGGGAAGGCAGCGAGGAGGAGACGGGCGAGGCGCCGCCGTCGCCCAGGTCGGTCCTGCCGGGCTCGGGGAAGAGGCCTTTGGTGAGCAGGATGGGGGAGCGGCGGCCGCGGCCCTCGGGGCTGCTCCGGCCGCCCTTGCCCTCCTTGTAGAAGTCGAGCATGACGCGGTTGGGCGTCTCGTTGTTGCACATGCACACGTGGTTGTAGAGCGTGGCCAGCTCCTCGCTGAAGGTCACCAGCTCGTCCTGCGCCACGCTCAGACTGCCCTGGGACTCGCCCGCCACGTCGCTCAGCTGGGGAGAGAGAGAGGCGTCAATTAGGGTTTAGTCTTCAAGAAAGTTGACCTACTTTTTCGGGAAAATACCAGATAAAATTCAGAGGAAAGACTCCCACTTGTTTTTAACAATGAGGGCAGCAAAAATTAAACAAATAACAAAGAAACTGGTTAAAAAATGACCACTTTGTTAATCATGAATGAAATGGAGACTATGAGGATTTCATATGTAAAAAAGTTGACGTAAAAACACCAGGATGTCTCTATAAAGAGGAACATCTCACCTTGCGCAGCTCCTTCTCCAGCTTGGCCTTCTGCTCTCGGTCCGACCGGCTGCTCTTCTCCAGAGTCGCCAGCTTCCCTTCCAGCGTGGAGACATCTATCTCCAGACGGGTACGCACCTCCTCGTAACGGGACTGGCAGGCCTGGTACTCAGTCTTCAGGGTCTTCAGCTCCTCCTTCAGCTCTCCGGCTTCAGACACGGCAACCTGGCAAAGCAAGAGCAGCGGTTGGGATGAGATAAACTCACAAATCCCCCGATTTTAAAACCCAATCTGATATTTTGTCTTAAAAGCAGTACCTTGTACTTGCACTCCAGGATCTCGGGCCCGTTGATGTCCACCTCGTAGTAGTCTCCGTCCTCGTGGCTGTCGCGCTCCTTCTCGTTGTCCAGGGCCGACTGGCGCTCCTTGCTGGCCTGGAGCTTGCGGATGGCGTTGAGGTTCTCCGTGAGGCGGTTGACCTTCTCCTGATGCTCGGACAGAGCGCCGTTGGCCTGCTCCAGCTGCTTCTGGGAGTCCTGCAGCGTGGACAGCAGGTTGACCTTCTCACGCTCCATCTGAGGAGAGAGAGGAGCACAAAGGCATCGGGGTCATTGTACAGCGCTCTCCGCTCGGCTTATCGCATGCTTGAATTTGTTGGGTAACTCGATGTCGGGCTACGCGAGGCTCATCGCCAGCAGCTCAGCATCAGAGTCGGGACGACCTTGGCGATCTGCTGGCCTGAGTTCAGCTCGCCGCTGGCGGCTCGTCTTACACTGATGTCAGCGCCGAGCTATTTCAGAAGCTGATCTGTAAATAATGAAATGCATGTCCAGGCTCATTCTTTTATTAATGTGGAATTTAAAATGGGGATTTAATTTGCAGAAATGGCTCATAAGGGAAGCTTATAAGAAAGACAGAGTCTGATTCTTTTTGCATGTAAGAACATATTTGACATTTTCTACATTTGGAAGAGGGGCTTGTGGGCAGACGTCCCCTCCTGTTCCTGCTGAATCCCTATTGGATGATGTCACACATTGCCGGGGACTAACGGGCTGATATCCGAGGAGCGGATGTCTCGGATCGATCGTTGAGTACCTAATCAATTCAACGAGACGCGGTAGGAGACGAACAGAGTCGGGTTAAATGAGTAAAAGGAAGCCTCTCTTTGTCCGCTGCGCTCTGATTCTGGTCTGGAATCTGTGGAATGACCTGGCAGGAGGTTCCAGCAGGACTCGCTGCCGGGTCGCCTCAAACACTTTGTCCCAGATTGAACCCCAACGGGGAGAATCATGGCGGGGGTTTACTTAAACTTTATTAACCCAGCGTCCGTGTTTGTGTTTAGAGGAAGGTATCTAAATGAAAACCGGAATCCTTTAGACCTCAGGTTTCCCCCCCTTACTTTCTGGTAACCATGGTGACCAGTCAGGCGTGGCCTTGGGACTCAGGGGGTGAAGAGCAACGCAGATGGCAGGTCCGCTGGTGCAACCACCCGCTGCCTCGCAGGGCTAGCAGAGCCTGAAGGTGTGTGTGTGTGTGTGTGTGTGTGTGTCTCCCTGGATTAACTTTGCTAGAGGGGGATTTAGATCCCCAGAGCAGCCCAGATCAGGATCTACTGACTCACACCTGCAACCCACTCAAAGACACGGCCTTGTCTGTTGAATGGATAGTTATTATTCACTAAAAGTGGACCGATCTTTTCATTAAGAAGAAGATGAAGAACAAACCTGCATCAGCTGCTGTTTGAGCTTCTGGATCTCGGAGATGTTCAGTTCGCTGAGCAGGTCGTCCACGAGGCTCGGCGCCGGGTGGAGCGGCTCGTCCTTCTCCGGCGCCGTGATGCGGTTGTCGCAGGTGATGGCGTTGGCCAGCTTGGTGAAGCCGTTCTCGTAGCCGTGGAGCGCGTCGTCGTTGTTGGGCTCGGTGGCGTCGTCGCTGAACTTCAGGCCGTCCAGAGAGATGCTGAGAGGGCTGAGAGGGAGGAAAAGTGACATTCTGTGATGCTGACAGGGTTCCTACACCTTTTCCAAAGTCAAATTCAAGCACTTTTCAAAGCATTTCAAGGCGCATTTCCATGCTTTTCCAGCCCCTTCCAGCTGTGGTAAACTCCATATTTGTACCAATCCAATGGTCAGTATTCAGTCTACTTATTCAGTCACTTGTTCATCACATTAAATGAGATGTTATTGTCCTCTAAACAACCAACATGATGTTTGGAGACAGCTTTTTACAGAAGGACCACAAATGAAAGGAAAACTAATTCCACTAACAGATCCACAGAAATATAATCACCAACTATTTTCATCATCTGTTCATCATCAAAAGTCATTTTTCATAAAGAAATGTCAGGAAATGCTGTTTTCAGTCCCTCAGATATGGAGATCTTCTTTTCTCTGTTCTATCATAGATGTCATCACATACAAGCACTTTATTCTAAATCCAAGCACTTCTTCCAACCTTGAAAACACACTAAAATTCAAGTATTTTCAAGGATTTCCCCGTAACAACCCTGCGTGCTTTTTTCTTTGTTTCTTCATACCTGTGACAAAGCGTGTCTCCGATGTTCATATAGTGGGAGAGCTCCTTCCTCAGGGAAGCTTTCAGCTCACGCTCCGTCTTGATGGTCTCCACGGCCTCGGCCAGCTGACGCTCCGCGATCTCCTTCAGCCGGATGGCGTCCTCCAGCTGGCTGTTCAGGAACTGGGTGTCCTCCTCCAGACGACGGATCTCATGCTTCAAGCCCTCGAACTCCACCTGGGGGACGGACGACATCGACGAGTTTAAATACAACCGGATGAGCTGACGTTATTCAAAATCATGTTCGTTTAGAAACAAATCCACTTCATTTGCCTTTCTAATTCATTTTAAGTTAATTGGATTTGGGGAATCCTTTTTTTACACTGGATGCGTAAAAAGGAAGGCGCCCACTTGTGTTTTCTTTCATGCCCTCTGTGATGGATATAGAGACGGGAATCCGAGATGACAAGAGCGTATGGGAAGAATTAGGAGCTCAGGCATAAACGCTAACATCAAATGGAGATATCCTTCTCGGAGAATCAGCCGTTTTATGTTTGTGGATGTCTCTCCTCTTTCCACTCACTTGATTACACCCAGGAAGTGTGTTTTCCACCGTGAAGTGTTAGTGACACTTCTACAAACGGCAAGCATTCTAACAAAACAAAAGGATCTCTTTATCAGTGGATGTTTTTTTGTTATCCTAATTAAATCTGGATATTAAAGAGGGTCGTCTAATCAGTCGGAGACGGAGAGAGCTGATGAGTGGGAGGTGGAGGCCCTGCAGGGCCCTGATGAAACTACCAGTTTAATGAACTACTGCATGATAACCAGCAGCGAGGGCATGATTCAGACTGGCTGCAGCTCCGTCCTCCTCACCTGGCTCTGCTTGAGCACGGAGACCTGCTTCTGCAGCGAGATGTTCTCCTCCTCCAGCTCGCTGTAGTCCTGCAGCAGACGGGCCTCCCGGAACTTGTACTCCTTGATGTCGTCGCGCAGCTGATTCCTCTGGAGCTCCACCATCTGGCCGTTCTGTAGGGGGGGAGACGGAGGAGGGGGGGGGGGAAGAGGGGGGGGGAGGCGTCAGCGACCACTATTACAATCTCGTTTGAGTGTTGGAGAGAGACGGAGATTGATTGGATATTGTTGCTTGAGTTTAAATGTTAAGTGTCGCGCTGGCTCTAAATCACGCTAGATAAGGAAGGCCTCCCATCTGGTCAAACCCAGTGTGTGTGTGTGTGTGTGTGTGTGAGAGAGGGTGGTGCCAGGTGTCTGTCTGGGCGGTGGGCCATAAGTGTGCCCGCCTGCCAGCTCTGATGGAGGCTGAAGCCTACTTATCTCTCTGGTAGTGGCAGCCTTTCAATGGCCGGGAAGCACTCGGATGGTCTAATGTTCTCTGGAGGAGTTAGATGAGGCTCGGCTCTCTGTGCGGGAGGACTACTCACATGCAAAACGGTAGAAGTCACAAGTGGTGCAACAAAAAATACACAAAAAAGTGTCTTAAATTTCAGGTGGAATTTAAAACGTGAAATTAGGACTGTTTTCAGTGTATTTTGAGTGTGTGTCTGTGAGGCAATATTAGGGCTAAAGAAACTCTTAGTAGCCTCTCATATGATTCATGATGAGTTGATTTAAATCGATGTTCCTCCACAAAGAATCACAGAAAAGTGCTACTTTAAATCTGGTATTAACGGAGATGTGCTCACGTTTCTTGGAAAAATATTCATAATATCATTCATGGCATGAAACAAAAAAAGCCTTAAAACGACTTTAACTACTGAAGAAACTGAACAATTAGTCGATCCTGAGGGAAATACCTGCAATATGACAGCCTTACTGCTACTAATAAACTGTAAGTGCAGCTGGCTCTCTCTCCTGCTGTTCAGGAAAGGATTCATTCATTATATAAAAGGTCAGAGAGGTAAGATACATCATCCTGATGGATAGAAAACTCCCTTTTAATAACAAGAAGAGCTAATTCGTGTAACCTCCTTAACAGTCCACATTTAGCAGAATCTAATATTCATAACTGGTTTAATTGGTGTAAAATCACCTGAAACTAAGAAGAGCTTTGTTGTAAAACTAATTTTATAGTGGGCTATATTAAATACATATCTGGGTCTGTCACATGATGCATAGGCATAAAAATACTTAAAAAAGGAGTCTGTAAACAAACTTTTTGAATAGCTCTTATCATTCATTAATCATTAGATCCTAAATGTTGAAACTAAATGGCAGCGAATGAGTCCGAGACTGAAGTTGGGCCGAGGGTTGGGAGGCGGGGCTTAAGTAAATGCTCTATGGGCTAGATGCCACCAAATCCTACACAATGTGCCTTTAAAAGGCAGCTTCCCAGTCAAACGCTACTCATAACTGAGTATAGTATACAACGGTTTTATTAATTACCAACACGTCACGCTCCACATCTAACAAGAAAAAAAAAAAGAAAGATTTGTTTGTGTTGCTCTCTCTCTAGTGAGAGATCCCTAGCTGACTCGCCCAGAGAGGAAACTTGATGAAGAACACGCTCCTCGTTTGCTCGGCGTGATAATTCATCAGCACGTGCAGAGCTGACGTTTGAAGGTGCATTAATATTCATCGCTGTGGGGGGGATAGCGCATGTCTAATGAGCGTGGGTGTTTGCATGACTGCATAATGCATGAGCTTACAGATCAGTCCCACCACTAAGCATCGACGTGGTCCTGACTTCTGAGATCTGATCTAAAAAATAAATCATAGATTCAGATGCTCTAGATGTCAGCTCTGGACTATTAAACTACACAATTATTATTTCATTAAGACCTTGAGTGTAATCGCGGCGCCACTGGAGTAATCTGTTGTTTTTAAACTCAACAAAGCTGCACCAGCTGGTGGTTCAGGTCTTCTCCTGGTCCGGCTGGTCGGTGTGTGTTTGCGTCTCAGCTGGAGGGGTCAGTGCCGTTTGGTCCCGATGAAACCTGATTACTATCCTCCTCCAATCTGATTACAATGCAAACCAGCGCTTTGACCTTTCACCCAGCTTCCACGTCCTCTCTGCTGCCCTGAGCCCCTCAGAGACTGAACTCATCTGGGGTTGCGTTGGCCATGTGCGACCCTGCTACGAATAACGTTCAATCATGAGGAGCTCTCCTGGGAGTATCTGTAATATGTCGGGATGGTGTGTGGGGGGGCAGTTAGACACCAGGGTGTGGTATTTTGGACCCCCCCTGCTTGCTGTCGTCTGAACAGCTGCTTTAACACGCCCACGTACCACACACACACAGACAAACATGTCACCTCCGTTCTGAGTGGGTGGTTTGTACACTAAACGTTATAAACCCCATGTTTAAAAGCACAGCTATGTGTGTGCATGCATGATAAAGCGAAGCCTCTCGTAGCGTGCTGCTGAACGTCACGAGAGTCTCACTTTCAACTCCGATGATTTCCCTTTTTCACCATTAAAACTGCTTTTGACATGAGCTCCGCTTTAAATCTCCCTAAAGCTCCGAGTCGTTTTCTCGATGTGTGTTCTGAGCCGCTATTACCTCCAACAGCTCCATCGCTTAAGTTTCAGGCTTTACACACTAGTGGAGGTCAGAAATGTGCTAATGCTTCGTTAAAGAGTCCTTAATAACTGCTGAGACTTTTTTTTTTGTAGAAATGCATTTCTGAAAATCCATATTAACTAGCTTTATATCCTCCTGCTTGGCTCCCTTGAAAGTGCTGCCCAAGAAGAAGCATTATTGATGTAGTCGCACAGACAGGCTCAGTATGAATATATATATATTATATATTTATTTTCTCTCTTGCTCTCCCGCTCTGCTGACCTCTACTTCCCTCTCCACGTCTCACTCCAGTAAGTAAGTCCAGATCAATACTTTAAAACCCCCCTTTTCTCGGCTTCTCATGTCTCACTCTGCCTTCAGAGACCATGTATCCGTCACAGCTGAGTTCCTTCCTCCTACGCAGCTTCGGTTCCATGATCATATCTACTGTATCTATCAGATAAAAAAGGAGAAGTCATCCACTTCTGCCTGTAAATCTCTGCTGCTATTGAGCGATTTTGCAGTCTTTAGTGAGCTAAATGAAAAAAAAACAACAAAAAAAAAACCTTCTGTGACCTGTCAGTTTGCGGCGAGGCGAGGTCACGTCAGCCCGAGTTAAATCTGACTCTAACCGAGCCGAGCAGATCCAGGGATTACCTTCAGGAGAGACCAGAAATGTATCACAGTATAAGTTTAGTGATGAGGCTCCCACTGCTGCTGTCAGAGTGCAGAATGTGGGTGAAAGCAGATCTGCTTTTATCCTCCTCTTCCGCTGCGAGCCACCGTCGTTCTATTCAGACCAGCCAGACTCCATTAACGAGTCAAGGTCGCACTTTTCAATTAAAAAGTACAAAGTGAAAGGAGGCTTGTGCGTGCATGGCTGACCGTCCTTTGCCCACGGTGTGACAGTGTGAACAGACACCGGGGTGAAAGTGTGCCTGCTTGCACTCAACAACGATTTTTTTTTTTAGGTCAATACTATGAGAGTGGAGGGAAGTGTGCACGTGAGCGCGTTCACACCCATTAGCTGATTTGTGTGTTTGTTGTTGTTTTATTAGGACCCATTGATCCGGGACGGACAACCTCTTTGGTGCAGGGAGCCGGGGGGGCTTAAATCAAGATGGACACACTTACAGAGCTTCCTTAAGCCGATGGTAAATGATGGAAATGATTAGGGGTCAATAGCAGATCTGTGTATATGAGAGAAGCGCTCCTCTTAAGGGCTTAAAATAGTCATCAATCTGCCAGACGTGCCACTCAGAGGCAGCGTGATGAAGTGGGACGGATCAGGTGATGTTGGCGCTGTGGACAGATAACCCACATATCTGGCTGTGGGTCATGGACAGCAGTAGTAGTAACCCATCACTGATCCCTCTTGGCATTAATATCATGAACAATAATAAGGCAGTCGGCATTAAGACCCCAGAGTCCTCTAGGAGACCTGTGACATTATGATAACAGCAAACCTTCCCTGGATTCCTTTACCACTCAACTCTGACCTTTCAATAATAAAAGGTAAAGCATCAGCCATAGCATTCGAATCTGAGTAGAAAGGCAATGGATACGGAGGAGGATGGCTGGCTAGTTAGCTTCGTGGCTAGTTAGCTGTAATGTGAAACAATGTTGTTAGCTGCATGGCTAGTCAGCGGCATGGCTAGTTAGCTGGGTGGCTAGTTAGCTGCGTGGCTAGTTAGCTGTAATGTGAAACAATGTTGTTAGCTGCATGGCTAGTCAGCGGCATGGCTAGTTAGCTGCGTGGCTAGTTAGCTGTAATGTGAAACAATGTTGTTAGCTGCATGGCTAGTCAGCGGCATGGCTAGTTAGCTGCGTGGCTAGTTAGCTGTAATGTGAAACAATGTTGTTAGCTGCATGGCTAGATAGCTGCATGGCTAGTTAGCTGTGTAGCTAGTTAGCTGCATGGTTAGTTAGCTGTGTACCTAGTTAGATGCATGGTTAGTTAGCTGTGTAGCTAGTTAGCTGCATGGTTAGTTAGCTGTGTACCTAGTTAGCTGCATGGTTAGTTAGCTGTGTACCTAGTTAGCTGCATGGCTAGTTAGCTGTGTACCTAGTTAGCTGCATGGTTAGTTAGCTGTGTAGCTAGTTAGCTGCATGGCTTGTCCTCAGGAGCGACTGCCCACCACCAGCCCATGGCACCTTTCCCCGTAACCAGTGTAGCATTAAAGCATGGTGGCATAAGAGCAACTGAAGTACTGCTCTCGTATCACATCTGCTCCACTATTCTGATTGTAACACCCCCCTCCCTCTGTCAGGTGTTTAATCCAGCCGGTTCAAGCAGCACTTCAATGAAGGGGGAAAGCTGAATGTCTGACGGCGTCACTGAGATGGAAAAACCCGATCAGTGTTTAACATTACGGTGATTGATTAAAACACCTTCATGTGTGTGCTTGTGAGGGGAAAGTGAATCATTGCTGGACGATAAGTTAAGGCAACAACATCCTGAACGAGGGGAATGTCGGAAGGAAGCACTGCAAGCGAACGGCGTGGTGACGCCGAGACGGAACCCTAATCCCGTTTATTTTACGAGTGTGACTAGAGTGTAAAGATAAGCTGAACTACACTGTGTTTTTTTTTTATCTTTGGCTCTGCTAGCAGGGAGGCGACGGGGATGCCCGTTCTGTGTGGATAATGGCAGCCATCACTTCTCTGGAGACTTGAGATTGAATTTAATGAAGTCACGGCTGTTAGAGCGCGCCTCCTGACAACGTTACTGGCTCTTTGTGGAGGTTTAATCCTGTAGACTGCAGCGTGGCAGCGTGTCTTATCGGGGCGCTCGGGGGCGCAGCGGCGTTGGAAGACCGCCGGGGTGGTTTGAGCATGATGTCAGAATCCAGCTGAAAACACCCGTAACCGAGTGTGAATGAACACTGTGGAATAGTCCGATAATGAACGACATTATCTCGTGATTCATTCGGGAAAAACATGATGTCACTGAAGCTCTCGGCCTGAGTTCATCGTCATATTACAGAGGAAGCTTGCAGGAGCAAAAAATAAATAAAAAACTCACTTTTGGGCAAACAAAAGGCAACCGTTACAGCCCAACTGTCGTTCAATCACCATCCTGGTCCCAGAGGACCACCACGGTCCACCACCGGGTGCTGAATTTACTCATTAAGCCTTTTCTCCTTCTCCTTTCGTACCATTCTCCTCACCCCCTTTTTTTCCTCTCCCTGCTTTCTGGGTCTAATTTGTAAACCCGGGATACAAAGACCTCTTTCAGGTCCCCGTCGGTCCGGACACAATGCCAACGTCGGTGCCCAGACTCTCCCTCCATTTGCTTGCAGCACACGCTCCCTCCAAGCACCCACACAGAAGTACCATTAGGAGGGTGTCATTATCTCCCCATACATAGGGCAATTTACAATCAGGCCCCTTTTTTATCCGGCCAATTAGAGCCGGCCGGCAGCATCGGGGTGTTTGTGATGGGAATGGCGTCTGCAGAAAGGCCATCATGCAACAGCAGTTACAGCAAAGCTGTAGAACAGATATGCAGGGAACTATATACATGATTTCACCAATAGGATCAGCTCTAACTGCAGGCAGGACATTTTTATCATGGTGACAGTGGCGAAAGCACATCTGGCTTTCATTACATCCAACTTATACCAACTTATATGCAGAGCTGAGCAGCAGCTGGCCTAATTATAGTGGAATTTGGAGCCTAAGTCGTTTTTTTAAAGTCCTTTTTTCACTAATCTCAAGTAAAGAAACGGCTGCTGACATCCGTCTCAAGCAGCGACTCACAGAGAAGCAGCGGTGACTCCTGCAGCTGCCTGCCAAATGACTTCAGACTCACTCAGGAGGACACCCCCGTTTTAACTCCCCCTCCTCCTCCTCCTCCTCCCCCTCCTAATTGCACTGGATTACAAACTTGACCTGCAAAAACCGAGGAGTCGGCTAAAGATTTGGACCACTGAAGGGTTTAACTACCACCAAGTGAGAGCATTACACAGAGAGGGAGTGCTGAACCAAACTGCAGGATGCCAAATGCCATGTTACACCCAATTCTCATCCAAAATGTCTGCATGCATGTTGTGGAAAACGTGCAAGAAGAGCTTATACGCTTGGCCGTTAATTTGGATGATTTCAGATTACCTTTCTGTGGAATGGAGGTGTTTTAGGATACTCTGGATTTGATTTTTTTTTATTTTGGGAACATATTTGTAGTCTTCTACTCTTCTAAAACCATGCGGTCACAGAATGTGATGAACACCCTGAAGCACATGTTTAAATTGATGGTTTTAGCACCAAAATGAAGAGTTGCTGGAGAGAATCCTTGATGCGATAGAACAACTAAGGACTGGAGCTGCTTCCTGGTGTATGTAGCATGCAGCCGCCTAGCACATGTTTAATTTAAACAAGTTGAATCTCTTCCATCTCTTCTCATACAGCTAAACTCATCAAACAAGCTGCAGCTTCAAAGTCGCGACCACCTCTTTAATATTTAATATTCTAGCCTCGACTCGGCTGTCAAGGGAGGATGGGGCCGAGAAAGGTGAGAAGCTCCTGTCAAACTCATCTCTTTTAAGTCTCTCCGTCTCCAAAGCGCTGCACATCTCCCACTCTGTGATTTCAACCTCATCACACAAACATGCATGCTCCCCTGCAATGAGGTCGATGAATGTACGGAGGCAGCCAGCCACAAAGTGGGCGCAGACAATAAAGGGTTAGCATCATGACAGTGGAGGAGAATATGAAAACACGTTTGCTGGAATGTGTGGATGATTTAGAGACGTGGCTCGGTCATATCCAGTCGTTAAACAATATTAATGATTGATTATTCAGGTAAGTGCATGCTTTCTTTTTCCCCACGGAGCATGTTTCCCATGGCCATAATTATAACTCCACCCTGCATCACAATGGGACATCTGGATCTGCGTGATTAGTCTCCAGCTTGGCGTGTCAGAAACAACACAACCCTGCAGTTACACCCTAAATATTACTTGGATGGTAATATCAAACGCATCGCAGTAATTATGAAGCACTAAAACGTGAAAAAGCTGCGAGCCTCGACTCTCGCCTCGACTCTCGCCTCGACTCTCGCCTCGACTCTCGCCTCGACTCAACAGGGCTTCATGAAAACAATAATAACATCGACAAACACGCGCGTTGATATTCCTTGAAATGACTTGGCCATGACCCTTCAAACATCCTATGTGCCGTGTGCATCAGCAGCATGACTTGAAATGAAAACGAGGATCAGTTCTGTGGTAATCCCAGGTGTGTGTGTCAGACTCTCACCTCTCTCATGTCCTGTGAGATGGTGCTCAGGCGTTCGTTCTCCGACTGGGTGTTGGTGAGGATGTTGCGCGCCTGACGGAGCTCCGTCTGCAGATCCAGGACCCTCTGCTCGTAGTAGGCCTCCTTACAGGCCGACTCCTGGATCAGAGACTCCTCCCGGCTCTCCCCGTCCGCTGCCACCTTCCTGTGGTTGGAGTAGGCTTGTCCGAAGGCCTAGAGGAAACAAAACGGGGAATATGAGAGTTATTTAGAAGCCCTGATATGTTTTTTTTTATATTCTAGAGATGTATGTAAATCAGAGGATGAAGCTATACGAGGACAAAGGTTTGCTTTGTGATTCAGCTTTTTAAAGCGACACTAATCTCTTTTATTGTGGTTCAGCTAAGGACTAAGGGCTGGAAAACCTCCCCAAAATACCGCCGTCGCCCTCGGAGATAATCAGTCCATCTGGGCTGTATCATCATCCCCCCCCCCCCCGCAACCAAGATGGGCCGCCCCTCCACGTGGTGCTCTGCAGTGACTCTGCAGATGGAAAAACCAGGCAGCAGCAGCAGAAAGTAGAGCAAACGCTGCCTAGCGTCTGTGTGACGATGAGAGCTTCTAATGCTCTTTAATGCCGTCGCAGATCATAGCAGAGTACGGGGAGGTCAACAGATTTTATTGATTTTTAATGGATTTGCCTGAACGGGGATGAAACTGAAGATTAAATAAGGACTCGGCTCACAGTTGAAAAGGCTGAGGCCGGTCGTGTAGTTTCCACAGTAAAGATAGTTTTCTTTATAAGAAGTGCCGCCTTAACTTTGACCTTAATTTGTTAACGGCATGCGAGGCGGCAAAAATGTGAGCAAACAGAGACGGACAGAGAGAGAGAGAGAGAGAATCTAGGTTAGGGACACTCTCTCTCTCTCCCACCTCCTCACATAATAATCATCTTCCTGATTACAAGATCTCATCTCCAATCCGGGACCCACCAGTGATCTGATGGAGAACCTGATTCTCATCTCGCCTCACAGCTCGAGAGCAGGAGCTAATCTGAAATCACCTGAGGCCTCCACCTGACCTGGTTTACAGCCGCAGCGCTCTCTCTCTCCCTCCATCTCTCCCCCCATCTCTCTCCCTATCTGCCTCTCTCTCTCCCCCACCTCTCTCTCCCCATCTCTCTCTCTTCCATTTCTCCCTCTCTCCCCCATCTCTCTCTACCCCCCTCCTCTCTCTCTACCCATCTCTCCCAATCTCTCTTCCATCACTCTCCCATCTCTCTCTCTCTTCCCTCTCCCATCTCTCTCTCTCTCTCATCTCTCTCTCTCTCATCTCTCCCCCATCTCTTTCTAGCCCCCTCTCCTCTCTCTCCCCATCTCTCTCTCCCTTCTTCCCTCCCCCATCTCTCTCTCTCTCCCTCCCTCTCTCTCTCTCCCTCCCTCTCTCTCTCTCCCCCATCTCTCTCTGACCCGCTGCCCTCTCACATCTGCACGTGACTGGATTGTGGATTTCCCTCCGTTTTGACTGCATATGGAGTTAATCTCAGTAATTCCTTTAGAGAAGGAGAAAATCTGGAAATGTGCATTAGTGTCTCTGGCCTACTTGCAGGATTTACAGTAGATTGAATGTAGGAAACTATTTCAGTGGGTCAAAGGAAGCGCGTGACATCGCGTCTCGTGCCGGGCGGCGCCTGCGGGAGAGATGGCGATGCGGCGACGGTGAACAGATAAAGCCTCACGCTGGGACGCCATGTTGCTTTATTTAGAACGGCAGCGACATGAGGAACCTCGTCAAACCACACAGCAGCACATGTCTGCTTATTTATAAAAGAATGTCACAAGACTTTTTACAGATGAACTGATGTCTGACGACATTATTAACCAGTTGCAGCAGATCAAATACCGAGTGAGCCAACACCCTGAAACGAGAAATAAATCAGACACTATTCACATTTTGTGTTATCTATATATTATTCAAGCTTTGTTTGAGCTCCTCCTCTGTGATGATTTGCTGCTGCTCTGTGTTAAACTTAATACCTTTGGGTTTGGGAGAAGAAAAAAACAAGCAACTTGTAGAAATTATTCATGTTCAATTATGCACTGTTTGCACATGCATAATTGCACTGTTTACAGTTCAATTTGCACCGTTTTAGTGTTGTTTTTACTTATGTCTCACATCCTGCCTTTTAAATGCCTTTGTTTTTATACTATTTATCAATTTGTTCATACTTAGACGTTACATTTTTGGCATTTTGTGGACAGCAAGAAGAATGTCATTGAACAGGGAAACACGTTTATTTACTGTGCATATGACAATAAACCCTTTGAATTTACCTGACATTTAATGGACCAAAAAAAAATCCCAGATCAATCGAGAAAATTGTATGCAAATGAATACAAAAAGTTTGTTTCTACCCAGCAACACATTAACTGGACCTGTTTGTATCATAGAACAGCAACACAAGAGCAGCATATATCTAGTAGACGTGGTGCTCCACCAATGAGAGCGGCTTTAGAAATCTTCAAACCAAGGTTGATATGGTTGATTATTGGCAGACTGTCCATAAACAAGCAACTCTAGATTAAATATCTCTTAATAAATCTCCTCACACTTTCCCCCTCCTCTCCAAACATCACACCACCAATCAGCAGGAGACGGTATTTGATTATAGAAAGTCCCAGCGATGGGATTAACCCAATCAGACACCCGGGGGAATCCCATCATTATAATCTTGCTGTATGGTAGATATGGAAAGGACTCTGATCAATCTGATCTCAGAGTCCTTCAAACCCCCCCGAGCCAAAACCCCCTCTGACCCGAGGCCTTTAATCTAAACTCCCCAAGCGTTGGTTTAGGCTACTTTTAGGGAGGAGGCTAAATTGGGGTTGCACGCGACCAAGCCAGTAATCCCACATCGAGCCAACCCCAAATTATAATTCATCTTTTAGCTTGCCATATGTTACATAGGAGCGTGGATTATTAATCTCTTGTAAAGCTAATCAAAGGCACGCTGTCTGGACTGGATTTTCCCTACAGAAGGCTAACGCTACATAAGGAAACGTCAATAATTCAGGAGATTTAGCCCTCTATGGAAGCTGATTCCAGATGAGTGCATCCACGAGGGGGTTCACGAGGTCAAGACCCCCTGCTCAGCTGGTCTTTGTATACGGTGGGCTGTCATGTGGGGATCAAAGCACGGAATCACTGATCAAAAGCATCGCGTGATTGAGGTGGATTGATTATCATCTTTCTTTCTTTTTTTTCCCTCTCAGCCTTCAGAGTCATTTTCATTCCTTTCCAGAGGATCTGATGCCCCGAGTCATAACACGAACACATGGGCACGTTACATGGGTGCATGGGTGCAGACTAATTAAAGCGAGGGTGTGGTTATGCTTTCATTTTTTAACTTAAAAAAAAGGTACAGCCGACAACAAAACAGTGGTTTCTCTGGGAATGAGGGTGTTTAACAGTCGGCTCACTGTGGGTTTATCTTCCAGCTAAGCAAGTGTTGCTATGGCGATCTGACGGTTTGGGTTCTAAGCCTGTTGGAACACGATGTATAATTGTTGCATTTGTTCTCCAACAGAGGCTAAGCCCCGCCCCTTCCCGTGGATCACCTTTTAAAATATGTCAGATCGTAAAAGGCGAGAGACAAATCCCATTTGAATCGTGACAAGAATTACACAAGATACATTTTTGCGATACACGAAAGTCGCATTTTGTCGTAAAAACAGTAAAATAATTCTCGTGAACTACTATGAGTTTCGTACCAGGATGTACCCACGCGAACAACAAGTCTAGCTTGTTCTTTAGCTTCCCGGCTGATAAAAACAGTCGCTGTATAAAAAAATCTATTAGAAATAACATTCAATTTGTGCGTGAAACACGGTAAAGTTACCTAGCTAGCTAGTAGGAGTGGGCAAAAAAATGTATTCAAGTAAAAATCGTGATTCTTATTTTCTAAGATTCTTAACCGATCCATAACGTCCAAAAATTTGTTGTTTTTTTGTTGTTTTTTTAATATGAAAAGTTTGTGCAAGTTAAGCATGAATCTAATATTTGCTCTTAGATTTGCCTTTTTTTGTTTTAATATATTTAATATATCAGTTTAACTTTACAAACTTTAAAAAAATGAATGCTCTCATGCCATAATTTGCCACATCACCTTTATTAGCTCACAGAGGACCGGAGTAGATCCTGAAACATCTACCAATTCAAAAATCTATTCGGAAACTTGAATCATTTTGAATCCAATGACTGCATTGGTGACGAACATTATCTATCACGCAAAGCTTAACTACGACACACCTTTCTCGGCATGAAAAATCATCTTATACATATGTGATACTCATGGCACAAGTCAAACGGGGACCACGAAACAGGATTTCTCTCGTCATCGTTGACTCTTTCCCAAATAAGGCCTCATGGGGGACACCAGACGGGAGGGACTGGGCTCCTGCCTAATGCTAAACACTGGCTTCTAGAAGGTTCAACACCTAACATGGTGATGGACGTTTCAAAGCAGAGAGAATGTAGGTCGAGGAGTTCACTGCTCACAATCCTCCTTCTCTGATCCTGTGAGTCAAGATCACGGGTAGCAAACCGATCGATGCTGCCGGTCTCAGAGGCCCTGTGGAGCTCCAGCAAGCCGCATTCAAAAGGTCTATTTTCAGTGTTTTTCTGTGGGAATAGGGAGCAGGGAGACACGTATCCAGAGATAACAGTCCTGCAGACCCTCTGGGTTAGGGAGAATAAAAAAAACAGTCTGGATACATTGAAGTTAAGAAGCCGGGAGGATTTCTATCAAAAAGATTTGTCTTAAGACTGAAACCCAATTAAGGAAACTCTCTGGATTTGAGACTTCTATCTGCGGTCCGCCTGTAATCATCTCACCGTTAAAGCCTCCATTTAGCCTCCTGTGGTCTCCCAGCCTGCATTTAATAGGAAAAAAGAAGCAATGCTCGCTGCAGCAGGAGAGACAGACTGACACAGGATCAGTCAGACAGCTTCTTTGTTGCAGAGTCAGACTGAAAGAAGCTAATCTCCGCCATAGAAGCTAACCAGAGCCTTCTGCTCATTTCCTAAGGATGCATACATCCTCAAGATACAAGGAGGAAAAAATAACGGGAAATAAAATCTGCATACTGAGGGGGGAAACATTAAAATCTAACAAGACAGAAAAGCAAAAAGACATAACGCTGACATGATAACCAGGTCACAGCGGAGCAACGGCTGCTTAAAATACCAGACGACACACCCTCGAGATGCAGGAATGTGATACGAGGAGGCATTTGGCAGCAGTGGGCCGATGGAGATCTTCAACTCTCTGCAGCTGCATTCTTGTGCTGTGAACAATACAACCGCTACATCAATTAGATCTATTCAGTTGGTCATACAGATGGTGAGTGTTGAGCCTGGACGCGCTGAGTAGGGCCCTTTGAAATCTGTTCATTTTTTTAAATTCTGTGTTTTTTTCCCATTAATTATTTTTCTAAATTCTGTGTTTTTTTCCCATTAATTATTTTTCTAAATTCTGTTTTTTTTTTCCATTTGAATTTTTCTAAATTCTGTTTTTTCCCATTAAAATGTTTCTAAATTCTGTTTTTTACATTTGAATTTTTCTAAATTGTGTTTTTTCCATTTTAATTTTTCTAAATTGTGTTTTTTTTACATTTGAATTTTTCTAAAATCTGTGTTTTTTCCCATTTAAATTTTTTCAAAATTCTGTGTTTTTTCTATTTGATTTTTTCTAAATTCTGTATTTTTTCCATTTGAATTTTTCAAAATGATGTGTTTTACAATTTAAAAGCATTTTCCCATCATATGGTGTCTAATCAGGTGGTAGATGAATCTAAATTCAATACATCAATAAGAAAATATGAGAAATTTATTGAAAAAACATTCTAATAGTTCAAATTCGAATCCCTCGCCATTCAGACACCATGCAAATGTTAATAAATATAAGTATATGTGCAATCATTATGGAGTCACAAGGCTTAAAATCATGACTTTTCTTTTCTTTCTGCTTGATGATTTTGATAAATTGTATCCAGATTTTGACAAATTTGTCTAAATTCTGCGCTTTAAAGTTAGTGTTGAGGGATATCGTTGCAGCGGAGGAGGAGGAGGATGAAGAGGAGGAGCAGGAAAGAAAAAAAACAACACTGAATGATTCTTGTGCATGTGAGTCACAGCTCACATGGAGTCAGTTAGTGATGATAAACAGAGACTCGCTCTCTTTGGCCTCGTTTCCATCCGTCTCTCTCTCTCTCAATATCTCGACTCTGCAGTCGCTCACTGAGAAGGCACAGATTGCCTTAAGACTATATTTAGCCGTCTATTATCAACTCCTCATAATAAAGATAACTCGAGGCACGAGTGCTTTCCCACAACACATATATGACCGCACTATACATTTATTTCATTAGGGAAACATCAGCTCCCCCCCCTGCGTTCTGTTTCACATGTTTCTGAGAGGAATGCTCTCCGTCACGTGTCGTGAACTCATGCATGTCAGAGCCAGAAGCCGATGACACTTCTAATGAGTAACAGAGACGCTAATCATTTACTTCAGACTTCACTCCTCAGCGAGCCGTAAATTGAAAATTCCCGTTCATCCCTCGACAAAATCCGTGGAGGTTACGATCGACTCTCCCCGGCGTTTGAATTTCACAGAAAATCTGCAACTCTCAAGCATGGATTCATGGCTATGGAGAAAACTGTGGTATTTAACAGTCATACCAGTATATGTGCCAAACAAACAGAAGGAGAAAGAAGGAAATATAAAGCGGTGAGAGCAAAAAGGAGGGAGGGATGTTAGCTGTTGGCACTGCGCCACAATGATTCACTGCAGAGAGCCGTTGGGTTATTATTCTCACACACGGGCCTGGACAATTTCACACACACATCCCACATTTTCCAATTTTCCCAGCATGCCCTGCGGTGGTCAGCCATACTGCAGCACCTGGTGTTCTGCCGTGTTGAGGCTCGCTCGCTCCTCCAGAGATAAAACGAGGAAGAGGCGAGCGGTTGTCAACACGTAGAAAACCGCACGCCAGAGGCAACGAAAAGACGCTCCCGAGAAAAATAACCACATGTGAGTTCACGAGACTTTTTAAGAAAAAGAGATCATTTTGCCTCGAGTGTACCGGCTGAGTGTTACGCTCTCATGGTGAGACTTTGAGGGCGTGAACTTCCGAAAAACAACCACAAGTCTGATCCAGATTGTGGATCTCCTGAGCTGCAGGGCCGGACGGGGAAGGAGAGAATAGATGGGATGGAGCTATTGGGGAGAAGGTAGAGCCATGCAATTAAATCACACACACACACACACACACACACACACACACACACACACACACACACACACACACACACACACACACACACACACACACACACACACACACACACACACACGACTCGAGTGATGGACTAATCAGACTCAGGAGGGCCTTTACATGCCACATGACCAGAGCGGCCTAATTAGGCTGCAGTGATACAAAATATGTACATTCCCCCTGCTTCCATGATTACACGCTAGTTAGTGTTTCCATCAGATCCGACGCTTCATGTTTTATTCTGACTTCACTCACTGATCAGAAGTCAGCGTTTGGTCAGATCAGACCTCGCTGTTCAAACGGCTTCTTTACATTCCTCACGCGTCAAAAAGACAGAAGCTGGAGAGAATATACCTCCTAAAAGGAAAAAAGGTAAGACACCTGCAAAGAGAGGACAGTCAAGCCGCCCACTGCCATTATAGTGTCAGCCTGGAGGGGTTTAGGAGGGGGGGGGGGGTGATGGACTGGCTCCTATTATTACAAGGTAAAAACAGTCATTATGCCTCCAGCTGGGAGCTGAGGAACCCGGGTCTGCACACGGTTTATACAGACTTCACTGTATAATGGGCAGCTTTTACATGCTGCTGGGTATTATAACTTATAATAATGAGAAAATAGAATTTTCACTTTGTAAAAATATTTTGCAAGTCTAGAAACAAACCTCTTTTTTACATTTACAGGAAAAGTTTCCTGAGAACGCTCGTCTCGACTCTCCTTCAGTATTTATTCTCACTTTAATCACAAGGAAGCATCTGTTTAGCCCTGGCTGCTTATTGGCTCTATTGTTCATTTGCTAAAGCTGCAACAGAATGGAGGTAAGAGCCGGCGTCTTGAGGGGGAGGAGGGATCGCATCATCGTCTCAGCGTCTGAGCCGGACTCGCCGTTCGCCAGCTCCGTCGTTTGCGATGCAAACTCGGCCTTATCTGCTCCGTGGCTGGATGAGATCTCCCAGGTCCACGCGCCTGCACCCCCCCAGGGGGACGGCTGTCGTTACGGTTATGATGCCAATTACAGGGGCAGAGCGGCGAGGCGGCCGTGAACAAGCAGATACACGGACACAGATGGCGGTTTGAGAACTTGGACCAGCACAGATTGCTCTCCTCCCTCTTCCTCTGGCAGCAGCCCTGCTCACCAGGTCCCGTCCCATATTTGAAATCCGTCCTGACCATCATGCTTTTCATGTATTTTTTTGCCGTTTGCTATCCAGCCAAGCCTACATCAGAGTAAACAAGCAATAAGAAAGGTCTCTATAAGTGTGTACTTCTGCATATTTCCCAAAAGGGCGCCTTGTGGAGCTTTTTACATACGACCTCCACAGCTGAACGGCCTCTCGCTGTTACCGACATACATGGCAGCGGAGGGGAGCAGCTGCAGCCAGGCTTACATATAAACACACACACACACACACACACACACACACACACACACACAATTACATTTCCTTCCCAAGTCCAAGGTCAGGTTTACAGGAAGCAGCGGGGGGGTGAAGCTGTTTTGACAGTATTTTATAAATCAAACCCACAGCCTGCCGACATTTAACCTCAACGTTAATCATGTTGTTACATTCATGCTGTATGTGAGACCCCCCCCATCTCATCCATTAAGTGTTGAGACACATCCAATCAATCAGGGTGAAGCATTGACAGCATGGGGGGGGAGGGGCTGCAGAAACTCCATTTCCTGAGGTTTTCCCCATCTAAGGCACGTGTTGCCTCCTGAATGCAACTCGCCGTTGCTCCCCGATCAAATCTTCCTCCGCTCACAAACAAAGCTGAAGGTATCTCCCGATCTGTTTGTCTCCGTCTCCTAACTCCCCTCTCAAACCCAGACTACGGTCTCTTGGGCAGGTCCTGCCCCCCCTCCCCAGGCCAGACGGAGACGAATGGCCTCCCTTCCCCGTTGGCAGTGATTAAATCCTGTATGTGACTGCACGTTCTCCCTACCAGAGAGGTTAAACCTGAGGTCACGGTGGCGAAGCCGTCCATACGAGGCCGTGATGGATCCTATCTGTGTGCTCAGACTGAAAGACAGAGAATTATGGACTATGGCTTGTATTACAATCATTCATTTCTACAACAGCTTCACATCTCATGAATAGATGAAACACATAATGCCCTGAAGGAAAACGGCAGATAAATACGTTTGCATAACGAAAGAGCTGGTTATTCTCCATTTAAAGTCCCGGCTCTTTAAACTCATTATGCCAGCTGATAGACCCCCCCCAATTCTTCCATTTTTAAAAGGAAGGACTGAGCTGGTTCCCACAGGAATGCCCCTCCCCTCCAAAAACCCTCTCCCTTTCACCCCCTTTTTCCTCAAGGACCCCAGAGAGAGAGAGACTGGCACCCATCCAATTAAAACCCCCTCCTCTCCTCCGAGCCCCAAAACTATAATGTTGTTATTGCTGTACAGCCCCCCCCCCCCCCCCCTGACTAATACAACTCTGTCTTCTTATCTCCCCTCCCTCTCACGCCCTTTTTTCCTATTCCCAATGCCTCCCTCTCTCGCTCGCCCCTGTTCAGCCGAGCCTGAGGGGTTCAAAGCGTGGGCTCCCTGAGACTGGGGGGAGACCCAGACCCAGAGACCCAGACCCACTAGCCTATTTATAATGGGAGCCTAGGGAAGGAGGAGGAGGAGTGGGGAGTGCAGATAGATTGTAGACGACATGTTCTCCACTGTGGTGCTGAACTTGAAACCCCCAGGGCCAAAGGGGACAACCCTTTGAAAAATTGGGGTTTGGTTTGAACAGATATTGAAACCAGGTTTCAAGAATCTGCCCTCTGGTCTAATTAATTTAGGACGGGAGATGGGAGGCACCACTCTGCCTGTTAAGGAGGTAATTGAGGACAGTGAGGACTCTCAGAGGAACCAGAGAGGGCCGTGCCTGTAAACAGAGAACACTATCCCATCCCTGATCTCAACCCGGCCCCTCGGGACAACACTGCAGAACAGAACGGCTTCTTTCAGTGGGAGGATGTGGGTGTCATAGCCCTTTGGATATGTGTGCACCTAGAGGTGGGGGACGGGGGGCGGGAGCCGCCATCTGTCCAGCAACCACACGCTTTTTCAGGAGATCATTAAAAGGAGATCAATATGTGCGTCGCTCTATGCTTACAGATTTGAAACTCTGACCAGTTTGAAAGTTCCTCATGCATCCAGGATGCTGATTCCTGAGCACACTTGATGTATTTTTATCTTATTTTTCATTCAAATTTTTATTGAAATTGCAGTTCGTTATACAGCACAACGTCTAAACATAATTTTCTTTTTCTTTTAAAAAATAATAAATACTTTTTTTTTTACTATTATTATATATACACATATACATATAGACATACACATATACCACACACTCATACACACAAACATGTTTTTTAACCACCTAAAGACATGAAAAGAAAAAAAAATAGTGATGGGCAGCTTTTGAAGCACAAAACAATAATGTAGTGTGAGCAAACTGAATGTCCGTTTCCGTCTCCGTCGCCGTGGAAATGGCCAGATCGTTGTGAGGAAACGCGGCATAATGAGCGGGTGTTAACACAGCGGGGGGGAAACCTCAGACTGTGACATTCCTCTCATTATAAATCATGCGTATTGTTGAGACTTTGGTCCTCGGTGAACGGAGGTGACGGAAGCCTGATGGACCTCATGTGGTCATTTCCTCTGATCCACTCCAAAAGAGATTCGGACTGATACAGAAAACATATTCCATAAGCTTCCTATGTGCTATTAAAAGCCAGAAGCCTCACAAGTAAACAGGAAGCAGAGCGATAGGAGGGGAGGGGTTCACTTCAATAGAAGGAAGAGGAAAGATTCGATGGGAGTCCTTATGGTGGCGGGAAACCCATAGCCATTTATTATCCCAACACGGAGCCATAAACACACAGGTTTAGGAAGGTTTGTGGGCAATCTGATACAGCCTTTCATCTAGACTCAAAGGAGTGACTCAGACAAACTTCTCTACCCACGTGCCTCGCTGATTCATGTGTTCATATAATAAACCACTGTCTCAGAATAAAGACAACCCTGCTTTGAACCCTTTAAGCTGACGGTAACTAAACCAAAACGCTGGTTCTCAGGCCTCGGGGGGAAACTGGGCCACGTGCTCCAGTGGGTAAAAAAATAAGAGTATCTATCTCAGATGATGTAACAAACATAGTCTTGGGTTACCAAAAGCTATACAGTAAGGTAGTATTACTGTGGAGCACACTTACCTAACACAGAGGCTGGTGGGGGTTTTCCAATACAGACCATAGCCATTAAAAAAAGCCTAATTTAATTAATTCAATTTCATGACAAACCCACATAAATATCCTTTTGTGGTGCTAAAAGGAAAGCATTAGTTTTAACCAGTTGGTGGACAAAATGGGATGCAAGAAATTTCACAATAAAGCCAGCTGGACATGCAGGAGCAACCAGCCAATCACATGCACACACTTCGGCTTCTTGGCTGACAGATTTACACCCGTTTAAAGTCATTCTGCAGGACTGGCCTACAGCCTGAATGAACCACGTCTTACTGTCAGAGGCACGCTGCCATTACTATGACCTCATCCTGCTGCTGTCAGCCCCGACGGAGGACTCCTGCCTGATCTGGTCCCCGGGACTTCAAGTAATTGGATTAGGCTGGAGGAATCATGACCCTGCTGGGCTGCCATACAGCTTCTCTACGTGCACCTTTGACTTCCGTGAATGTTTTAAAGCCATCTTTTGTGAACTAGGGGGTTAAATGTCACTGTAGGCTTTGCAATACGGAGACTTGAGCACAATAAATACTCAAAATTAACCACTTTGTTGCTTAGTTTTTCATGGACACACTTTATTAGCTAATAGCTTTTCCTGCAGCCAGAAGACGGTTTCTCAGAGGGGGCCGGATGATGACGCACACAATTACATTAGACAACCCCCCCCCCTCGGGCGGTCGAGGCTGGGATCCAGAGGCAACAACAAACTGCTGCATACCGAGAGTACTGAACACACAGACATTGTTTAAGCAATGCATTTTTTCCTTTTCATTTGCACACTCTCTGCACAAACACTCTTTACACCACGAAGCATTCCAAGCAGCCCGAACAATCTACCCCGACAGCCCTCCACTAATGCTCCAGAGTAAATGAGGCCTCTGCTTGACCTGTGCATGGATGCTACTGATGGTATTTTACTTATCCGAGTAAAGGATACAATCCCTTAAAATCATTACGGATTAACCTGAAACTGGGCGGAATGATTCTTTCATTACTCTGCAATACCATATGGTGGGCCTTCTGTTATACACCAATCAGAGATCAGACTAGGCTCGGCGCTGGCAGCCACCGGAGTAGGCCACTGGATCAGGACCTGGCCAACAGGGCACCTGACAAGCCTCCTCACAAGCCTCCTTACCCCCCCAAAGTCCAGCGCCCTGTCCACCGGCTGCAGCAGCTGCCGGGTTTGACCGAGGCTGGCAGACTCCCAGACCGCCGTAAGCCCCGTGCATAGCGGCTGGGATTCATCCTCTTAGGCCCAGAGGGCAGGGGGATTTAGGACTTTATTTAGTGCCATTTAGAAAAGATTACCCCTTAACTGCAGACTTGCCGTCCAGCAAAAGACTTTATTGATAAAAAAAAATACCCCAAACAATGGTTAAAGGTTTAGTGTAGCCCAGTAAAATAAGACAATTACTGAGTTTAGGGAGGTTTTAGGAAAGGCTTTGAGTTTGTGATAATATACAGGAATGTCTAAAATACATGAGAAAAGAGTGTTTGAGCAGCTGTTGATGAAGCATAGCTTCGTGTGACGATCCAATAATTTGATCTATTTATAACTCGTCATATACGGGACCAGGTGGGTTTTGTGTCCTTGTATTTTCTACTGACCTCCAATCAGCGTCCAACCCATTTAACACCACAGAGAGGGCTTAGAGTCCCACCAGATATCTTTGTTTGAGGACATTGGGATATATCCTTTAGTGATCTGCCATTTCAAAAGGGGACAAAAGTGGCCAATCCTTTCAAACGGGGACCCACAATGGGACGCCTCTCTCACTCTCCTTTGTCACACACTGTTCTGTTGGCATTTAACCCTCTCTTCATCCGTGGCACCCAAGACCCGTTAACCCCAGTCGGCTCAGAGACACAAAGGGGCCGGCGAGCCGAGCACAGAGACCCCAGGTTTCACTGAGCTTAACAATATTTTACGGTTCCGATTGTCTGGTTGAATTCCACAACGCGGGTCCACAGCGGCTGCTGCACCGACGGGAGCTCCGCAGGGCAGGATCGGGGTCCGCGTGGGACCGGGTGACCTCGGAGCCCTTCTCGGACACTCAAAGGGCTGAAGACCTCTAGGCCTTTATTTTGAGACTGTAGTCCGACAAAAGAAAGAACCGGATGTCTTTGTGGCCACTGTGGTCTTCAGGGACAGACTGGGCATGATGGAATGATATTTAATGTTTCATGTCTAAATTATCCTGCAAATTCATGATATTATCACAATAATCATATAAATGTGTTATAATAACACTAAAACATACTGGAATCACTTTATATTTAGACGACTTTTCTTAATGAATATCCTTTTTAGTGAAAAATAATCAAACCTAATAATCAAATATAATGAATCATAAAGTCTCGCTGCATAAATAAAGGATACATTCATTTTTTTATCTTGTATTTTTAAATATTTTAATATTTTTTCACTTCCTTCCATAACAGCAAGTTACTATTATTCCGATAATGGAAATTCTTTATTAATAATTATTATGAGCAGGTTTTTTTTATATCGTCCCACCCCTGACACAGACTACACACAGCAGCCAGCACTTCCCTTCAAGACCTGCATTAACAGTGCAGGTGTGAGGCCCGTAATGTCACCTGTGACTGGCTTAGCTTAAGAATATCAACAACAGCTGAGGGACTCTGTAGTGTGATGTCATCAGCGACCTCACCTCGTGACTCTGCCACCTGCATGAGAACGGGGGGGGAAAGTCCAAGCAGCCTTATCCATATCTCCTCTCCACGAGGGACGCCTTTATCAGAGCGCAGCTTATTGTGTACAAAAACCCGCTGTTGACATAAGCTATAATGTACTGTGTGTAAAAATTATTTAGGGAAGTGTTGCATAATCACATAGCAATGCAACGATTGGGGGAAGTTGACATATAAAGTCATAGCAGTCTCTGCAGGAGGCAGCGGGCCAAGTGACTCACATTCACCGTACAGCACCAGGCAGCACATGGACCTCTCTAGACCAGAGGGCAATACCCTGTGGCATTAAGAGAGGGTCCTATCTAGTGCTCCTTATACACACACAATCGGATGCAAGCTAATCAAATGTGTTGCTCGACAACTTTACCACTTGCACAGAAGGTCGGACACAATAACCGAATGGAAGAAAGCTAATGGCGATATTTTTCTGGATTCATATTTTTCCCCCAAAGAAATGTGCAACTTTGAAAAATTAATACTGTCGGACATAGAAAGCTTTTAAAAAGACATTTTTGTGATAAATCAACACATTTTTTCCACAAATCTGTGGAGACCCACTGTATTTCACACAATGGCTAAAAAAAAAAAAATAAATAAAAAAGGTGACTATCATTAAATACAATCACATCATTTTAAGTGGAGTAAAAAAAGACGGATAGAAAGAGGAAGGCTATCGACAGGCTGTGGCAGAAACAGATGCATCGTGCCAACGACCGTGACACATATTACACAAATACTACTACCAGCCGATGCCAAAGCATATATCCTTCTAGCTGTGAGCTGATCTCTGAGCAGTCGGCGACCAACACACTCAGGAAGCGGCACCTGCTGAGGAGGCAACCACAGCTGCTCAAATTAAAGGCGCAGGGCTGCCCCGTTACTAGGCAACAGCACAGAATTCCTCCATCTTCCTGCCTCACCGGTATGTGGGGGTGTGTTTCAGTGCGGTGAGAGGGAAGTTTGCTCGCTGTCATGATGATTTCTGACTGGCTGTTTACATCCAGAGGGAGACTAAAGGAGTAGGATCTGAGCATATACATCCTGAGAAAATACACGTGTTTTTTTATGGTGTGTTTGTGCATACCAGAGAGGGAGGGAGAGGTTTGGAGTCCCTACACTGTAAACATCTCCCAGACAATCTGATCCAACAGTCCAAGGGACCAGAAAGGAAAGAGATACCCATCAGTGTAAACAGGACCAAAGAGAATGTGGCTTTTATGTTTGATGACAGTAATAAATGTATGTTTTGTGAGAGCGTCCTTCAAAACGTATATCAGAGCACCGAAAAGAAGATAAATATGACATTTGTCTTCCCACAATTTGCAATGATATCCAGATGTATAAGTTTGGATTTGGAGTGGAAACCCACCACTGAGATAAGCCTTAATTTGAGCCCCCTGTTCAGACAGTAGCTTATCGTGTTGTGCTCCCAGCCATCTACTGTTCCTCTACAGACAATAGAGAGGAAGCAGAGAAGGAAGTCAGGAGGAATGTGTTTGCATATCTCTCCTGATACCATCACTTCTGCCCTTCATACAGAGGCTGGGTTTGGGGAGGAGGGAGGGGGGTGGAGAGGGGATAAAGCACCGTAGTCTTTTCAAAGGGTTAACATCTGATCACTGATTTACAAGCCAGTATAACTCAACCCTGTGGGAAGAGAAAGAAACCTCGGCCACAGCTCGGAGCAAATAATGAGTTTATTGGCCGCACAGATGGATGTTTGTGTTCCATTATGAGACGAAGAGAAAGATCAGGCATCATCAGCTGGTTTATTTTGAAAAAGCGAGATCAAACTTCTCAAATATCCCTCCTTCTTTTGTATTTTGCTGCCATGGCTATTCTTTTAGACCGTTTTCTGTTTTCTGATCTTTTTGCTGTCATTCCTCTGCGGCAGAGCGAGGCCTTCCTGCCAATAACAACGACTTTGAGAGAGAAAGAGAGAGAGAATCGGACTAAAAGGGGGGCCGATGAGCACATTTCATGGCAGGGAATAAGGGGGTTTACCCTGAACACAGCTTTCTCAGCCATTGGTTGCCTCGCCCAGTGGGAGGACGCAGGAAGAACTCATATCTCAAAGGAGGATGTGAGCAACCGACTAGTCAAAGGGGGAATCAGATGTTTTTCTTTTCCATGACCTCTTGTGGGCTCAGTAAGAGTCAGAGGCAGCAGGCCAGTCTGCTAAATGTCACTCTCCACCCAGACTTCTCTCCTTTTGGATCACAAGACAAACTGCCACCCACTTGAAGAAAAAAAACTGGACAGTGGGGAGGGGGGATGAGTCCGGCTACTGTCCAGAAAAACAGACATCCTTTATACGTGACGCTCTAGCTCAGCTTGAACCGTCACTCAACATTCTTTCCATTCCCAAACGGTCGTTACTCGTCTGGTTTCCTCTGAGAGTTATCATCGCTCCTTCTCTCTGAGCGGGAAGGTTCAAAATTCAAAAACGTACTCCCGCCCCCCCCTTTCAAACTTAACTAGTCGTTCTTGTTCACGGGCCTGAGCAGAGACACTTTTGACAAGACAATCTGATGCCAAACATGTAATAAAAGTGTTTCTTCACATGTAAAATGCAATTAAAACATGGAACTGAACTTTAAACAAACACAGGTCACAAATGAATCACTCAGGATGCTTTAAATGCACCCGTATGAAGTAGTGCAGATAACTGCTTGTGATAATGGTCATATTTGTACAGTCGGTAGATCTAGATTACAGAAACGGGGGGTGGAAACACGCTGAGGCTTGAGACTTGATAAGTCAGAAAAGGAATGTCTTCAGAATAAGAGCCCACGTGAGCAGCATGAATAAATAAAAAGGTGGCAGAGCGATGGGGGACACCCTGACTAAAGAGGGGGGTGGGGTGTGGAGGAAGCATCCCCTCCTCATCTTGCATTTTTGACCTTGTAGGATGAAAGACAGATGGCTGTCCAAATGTCCATATACATATAAATATTATTATTATTATTATTATAAGACCACACAAATAAAATGTACAAGCTGAATGATAGTCTATAAGGAATGTGTATACCTCATGCTCCAAATTAAAAATTAGGTTCAGGGTTGATTTGAAGATCCGATAAATTAAATATATGATTTATTTATTTTTTTAAAAAGCAGCCTACCTCTTTCAGCAGGTCCACCTCCTGCCTGACGGCCTCGTACTCGATCTCCAGGTCGTCGTACTGCTGTTTGAGCTGCTGCTTCTCCTCCAGCACCGCCAGCCCGTACTCGGCCGCCTGGATCTTCTCGTTCGTGGTCTCGCTCAGCTCCCGGGAGAGACGCTCGATCTCGGCCCGCATCCACTCCGGCGCGGCCTCCAGCAGCCGCATCGCGTCCGGGTAGCCCCGGTCTTCCACGGACATGGTGTCGGTTCAAGTGACGATCAACCAGCCAGCTGATCTGCGGCAAGTAGATGGTCAGGGGGGGGTGATGATGCCGGGGAGTCTTCAAGCGGTGTCACCTTGAAGAAGAAGCGGGTTGCTTAAATTCGTCTGTATTTAAATTGCATGATTGTTACGCTTAGGTTGCTTCGTTGCCGGTCTCTTTGGTCAAACGTCTGTTATAAATGATCACAGACGAGGGGGTGGGGTAGAGGGGGAGCTCGTCTGTATCTTCTTAAAACTGCTCCATCGTTGGGCTCCAGCGTTTCCTTCACCTCTCCCCCGGCTTGTCGGAGCAATTGCGCCGGAGCAGGAGTACTAACTGCCAAGACAAGAGGAGGGATAAACAACTTCTGGTTCTTACTTTCAAAATAAAACGCTCGTCGAAGGAATGGGAGGGAATAGGTTTCGGATCACGTGTGGTTTTGCTTTTTTTTTAATGATACTTCGTATAATTAAATATAATGTTAGGTTAAATACACATTGTGTGAAAATCCACTGATAATTTCCCATATTGTTAAAACTCTTTTGTTTTATTTTGAAGACACGCGGAATCAACTTCCGGTAAATTCCTGCCATCGGCACCGGCTTATTTGAAAGAGCGTTCGTCCATACAGCGGCACGGTCCGTTGAAGTGACACGCGCCTACGCAACCAGCTGGTCCAGCAGCGGTGCCTATCGGGAAATGTAGTACTCGCACTACGTAAAGTCAACGAAAGGGGGCCCTGCCGACGCCAGGCGCTGAACTCACTTTCCCAACAGCCTTTGCTTATTTGCTTATGTGGAGCGCGGAAATCTCGGTCCCAGCCGTTTGTTGTTGTAGAAACGTAAACGGGGCCAATGGCGGCTCCGCTGGAGCTGCCAAACGACTATCTGCTGCCATCTGTCGGAAACGATAATGAATTCATCTTTATTTTGTGATTAAGTTCACTGCATTTTCACATATATATAGCTATGTTAACACATTCGCGTCCACTTAAAGGGGGCTAGCTTAAACAAAAATAGCTTAAAATGTTAGCGCTTCTCGTCATGATTTACGTCACACTGGTTCCCTTACCTGTCACCGTCGTCTACAGAAAGTCGTCCATAGTTCTGTTAACTTCCTATATTAACACTTTCAGTCCAAATCATGACATTAATCTAGCATTCAGCTCCCTCTCGCTCCAGGTCCAGATCCTATCGAACTACTTAACCCAAAATCTCGCGATATCTCATGAACCACATCTTAACAGCTATACTACACCCCCACCCCGTTTCATTACATTACTTTACTCTTTAAATGAAGACTTATTTCCTTGTAGACAAAACAGAAATTACATCCGAAACAAATATTATAAAATAAAATATTAATAATATAAATAAAATATAAAATAAAGAGCTATGCTTATATTAATTTTGTTTCTTGTCTTCTTCTATTTGATCTTGTCATTCTATTAACCTCATTTTATTATTATTTAAATTTTCCGTCATTCATTTTTACGATTGTAGGCACTTCTGATACTTTGTAACTTAACTATATATGAGTATTTTCCCACTTGACAATCCTTTTGTATTAATGGAACCTGTAAAGGTGTCGATGATGCCGTGTTTGAATTGTACATAAAAAAATATATATATACTTTATTCTAAATAAAAGGACTGAACTCAAGTATACTCACAATTGAATGCATGCTTTCATGAATGGTATTCTCGTCTAGTTTATTAGCCTACCTGGTTCTCCTTTGGACAGACAGATTTATAGGTGTCGAGACAAACACACAGGTGTGTGATTAATTAAATTAGCCTCATGACTCACTGACTTCACCCACAGGGATTCTTACTGTGAAACAACCATCATTCATGTTAACAATTACAAGTACATACTCAAGTTTGACCTATAGGTTACTTTAAACATGCAGGCCTATACGCTAAATTACAAATACTTTCAATAAAAAGCATACAAAGTAACTGATGAAATGTTAAAGATAAGTACTTCTTTTCCTCGAGTAATATTTGGAATGCAAGCTGCGTACTTTATGGAGTATTTTATCGCGTGTGGGATCTACTGCTACTTTTACTGAGGTTGAGGATTCATCCACGTCACACACCACCACTGCTGTTCATTGACACGTCGACATGTTGTTGGGCTGATGTCTGGCTGTGTTGCGATACAAGGCGGGTACCATGTTGGTCCACGGGGCTGCGTTCCTCATCGCTGGTAAGTCAGTTTTAGGGATTTGGATTTAGGGTTCTAAGAGTGCAGATAAAATCTAAAGCATGCTTCATGAAGGGATCACAAGACATGTTTTGTTCAAAGATGCTGTTTTTTCCCTTGTAAGTCTGAGTAATGGAATCTTTCGATTGGATAAGAGCCTTTCTGCCTGTGATCACATTTTACTCCCTTTTAAAATCTGCAGGACAAGAACTGTAAATTGATTGTTAATATTTGCTTATCTGAATCCTATGATTTACAGTATCTCTACTGTCAAATAATGAGTTGCTGTTATTCTGTGCTGCATGATAAAAATGTAATACTATTGTATTTCTATATGATGCCCCCCGAGATGGAAAACACATTTCAGAATACAAGAGAAAAACAAAGTATATTTCCCTTTCTTAAATCATAAAAACATTTAAATGTAACCAGCTGTAGATACATCCAGAAGTGCAGTTTCTGTCACTTTTAAATGTGCAGCATTTTCAGACCGCAATTAGGGTTATTGGCTTTGAAGTCAAAAGCTGTACATCATAGACCGATCTATCCCCTAACCAGCTTTAGCACGGCGCAGGGTAAGCCAATCAGATTTTATCTACTTGCTATGTCACCGAGGTCCCACTATTTGTAGCAGCAGGGTAGGAGGGTTTAGAAATCCTCTGAACTGGTTCATGACACACACATAAAAATCCAGAATCTCTCTTGAATGTATTCACAACACATCATCTGGAAGAGTTGGACAACGTGCTTCAACAGACAGAATGTATTTGGGAATGGTTGTATCTTACAACCGTCCAGCAGACGCAGGTTGAGGAGTGGGTTTTATTCCTCCAATAATGAGATTAGCCGTCTAATCCAGGAGGAGTCAGGAATAGCCCTCCTCTCCCCCTCAGACCCGCAGAAAGGGGAAAGCGTAGGGATCATGTTAAAAGACACATTTCATTTAATCCCACGCCTGATGATGATGTCAATGCTGGTGAGACAGGTGCCTTTCCACAAAAAGGGTGCAGAGGCTTGATGTGGGTCTCTTGTGACGCCACACGGGGATAATCTGAGACGAATCAAATCAAGCAAAGGCCACGGGATTGACTTTTCAGAGCCGGAGAGGGAAAGGCAGCGTCAGAGCCGCAAGAAATGTCTGCCACGCAGCCGTGAACTCACTGTGCTCGTAGATGGTTGTTTCAAGCATCCCGTCTCACCCACTACAGGTAAATAGTGTTTTTTATTTATTTGATTTGCTGTATTTAGTGTTATCTCATCTTTAAGTAAGTTATTTTGCACATTGGTCTGTGAGGTGAAGCTTCCAGCTAAGAATAGCAGCTTTGCCAATCCTTTACAATGGCTTACACCTGCTTTACGTCCGACTGGATACGATTGACGATGTTGATATTTGATCATAAATGTGTATTTGTACTTGGTTTCTTCATGTTTAAAAACTTTGATCACAGTTTCTTTTTGTTACAGTCCAAGAATATTAAAATCCAGAGCTCTGGTTATTCATGAGATGCACGGTAAAGAAACTGCTCACTGTATTTCAGGCTTAAGGTGAGACTTTACGGCACAACTCGTTGATATTATGATCAGGTGTGATATAGTGTAATGAGGCATATATATACCATACATTTCTATATATATATATACATGTGTGTGTCCAGGCTTTGCTATGACTGTGGATGTGAGCCGAAGTGAGTCTTCACATGGCAGAAACAAGAGGGGGGGCGCTGATGGAATACAGTAAGTAAGATGGTCGTCAATAACGTGGTCGGGTACATCTGTGGGGTTTTTTTTTATTCCATCAGAACGCAGTGTAAAAAAATGTGCCAGAAGAGTTGCTATTTTTATTGTAATGCCCTCATGACATACTTGCAATGCCAGCTAAGGATTAGACACCTCTGTCAGTGAGCTCTGATGATCTTAATCATTCAGGTGTTACAGACCGGCCTGCGTTATCTGTGCTGCACTACTGTATACACAGGGTTGGTTTCATAAGGTTGGAATAATTTGCAAATGTCTCAATTTAGCTGGGTAGTTGTGACACATAATGCAATCTTTGACCTGGTCAAAAGTGATGAATGATGCATTTAAATAGGAATAAACTGAGTATAGTGTCTGAAAAACTTAAAACTTTATTTAATATGAGGATTTAAGTGTAAAGCTTTGTGAAATAACAGATCTTTCTTGTTTTTAGTCCGAGCCCCCAGGGCGAGGTACACTATTATCGGAGAAGCTATACGTTACGTCATCCCTGGACATATGCAATGCTCAATCGGCTGTGGAGGTCAGGCCTGCAAATACGACAATCCCAGTTACTGGAGTGATAACCAACAGGCCATAAGTGGCCTCTACTCATCCTGGTACGTATGTTTCTTCTTCTTCTTCTTCTTCAGTCAGTGATATTATAAACTGTAACATTCCTCCAAGTGATCGGCATCTCTGCACCCCTTTAGGGTTTCCGATCATCTCCTCGCCATGTCCAGACCCTCGACAGAAATCATTGAGAAGTACAACATCATCGACCAATTCAGAAGGTATACACGACTTCAATTGTTGAGCTTTCCTGAGCAAAGAAGCCACAGCGCCTCGACGACAATAATCAGCTGTGACTGTCTCTTGTTTGTGCGTTTGTGTCCGTGTCAAGGTTTGGTATTAAAACAGTGATCAACCTACAGATTCCCGGTGAGCACGCCAACTGTGGGAACCCACTGGAGCCAGAGAGTGGCTTCTCGTACCGGCCGGAGGTCTTCATGGAGAACAACAGTACGTATACCATCATTTTCTTGATACCATAGTTTTCTTGCTACCATCGTTTTCGTGATACCATTGTTTTCTTCATACCATAGTTTTCTTGATACCATTGTTTTCTTGATACCATTGTTTTCTTGCTACCATCGTTTTCTTGATACTTTCATTTTCTTGATACCATTGTTTTCTTCATACCATAGTTTTCTTGATACCATCGTTTTCTTCATACCATAGTTTTCTTGATACCATCGTTTTCTTGATACCATCGTTTTCTTGATACCATCGTTTTCTTGATACCATTGTTTTCTTGCTACCATCGTTTTCGTGATACCATTGTTTTCTTCATACCATAGTTTTCTTGATACTATAGTTTTCTGGATACCATCATTTCTTGATACACTTGTTGTTCTTGTTGCCCGTGTTTAACTGATGTTTCACCATGTTTTTAGTTTATTTCTACAACTTCGGCTGGAGTGACTACGGCGTGGCGAGCCTCACCACGGTGCTGGACATGGTGAAGGTCATGGCCTTCGCGCTGCAGGAGGGGAAGATAGCGGTTCACTGTCACGCCGGTCTCGGCAGAACAGGTATATCAGACGTTGTACGAAGGTGTTCAGGAGTTTTTCACATGTTTTAATCTGACGTGATGATGGGTTGTCTCCGCTCTACCTTGCAGGAGTGCTGTTAGCGTGTTTCTTGGCCTACGCCACCCGGATGAACGCTAACCAAGCTATTCTGTACGTACGTGCCAAACGGCCCAACTCCATCCAGACGCGAGGTCAGCTGCGCTGCGTCAGAGACTTTGTCCAGTTCCTCGCCCCCCTGAGGAGCGTGTTCTCCTGCGCCGAGCCTCGGTTCAACCCGGTCACGCTGCCCCAGTACCTGAACCGCCAGAGGCACATCCTGCACGGCAGCGAGAGGAAGGAGCTGAGGCACCTGCCCAAGATCGTCCAGCTGGTGTCCCGGCTGCTGCTGGACATCGCCGAGAACCGCCAGGTGATCGAAGAGGACATCCTGGAGGCGCCCGACATCCACGACCTGGAGAAGACCCTCAGCGTCATCGAGAAGATGGGCCCCAAGCTGTTCACCAAGGAGCCCCGCTTACCCGGCATGCCCACATTGCCCCGGCATTTCCACGAGCCGCCTATCTTCTACCACCGCAAGAGTCTGAGCTACAGCGAGTCGGACTTGAGGCGACTCGGCTCAGAACTCAACCTCCTGACGCAGCCTCTGGGCCCAATGTCTCAGAGCAACGTGGAGATGAACATCTCACCACCCAAGGCGGCTCAGAACGCCGCTGCCCAGCGACAAGGGCAGAGCGACAACGTGTCCAACCTGTCCCACGGTTCGAAGAGCTCCCTCTGGCAAATGAAGAACGTGGAGAACCAGAAGGACGGATCCATCCTACTGAAGAAGGCGAGGCGGAGGAAAATCCAACGCAGCGAATCGGTGGGGAACGAGGAATACAGCGAGTACAGCGTGCTGTCCAGGTGGAAGGCGGAGAGGAGGGAGGAGCCGGTCCCGAACGGGACGAAGCCTCGACACAGAGAGGACGAGCAGTCGGAGAAGTCCGAGGTGCCCTTCATCACGCTGCAGTCTGAGCTGTCGCTGGACGCCCGGCGGCTGCTGGTGGCGCAGGCGCTCGCGGTGGACGTGTTTCTCGATGGGGAGGAGGAGCACAAGAACAGAGTCCTGCTCTGGCAGGTAACCGGACCAATCAGCTGATGTGGCGTTTGTATGCAAGTAGAAATGCATGGAACAAATTATGTTCATGCCATGTCAACTAGGGGTGGGAATCACAGATCACCTGCATATTTTTCTTTTTTATATCAATATTTGGCACCAGTGAATCGATAACGTATCGTAGAGAGTATCACGATATATCGAGATTTCAATATATATTGTCCCACCACTAATTGGCACGCAGTAGCTGACTAACAAAACATCACTTTGTCCTTGTTTCAGGCAGAACTGAACCTCGGCGGCGGCTGGGAGCGGCTGTGCATGGAGCGGGATCCCTTCATCCTCACGGGTCTCATGTGGGCGTGGCTAGAGCAGCTCAAAGAGCCGGTCATCTCCATGCAGGAAGCCAAAAACCTGAATCCCGACAACCCCGACGGCGTCCTCAACACACTCGGCCAGGTCAGTGCTGATCCACATTTGAAAACGACGGCTATACTACAATTTCATGAGGGGTGGGCGAAAAAATAGATTCATATAATAATCGCAAAAATCGTAAAGAAATTGTAAAAAATTATTGTAAGCTACAACGTGTTTTGTACCAGGATGTATCCACTTGAAAAACGAGTCTTCCACGTTCTTTAGCTTCCCGGCTGATTAAAAAAAAACATCAGTTAAAATAACGTTAAATTTGTGCATGAAACACGTTCACTTACCTAGCTAGCTGGTAGTGGTCGGCAAAAAAATCGATTCACGTAAAAAAAAAAATTCTTCATTTTTAAGATTCTAAATCGATTTTTTTTTCATTATTCTTATTTTTATTTAATAATAAAAAGTTTGTGAATGAATTCATGTAGTCTTTGGTCTTAGATTTGCCTTTGTGTATTTATATGATTGTAATCAGTTTCAGTTTATTAGCTCCATTAGGACCAGAGTAGATCCTGAAGCATGTACTCATTCAAAAATCGATTTTGAATCAAAATTGATTCTAAATGTTTACAATATTGAGTTTGACCCTTGTTTTGGTCTCTTCCCAGGCCTCTAAAGAAACGCTGACATGCATCCTTGATTGCATGGCTCAAATGCTGGTGATACCACTGGAGGTCGAAAACGCTTTCTTGAATCGTACGATCAAGGCTTTCACCTGGGTGAGAGAAAAAAAAATCCATGCACCAGATTACTTAAGGATTGTTTTCAACACATTTTATAATAATTTCCTTGTCACTTGGTTTTGCCTTTGAGCAGCTGAAGGACTCGGAGGACGGGAGTGAAGTGTACGAGTCGATGTCGGCGGCCCTGCGATCGGTCCTCGAGGAGATGAGATCTACGGTCAGCGACGGGGAAGACATACTGATGTCTTCCTTCACTTTAATATAGATGCTAGCAGTTATTAATACGTGGTGTGGAACGCCTGTACCTCTGCTCTGTGCCTTACTTAATACGTCATGTTTGTCTATCTAGACCAAATGTAACAATGCACAGTATGTAGACTAGTGCAGCTTATACATAACTAACACACCTCAGTATATATATATATATATATATATATTATTTACTTCATTAGTGATTGGAGAATTTTACATATATATATATATATATATATACACACACATATGTGTGTGGTGGGAATCATCAGTCGCCCCACGATTCCATTATTTAACGATGCATCTCTATTTTGGATTTAAATATAATGAGAATTTTTCCTTCAAATCATTCAAACCAATTCCTATTTGTATGATACAGTCAATGTGTTACATTACATAAAATATGGAAAGATTGCAAAAAAAATAGAGAATTTTTTTTTCATTTGTAATGAAAAAAATATATAGATTATTTATATATATATACACACAAATATATATGTATATTATTATTAATGTATTTATTTTTTATAATATATATAACATTTTCTATAATATAAAATAAATGAATTAATAACCGATAATAATCTCCTGCATCGCTGCAGAATCATTCAACAAAACTTCCCGATGCATCGTAGAATCGATTATTTCTCCCACCTCTAGTATATAAACATACATATTGAGACAGGTGACCAAACTATGTTTTGCAAACATTATGCCTTAAAACAGAAATCAGAATAAAAACGAATGCTCCTCCTTCTCGGTGTTTTTTTTTTTTTTACAAACTGCTTTTAGGCTTAGCAGGCGAAGGAATACGCCTTTAAGACGTCTTTCCCGTCTCTCCCGTCCGCCGAGGCCACGATGCTGGAGTAGTCGCAGGCGACATGAGAGAACCCGCTAGAACACAAGAGGATGGACGGATCAGGAAAGGACTGATGAGGATAACGGAGACTGGGATGTTCTTGCAGCATAAAAAAGGTACCTGGACGCCGTGTGGGATCCCCCCAGCAGGTGGTATCGGCCCTCCAGGGTCCACCCGCGGTCTCCGTCATGCCTCCACGTCAACACTCGTAAAGACAGGTCCCGGGACGCCGTCACCACACGGAAGCTATCCTGTAAACATGCACAGATGGTTTATGTATAAAAATAAAAAAGGATATTTCTTTGAATTTCCCAATCAGAAGTCAACCCACCACACATATAGAGGAGATGGGCATGGTGTGGTCTTTGAAGCTAGCCAGCAGGACTCCACTCAGATCGTAGACCCACAGCTCTGGACCGGCTGCCAGCACCATGCAGTCGCTGTCCTTGGCCTCTAGGAGGACATCTGAGGACGTGGTCTTCAGGGTCAAGGGGAAGGACTTCACCTGCTGGACTGAGATCAGAGTCAACAACAACATTTAGGAATTTTTTAACTCTTTTTAACCCCCAAAAATGTAGATTTCAGGCTTAATTCTGGGATGTTGAGTTGTCCTGTACATCTTAATTTTTTTTTTCTTTAGAAGCCTTGAGTTCGGCATTTCAGCTGTCGCCATCTTGTTTTGTTTTTTTTGCAACCGGAAGTGACACAAGAGGGTGGACCTCATGACAACTAAACGTACAACAAAATACTTTTTTTAGGCACCCGAAATATTCCAATAAAACTATGAAAGGGTCTTTTTTTCCAACCAGAGGAGTCGCCCCCTGATGGCCAGTAGAGAGAATGCAAGTTTAAGGCAGTTCACTTTTCAGACCTGCAATTGCGTTGCTAGGCAACACCTTGGGCCCATGTTTACTTCCAGTCAGTTGATGCCATTCATGTAAACATAAACCAGAAATAAATGAAATGTTGGAAACTGAAATGTTCTATATGTTGATTAGCTGTGACATCACGACTGTACAGGAAGTCCTGATCACTCATTCAAAGCTCGAGTGCAGGACTTTTGGTTTCCCCCTGTGACGGGCATAAGGAAGTTTAAATGATTTCAACTTTATTCTCGCCTTTTCGACTATAATCTCGACACTTCAAGTATTTCACAGTATTTATATAGCACTTACACCTGCTTTATAATAAAAAGAAGACAAGAAACTCTCACTTTTTTTCCTCATCCTTATAATCCACTACAGAAAGATAACGTCCTCCACAGAAATAAGTTAAATCCACACTGATAAGATCCAATCTGGCAGCTTAGCTAACTCAGAGAATGATTCACAAACTGACGTCTGAAATAAAGATTCAGTGCCGCATTCAAAGCGTATCAAAGTCAATCCCCACGTATCTCAGCGCTCACCCTGGATCTCTGACCGGTACTTAGTCTTCTCGACTCTGACGTCGAAGACAGTGAGGGCTTTGTTGCTCCGGCCCTCGTTGTGGACCACGGCCAGCCTGGCGGGCCGACCCGGCACGAAGACGGCAGCCTGGCAGCCGGCGACCGGCAAACCCCGGCACAGAGGGTCTCCGTCCTCAGACGGCGAGGTCAAACTCCCCGTGGAAATCACCTGCCAAAACACCAGATACACATGTTGCATCATCGCCGCTGTGTTATCTGCACTGAGGTCATGTGGTCAACACATGAGGACACAGTCAGAATACCTTCGGGCTGAAGTCATCGTTGTCCTTGGTTCCAGCCGCGATCCATTTCCTGTCCGGGGAAACTCGCAGTGTGTTGACTCGAAAGGTGTCGCAGACCATCACGCTGGACTTCTTGGTCAAAGCTGGGCCCTCCAGAGTCCACATGGATCCCTGACTGGTTCCAACCTAGAACACCCGTTACCTCATCAGATAATAAACTACGTTATTATTTTCAGAATGTGTGAAGGTGACTTACGCTCAGAAACCACTTGTTCTCGATGTTGTACTGCAGTAACGTACAGTGGGGGGACGCGGTGGGAAAGGAGGCCACCTCCTGGCCGGTCTGACCCCGCCAGGTCTTGATGAGGCCCGCGGAGTCCGTGGTGATCAGGACTTCATGCTGCTCGTCACTCGCGATCCCTGTCAGAGGAGCCTGAGGCGGACTGCACCAGAGGGGTTCACCCTGAGGGGACGAGACGCAGTAACTAGTGTAGCATGAAAGCATGGTGCTCGTCTTGTGTAACCAGTGCAATGAGGTGCGACGACGACGGCAGCGTCGGCGGCTCTTGCCTTTTGGACGTCCCACGCTCGGACCGTACCATCAGTGGAGGCGCTGCACACCGTGGAGCTGCTGCTCCAGAGGTCCGGATGCTGAGACGAGTTCCCCTGCAGGTACACGAACCCCACCACCCGGCCTGGCAGGGGTCAGAGGTCAGAGTTAGATGGGACGTGGGGGGGGGGAGAGAGAGGGGGGAGAGAGGGGAGAGAGAGAGGGAGAGAGAGAGGGAGGGAGAGACAGAGAGAGAGAGAGAGAGAGAGAGGGAGAGAGAGAGAGAGAGAGGGAGGGAGAGAGAAAGAGAGAGAGAGGGAGGGAGAGAGGAGGGAGAGAGGGAGAGGGAGGGAGGGAGGGAGGGAGAGAGAAAGAGAGAGAGAGGGAGGGAGGGAGAGAGAGAGAGAGAGAGAGGGAGGGAGGGAGAGAGAGGGAGGGATAGAGAGGGAGAGAGAGACAGAGGGAGAGAGAGACGGAGGAGAGAGAGGGAGAGAGAGACGGAGGAGAGAGAGGGATAGAGAGGGAGAGAGAGAGAGAGAGAGAGAGAGAGGAAGAGAGGAGGGAGAGAGGGGGAGGGAGGGAGGGAGGGAGGGAGGGAGGGAGAGAGAAAGAGAGAGAGAGGGAGGGAGAGAGAGAGAGAGAGAGAGAGAGGAAGAGAGGAGGGAGAGAGGGGGAGGGAGGGAGGGAGGGAGGGAGAGAGAAAGAGAGAGAGAGGGAGGGGGGGAGAGAGAAAGAGAGAGAGGGAGGGAGGGAGAGAGAAAGAGAGAGGAAGAGAGGAGGGAGAGAGACAGAGAGGGACAAAGAGAGACAGAGAGGGAGAGAGAGAGAGCGAGCATACCTGTGTGTCCTCGGAGGCTCCTGCAGGTGTGACCTCCTGACCTTCCTTCCTTCATCTTGGTCTCTAAGTGTCCTCGTCGCAGGAAGTATCTCTTCCACGAGCGTCTCACGTTTTCACTGCCGAGGACGCCGAGGTTACAGAAGCTCCAGCGCTGCAGACTCAACCTCCTGAAGGGACACAAACAATGTTTTCATGTCAAATATCATTATATATAGATATATATAGACAAACCGAATCAGATACCACTACTTTAATAAATAGCAAGTCAGTACATTTATATCAGTTTATTAATGAATGTAAATTAATATTTAAGTCAAGGCTTAAAACTGAAATCGGTGCATCCTTTTTTTAATATTTTAATAAATATCAATTGAGTACATTTATATCCATGTGTTATTTTATGAAAAGAAATATTTAAATCAAGGCTTAACAATAAAATGATTATGAATAATTACACACTGGAATGGGATTTGCACATATTGGTGCCAGGTATTAGTCTGTATCGGGACTGAAATCAGTGCATCCTTAATTCACAGGAGCATCCTCTTCTTTCTTTTACTTTTTTGGGGGGGCATTTTCCAAGATTCTAATTCATATAAATGTCTGTTATGTCACTAACGACTGACTGATGAACGTATTACAATATTTATATATTTGCAGTATTACAAACTGGAAATATGATGATGTTCCAGAGGGGGAAAGTACTGTTTTTTCCCCATAAAAAAAAAGAAAGAAAATCAAATTTAAATTGAACTGTGCAACAAGGAAAACCTGCTAAATTCAGAACACATTTCGTCTCAATAATGAATTCCAAATCAAGCAGGTTTAAAATGTGATTCCCACTTTAACTCTCAGAATCACACGTTTGATTCCCTCAGATCGAAGCTCACCTCCATAACCAAGGTCTCTCTGCAGCTTCATTCCAATCCTAAAAAAAAAAACATTATTATTATTATTATTATTATTATAAAATCAGACAAAAAAGTCACTTCTTGCACACGAGCTACTTCCGCATGTCGGACACTCTTACCTTACACACAGCGGAGGCGCTGATCAAATCTCCGTCGGTCAGGAAGGAGAAAACATGGATGAGACAATCACCGATCAGGTGCGGGGGATGAGGATCCATACTGATATATCGATAACCCGTTGCAGCCCCCCCTCTCCCCCTCCACCAACAAACAACTATCTCCCTTCTTGTACAGCCAAAGTGACAGCAAAGCTACGGGAAGAATCCAGGGACAAGAGGAGTGGTTTTCTTTCGCCTTTTTTTAAGCCTGCGGTGTCGCCGCCTCGCCACCAGATGTCGCCATTGTAAAAGGTAGGCGATGCAGAGGAACGTGCAGGACGGAGACGAAAGACAGGTAGCGCGGATCCACGTATTAAACTAATCCATGGATGCATTTTAAATGTGTTTTAATTCATATGATTAAAAATAAACAAATACAGTTAATAAAAGTGTAACATTTCATAAATATGGTTAAACCACCTGTTGAGTGTCATTCATACTTCAAAACAACTCAATCCTCCAATTTTTATTTATTATTATTATTTGTTATTATTATTATTATATGTATTGTTTTATTTGTAATATTTTACATTATGCATTTTTCGGGCTTCTTTTTGACAAGTGTGGGGAAATATATGTTCATTCAGTAAACTTAGAACATCTGCTTTAAAAAATGGACACACTGGGTTTTGAGCCCTGACCCTCTTAATAATAACCAAATAAAAAAGCCATGCCAATCAGTCAAGGTGATTTCACGGCAGAGGCGTGTGTGTGTGTGTGTGTGTGTGTGTGTGTGTGTGTGTGTGTGTGTGTGTGTGTGGAGATTCAGCCCTGGCGGGATTCTTCCGCAGGGCCCCACGTCTCCTGTGAACACGCCCCAGATAGATGAGCCAGATATATAGCCGAGACCTGCGGGTAGCAGAGGAACTGTGAGAGAAAGACATAATCGCACTTGCTCACCACCAACCCCCCGACCCCCCCACCCACCACCTCCACCTCCACCACCACCCACCACCCAAGGGTTACCTGTGACACCCTCGCGATGACAAGAAGGCCCAGCGAAAGGTGCAGGGAGTTTGGATGACACCCTGAAAAAGACACAGAGAAAAAGAAAGTGTGTGCTATTTTTTTTTTTTTTTTCTTCTTTTGTATGCTCCCCGTGCGTCGGGAGTTCCGGTGGAGTTACTACCTGCGCTGACGCGAGTTCTTCATCAGCTCCACGGATCGGTGCATGAACCGGAGCGCGGGGCCGCAATGAGTCGGAGAACACGACGCTGGATTCTACGAGTTTTACTTTGTCTGGGGATCGTGTATTTGAAGATCGGGTGAGCTGCGTTTATTTCCCCCTTCACGCCGCTTCGCTGCGGGAGAGAAAAAAAGAAGGATTTAAACGTTTTGTTGGTGCGCCTCGTGTGTCGTATTTGCTCCAAAAGAAGGGCAGGTGATTTTTTTGAAAAACGATTAATAAACATAAAGTGGGTAAAGAGTGTTGAACTGAGTTAAACTGCTCTTTCTCCGAATAACATGTCCTTCATTGTGTCCTTAAAGGCTGGTCAACACCCGGAATAATCATGTAAAGTGTCTACAACTTGAATATTTAATCAACAGAATTATTTTAAATAATCTCTTCTAAAGTGGGATCATTTTGGTGATTATTTCTGTTATAATAAATATAATCCCATAAATATGAGATTATACCCATCTACTGTTATTAAACAAAGTGAATAAAAGAGGTTTAGGGTAAAAAAAATAATCTCAAAAGAATATGAGAAACATTTCCTCAGTCATATCCATCTTCCGTTCACAGTGGCTTCTCGTCGGTGGTGGCCCTAGGTGCGAGCATAATCTGTAACAAGATCCCCGGTTTGGCCCCCAGACAGCGGATTATCTGCCAGAGTCGCCCCGATGCCATTATCGTCATCGGAGAGGGAGCCCAAATGGGCATCAACGAGTGTCAGTTCCAGTTCAAAAGCGGACGCTGGAACTGCTCCGCCCTCGGGGAGAGGACCGTCTTCGGAAAAGAGTTGAAAGTGGGTATGTTGCTGTCTGTTAACGTTTGTTTACAGTTTTTCTAGCATTAAACACACTTTCTATCCGATGCGTATTTGTGCGCATTTTACGCACGAATGCGCAACACTTCCAATTTGGTTGTTTTGTGATTTCCATCTAAAGATAGTTCATATTTGTGATATTTGTTACAACATTTAAGACCTGATGCATTGATATCATTTTTAAAAAATGACCTCGTGATGCATCTTTTCCCACGTGATCTCCAGTTAAAACCTGCACATGAATGCTCATCCGCTGTGCTTTATTGCATCCATTGTCCGAGGAGCATCCCATCAGGAGTCATGAGTGTCATTTTCATCAGGCCTAGTTTTTGCTCCAGAGTCGGGGCTTTTTCTCTCTCTCTCTCTATAAAACATGTATACCTGAAGCCAGCTCTGTAACAAAGCTCCTGTGAATGTTTGGCAGCCTTTCCTTTCAGCCCGGCGGAGTCTCCAGAGATACATTTTCACTGGTCTTTATCCCGTCTAGTGATGGGTGCCGTGGCTCCCACTGTAAGGACGTGGATGTTACCACGGGTATAAGTTACAGTGGGGCAAAAAAAAAAAAAAAAACAGAGAGGAGAGCAAGACCCTGAGAGCTCCAAATTAAGAGAAACAAATGAGCTGAAATCAGCGTTCCTGCTGCAGGATGCTGACATTAGAGCTGTAGTTTTGTGGCTCCTTTGAACTGATGAAGTGGATTGAAGGCTGTTAGATATGAAGGACATGAAAACCAGGAAGACGTTGAAAGGTTGAATGAAGTATAATGATATTTTGGTGATTGTAGTCCATGTAAGGAGTTGGATAAACGCAGAAGATGCTTTAGATAGAAACTACAACAGAATTTGGATTTATATTTGAGCTCTGGGAGGACGATTGATGTTAAACAAAGAATCCCCCAAACTTTTTTTTTTAACACAATGGTCAGTAGCTTGGACCAGCTGTTTGAGGCCGCCGCCGCCGGAGAGAAAGGATTATCTCCTCACGCTGTCCCAGTGAAAACAGTGGCGTTTGACAATCTGTTCTTTTCTGAACGAGTGGTTTCCAGCTCATCCAGAGTCTCTGCTTGTGTTTTCCAAGACAGACCGTACCAAATAGATTGGTTTCACCGATCAGATTAGTGTCAAAGGCCAGCGGTGGGAAACGGAGTGGAGCTGTGAGGGGGGGGGGGGGGGGGGGGGGTATGCAAGGTGCATCAGCATTGAGCCATTTTGGGCCCTGGACTGTTTGCACTTGAACTTTGTCGTTACACTAAAGCGTGTGAGATGAGATCCGTGTTTTAAAAAAAAGGACTCTGCAGGAGGATGAAAGAGGAACAAACATGGCAGAAGAACAGCCAGCTGGCACCCCCCCCCCCCCCCCTTTTCTCGTCCGCCTCGTTTACAAGGTTATGAAAGAAAAAAAACATTCATACCAATCTCTTGCGGTGAACTCATGCACTCAGAACATGCAGCGGAAAAATTAACAACGGTGCAGTCAGAACTCACTGACACACCTTCTTTTCTGGCTCCGAGCCCATCCAGCCTATAAAAACGTCCACATAATTGATGCCTCAATATTTTTCTTCAATGGCGAGGGCACACATCCAAGATGTTGATCAGAAAACATGGCGGCTTTGCATAGTGATGGTGGGGGCGATGTTTGTCTTGAACAGAGACGAGAGGGGCTCGTTTACACGGAGATGTTGTAAAAATTAAAAAGTGCTACATAAGCAAGGAAGTATTGCTTTGTAGGCGTACGGTTCTGAAAAAGGACGAATCGTTTCCTTCTCAGCTTCTTCTTCTTCTTCTTCTTCATCGTCCCGTCAGATTAACCTTTAGTGATCCGTCGATATTTCCCCCGTCGCGTGTAAATGATTGGTGAGCCGAGATAACGGCAGGATGAAGATGTCGATGTCAGAGCCTTATGAGCTTCCACACAATGTGACAGCGGATCAATAGCCCTTCCTCCGTCGACAGCCCTCTTATTCATGCCTGCTTTGTTGACTGTGCCACCGGCGGCCATTTTGGTTCACGGGGCAGGAAGCAGTTTCCAGGTCAGGTTTAAAAGAGAAAAACGGCAAGTCTGTGATAGAAGCACACACACTGTTATTAATTAATCTTTTAAAAAAATACATTTCTTCTTCTTCCTCCATGTTCCGCCAGGCAGCAAAGAGGCAGCGTTCACCTACGCCATCATCGCGGCGGGGGTCGCCCACGCCATCACGGCCGCCTGCACGCAGGGCAATCTGAGCGACTGCAGCTGCGACAAGGAGAAGCAGGGCTTCTACAGCAAGGACCAGGGCTGGAAGTGGGGCGGCTGCTCGGCCGACATCAGCTACGGCCTCGGCTTCTCCAAGGTGTTCATCGACGCGCGGGAGGTCAAGCAGAACGCCAGGACGCTGATGAACCTCCACAACAACGAGGTGGGACGCAAGGTAAGTGATTCACACCGCGGAGGAGGGGGCGGGGCTTAAAATATCAGATCTGTTCCCTGAAGTTATTTCATGGCACAAAGAATACCGACTTAAGGCCGTGATGTGACGTGGTTAGGGGTGTGGCGCTTATAGGTATTAAACCATAAATGTGATATTAAACTGATTAAATATCGATATCATGTTAATAACACACATATAATAATAGCCTCCTGCTTTTAGTGCCGTTATAGTTACAGGCTCTCCCTCCCCATCAGTCTACACGTGTGTTATGACTGAAATTCAAAGAGACAGACAAAGTTAAAGACTAACTGCACACTAATATAATAATTAATATGACTGTTTGATTAAATACATCAATGCTGGCATTAATGACGACATTTCTTCACCAACTTTATAAAAAAAATGCTCAAAATGCTGATCTACGGTTTTAAATCAGCCCTAAACTTTCTTGAATATTGAGATAAATTCAACCGTATTAAGGACTAATCCACTTCACAAATAAAGTAATATTTACGTCCTCTCATCGGACCTCCCTCTCCGCTGCGTCGACTGTTTTTTTACTTGTTCCGACATCGTTGTGTAGCATCGCAATCAGAGAACATCGCAAATTAGTGTTAATCACTGATTATCTATCTTAAACTCATTTCGGTCATTTAGCAACTGGCTAGGTGGTGAGCTAATGCTAGCCTGCTAATTCCACCATGCTTTCATGCTAACGTGACACTGGTTTAAGTAAAATGAGACCGGGGTTGCTGTTACGTTTTAAAGAGGAATAATTATTTGAAATTGTCTCTATGGATATTGAGTGATAAAATCATTATGGTGAAACCCTAGTGGGGGGGGAGGAGGGGGGGGGGCACAGATCTGGGCGGGGGGGGGGGGGGTAACTGAACAAGCCGTATCAGAATAAAAGGCTGCTTTTAAGGAAGGAGCTGTCTAAGTGGCAGGGTTTGATTACAATCCAGATCTCTGCACTGGAAACAGATTGACACTGTACAAAAAGGCATTACCCCCCCCCCCCCCCCCCCCCCCCCCATGGGATTTGCACCATTGGGACCGTATACAGTTACCTTTATGACAAGCCCCGCCCACAATATCATAAACCCACATCAGGTGCACATGCACCATCGAGTGTTTACTGTTTGGATCCCAGCTTCGATCGTCATCAGGAGGCGCTACGTGTCTCTGTATGTTTAGAAAACTTGAATCCACACGTTTTAGTCATCATACGGTTAGTTTTTAATATATGTATATCTATATATATATATATATATATATATATAAAGATAGATATAGATAGATATATAGATATACACCCAGCGACGTGATGGTGTTCACGATGCTTGTTTCTGCATGCACGGCTGCAGAGCGAGCTGCGAGTCACAAAGAGACTCCAGTCAGTCTGGAGGTTAGAGATGGAGAGGAATCATGTGCCAAAGTGAGGTGAGGGAGGAATAAAGAAACAGCTTTTGCACCAAAAGTTAACTCCTATCCTCTCTCTCTCGCCCTCTCTCTCTCTCCCTCGCTGTGCCAAACAGCCTGATTCACACAACCGACACGTCCGTCCCACAAAAGCCTCCCGCCGGCGACACAGCCGTCTCCCGGCAGACCGATTCTCGACGCGACCATGAATTCAAAATCGGGCTTATCTGACAGATAAATTGCCTCCCAGGGAAAAGACTGTACTCTTGGATTCTACTTTCTCTTCCGTCTGCTGATAAATGGCCTCTCTGTTTTGATAGCCACCCCCCCCCCCTTTATTTATGCTAATAAGACACAGTGACACCGAGCAGGCCGCCCCCCCCCCCCCCCACCCTGGGTCCAAGACCTCAAACACAAAGGCTGTCACAAGTGTTGGTCACAGGACAACTGATGGATTCGAGAGTCGGTTCACACGTCTGTATTTGGGTTCTTATAGTTCACTCGCCAAGAAGCATAAATATCGCCTCAACGGCCTCTGGAGACCATTTCTACCACGGCGTGTTCTGACCACTGCAGGAAAGAAAGAAAAAAGAATAAGTCGCAAATTTGTGAGTTTATAAAGCAACACGAAAGTTGTTTATAAAGTGACAAAAATCGCAAATTTATAAAGTTTATAAAGTGACAAAAAAGTTGGTTATTTAGAGACAAAAAAAATGTTTATAAAGTGACAAAAAAGTAGTTTATAAAGTGACAAAAATCGCATATTTGTGAGTGTATAAAGTGACAAAAAAGTTGTTTATAAAATACAAAAATCGCATATTTGTGAGTGTAAAAAGTGACAAAAAAGTTGTTTATAAAGTGACAAAAATCGCAAGTTTGTGATTGTATAAAGTGACAAAAATCGCAAATTTGTGAGTGTATAAAGTGACAAAAAAGTTGGTTATTTAGAGACAAAAAAAATGTTTATAAAGTGACAAAAAAGTAGTTTATAAAGTGACAAAAATCGCATATTTGTGAGTGTATAAAGTGACAAAAAAGTTGTTTATAAAGTGACAAAAATCGCAAGTTTGTGAGTGTATAAAGTGACAAAAATCGCAAATTTGTGAGTGTATAAAGTGACAAAAAAGTTGGTTATTTAGAGACAAAAAAAATGTTTATAAAGTGACAAAAAAGTAGTTTATAAAGTGACAAAAATCGCATATTTGTGAGTGTATAAAGTGACAAAAAAGTTGTTTATAAAGTGACAAAAATCGCAAGTTTGTGAGTGTATAAGTGACAAAAATCGCAAATTTGTGAGTGTATAAAGTGACAAAAAAGTTGGTTATTTAGAGACAAAAAAAATGTTTATAAAGTGACAAAAAAGTAGTTTATAAAGTGACAAAAATCGCATATTTGTGAGTGTATAAAGTGACAAAAAAGTTGTTTATAAAGTGACAAAAATCGCAAGTTTGTGAGTGTATAAAGTGACAAAAATCGCAAATTTGTGAGTGTATAAAGTGACAAAAAAGTTGGTTATTTAGAGACAAAAAAAATGTTTATAAAGTGACAAAAAAGTAGTTTATAAAGTGACAAAAATCGCATATTTGTGAGTGTATAAAGTGACAAAAAAGTTGTTTATAAAGTGACAAAAATCGCAAGTTTGTGAGTGTATAAGTGACAAAAATCGCAAATTTGTGAGTGTATAAAGTGACAAAAAAGTTGGTTATTTAGAGACAAAAAAAATGTTTATAAAGTGACAAAAAAGTAGTTTATAAAGTGACAAAAATCGCATATTTGTGAGTGTATAAAGTGACAAAAAAGTTGTTTATAAAGTGACAAAAATCGCAAGTTTGTGAGTGTATAAAGTGACAAAAATCGCAAATTTGTGAGTGTATAAAGTGACAAAAAAGTTGGTTATTTAGAGACAAAAAAAATGTTTATAAAGTGACAAAAAAGTAGTTTATAAAGTGACAAAAATCGCAAATTTGTGAGTGTATAAAGTGACAAAAAAGTTTAATAAAGTGACAAAAATCGCAAATTTGTGAGTTTATCACAATGCTAACAACCGGCATGCTATGCTAGCTAACTTGCCGTGAATGTACTTTTATTTTTCGTGTGACAACGCCTCTTTAAGGTCCTTAGGGTGATGATGTTGATGCTTATTGTTGGTTTTATTTATATGAGGCCAAATATGTCATCTTATGGGGTTTTTATTGATTGTTGGGCTAAGATGCTAGCGGTAGCTTTCACTTGTTGTCATAGCAACAGCAAATAGCCGATGTTAGCGGAAGCAAGCAACTTGTTTCTATCGGCTTTATGAATTTATAAACATTTTTTCCTACAGTGGCTCTAACTAACGTCGTACATATCGACCTCCGAGCAAAAAAAAAGAAGAAAAAAAAGGAAATTGCAAATTAACCTTCGTTGCCGGAGAGAATCTCTCCGTCTCCGTAATGGCCTCCTTCTCGTTGTCATCGGCTCGGGCTTCAGCAGTAATCCCAGTCACTCGGCGCCTCGTACAGTCACTCTTGACATTTGTGTGTGTGTTGTGTGTGTGTGGTAACTACACACACGGAGCCTGAAATCTGATACATTATTTTTGGCTCCCGTGTGTGTGTGTGTGTGTGTGTGTGTGTGTGTGTGTGTGTGTGTGTGTGTGTGTGTGTGTGTGTGTGTGTGTGTTTAATCCCCCGAACTACATCACGTTGTTGTGAAGTTGCTGGTTTTGTACAACAATGTTTGAAATGTACTCGACTTATGTCCAAAAATACACCCTAACATGAATACAACCTATATTAACAAATATAAATATTCCTGTTTGTTTAATATTATGTTGAGAAATTGTTATAAAATTAAATTAAAAAATGATTAAACAATTTCTTTTAATATTTAATATTATTTTGTATACATACATCATTACAAAATACTGTTATACATGACACTATAGGCTGCACTACACCTTATTATTATTATTATTATTATTAATAATAATAATAATAATAATAATTTTATTTGTAGTGCACTCTTCATTCCATAAATCTAAAAAATGAAATAAATAAAACATTTAAATACAATATATAAATGATTATTGGCCCAGTTTTATAAGTAAAAACAATGGTATAAGATATGTAACAGGGGGTTCCTCCAGCGGGTCTCTATCAGCCTTGGGGCTCCATTGAAGACCTCAGCTTCAGCAGATAAAATCGTTATCATGGTGACCTGCGTGGTAATTGGTTCTAATAATCTCCAGCGTGTTTGAACGTCACTAACTCTAAGTCCCCGTGTCTCCAGGTCCTGGAGAAGAGCATGCGGCTGGAATGCAAGTGTCACGGCGTCTCCGGCTCCTGCACCACCAAAACCTGCTGGACTACACTCCCCAAGTTCCGCGAGCTGGGCTACATTCTCAAGGAGAAGTACGCGCACGCTGTGCACGTGGAGCCCATCAAGGCCAGCCGCAACAAGCGGCCCAAGTTCCTGAAGATCAAGAAGCCCTACTCGTACCGGAAGCCCATGGACACGGACCTGGTCTACATCGACAAGTCGCCCAACTACTGCGAGGCCGACCCGGTGACGGGCAGCCTGGGCACGCAGGGCCGCGTCTGCAACAAGACCATGATGCAGCACATCAGCGGCTGCGACCTGATGTGCTGTGGCCGCGGGTACAACACGCACCAGTACTCCCGCGTCTGGCAATGCAACTGCAAGTTCCTGTGGTGCTGCTACGTCAAGTGCAACACCTGCAGCGAGCGGACAGAGGTGTACACGTGCAAATGAGAGTATTTATCGTAAACTTTACGAGAAGACTCGCTGGACGTCGCCATTCTTTTGCACACGGAAGCTCCTCCAACACGCCTTCTTCTCGGACTGTTTCGTTGGGCTGCGATGTCACTGTAACCCCTGGCAACCAGGAGCGGGAAGACTATTTAAGCTATATGGACATTTAGAGGAAAAAAATGGAAAATGCAGATGAATTATTTGTGGATGCGGGACGCACTCGTCGGATGTAACGTCGCAGCCACATTTTGGAATATTTAACACGCTGTATTTAGAGAATGACAAATAATTAATATTAATTTATTCTATAAAAAGGTGAAAAAACTACTGATTTTTTTTTGTCCAATATGGATAAAAAACAACTTAATGTCTTTTTTTTTTTAGTTTGTTAAAGAGAATGGAAACACACACTTTGTTAACACACTGGATTTTTTTTTTATGTGTTTTTTAGAATAATTGTAGGCGACTCACGTTGACCTCTTGACCCCTGACCCCCCTGCTCGTGAGTTGGTCTCCCTCTCTGTTTGCTGCTAGTCTAGAGAATCCCACTCTTGGCTTAACGGGACTTATTCAGCGATTTAAAAAAAAAAAAAAAAAAAAAAAAAAAACACAGGCACATTTCCCCTTTTTTTGGTAAATATTGGTTCATAGAGTATATTTTGTAAAAGCCTTATTTTTATATGAATGTCTTATTTATATCTTTTTTTATTTGCATATTCAAATGTCGAGACACCTTCTTGTTTTTAAATCCCTGTGAGAAAAAAAAGCTGATATATGTTAAGTTGCCCCCTGCTGTCACTGCCATAGTTGTATATTGTGAGTGATAGAAACTGTCTTATTTCATGAATACTACTGATGGAATACAGGAAACAGAATAACACTAACCACATGATTCCCATTATTGCTTCCTCATACATCCGAGTCTGAGAACAAACGGCATGCCATAAAGGAAAAGTAAGTGTAGTAAAAAGGGAAAACATACTGCTTTACAGTTGCAATGCTGCAAATTACCTAAAAACTTTTTAAAAAATGGCATTAAATCATTGAAAATTCAAGAAAAACTTGCCGTAAAGCGTCGTAGCATGGAAGTTGAACTTGCATGACTATTAACGACCTTAATTGCTCGTTATGTAGGAATCAATTAACCCTCTGGGTCATTACTTACACTTTCAAACTAACATAAATGTAAATCTTTATTAATTGTAGCTACATTGAGGTTTGCACGGCAATCGTAAAGTCATTAAAGCAACAGTCTCATATCATTCGGTCGCCATGGAGATAAATCAGTGTCTCGGAGAGCTTATCCTTACAAGTACAATGTGTGCGATTGCCGAAAGAGAGACGTCCTTTGAGAAGTGGGGGGGGTATTCGGGGGAGGGTCTTAATTGAGGGCCTCCGTCTCACAGACTGGGAAAGCGGTCGAATGTGTCGGGAGGAGAAGAAAGCATCTAATGGTAGGGTACCGGAGTAATTGATGAGGACTCGGTTCAGAGCGGACTGTCAGGGAGATGACTTGCTCAGTCTGGGAGGGGGGGGGTCCTGTCAGGTGATAGATGACTCGCACATCTGCTTCATTCACTCCTGAGCCGCTAGTTGCTACAACAACTCGGAGGGCAGCGGAGAAAATGCAAAGGAAGGAGGGGGGGGGGGGCGGTTTCTAGGAGAGGAAATGTTAACGATGCCGGAGCCCAGTTGGTTCACGATTCACAGCCTGGAAGTGGGGGGGGGGGGGATGAGGTGTTGACGGAAAACCTGCTCCCACATAAACTCTTGGGAATGAAAAAAAAGTTTCACCTGTGCATTTTTCTTTGTTAAAACCTCCGTTTATTCAGGTTTAATTCTGTTCAGCGGCGATAATCGTCTCCTGAATAAATAGGAAAAAAAGGTGGTGGTGGTGGTGGTGGGGGGGGGGGGGGGTAATAACAGAGGCTTGTCTCAGTCTGACAGTCTTTCATAATATTGATACAAAAGGACTCACGCATAAGAAAAGAAGGCGGCGGGCTACAAAAGAGGGGGACGAACAAACCTCATTATCTGGAGTCCTTCACATGCGTCACTTATTTACTTATTTCACGTTTGAATGACAAAAAAAAAAAAAAGCCCTCAGGTTTGTGTGGAGCTCTAAGGTTACACGGGGGCCACTAATGCGGATTAATTACACCGATAAACCCTTCACGCTATTATTTACAGCACAACAATGCAGTTTAGCTAGCGTTCCTCGTCATCCACCTGCAGTCTTTTTCTCGTCAGGTGCAAGAAACCATGGAGTACGGAGGCCACAGTCCCAACAAATACCACCTTCTTTGATATGGCAGACTGTGTCAGACACCCTTCAGGATCACTGAGACACTAATTATACTCTTAGCTGTGTTTCTCCATAAACAGGACCGGGCCATGTTGCCAAGATGTGTTTTTTGGAGGGGGAGGGGTAATATCCATGTTGCTGTGAAGTGGGGTTGCGTTACCCTTTGGAGTTTTGTCTATAAGAACACACACAAACAGAAAATCGCTCGTACTCGCCCGTCACCTGCAGTGGTTGGAAATTGGCGGTAGCGGCAGATTTATGGTTGGCAGTCTGGCTGACTCCCTGTGTTATTACTGGAGGCCTGCCACGGCTTCCCTATCTGCTCCCGTGACCCCGTTGCATCAGGTGGCGGCCCGGCAGCAGCGTGAACGCTCCAGCCGCCAATTAGCGTAAAAAAAAAAGAAGGAAAAAAAGCCCCAACAATGAGTCTTTTAACACATATTTGAAGCAAGACCCATCCTGCTTTATCGTGTAAATCAGGATTTATAGCCGGGGATTAAAGAAGCTGAACTCACCACGCGAAGTAGTGATAGAAGGCTGGATTTATTTCCAATTAATCTCATAAAAAAAAAAACCTTAAATCAACTGGGGCTTCCTGCTCGTTCTGATCTCATTCTTTGTGTCTGGATGACAAGCTCGACACGCAGAATTAAAAAGGAGAGCATGTTGTGTTGACTTTGCTGGAAATGAATGAAAATATATAAACCACCGGGCGAAGAGAAGGAAATGAGTCACAATTTCAGAGTAAAAGTCGTTAAATCATACATTTTTTTAACACAACGCTGTGTGTGTGTGTGTGTGTGTGTGTGTGTGTGTGTGTGTGTGTTTTCAACAGCTTCCAACACTTCACTCAAACAAGTGGACAGCACTAAAGACAATAATTTGAAGGAGGTGGGAGGAGTGAGAAAATGCACTCTACCATTTTTTTCTCGTCCTCTCTCTCTCTCTCTCTCTCTCTCTCTCTCTCTCTCCCTTCGCTCTCCCTGACCATAAATCTTCTGACACATGATTATGTCAGTCATACTTTTGTTTTTCCCCTCTGGTTGAGACATGCACAAGCACCTGAGCCTTTGCACAGTAAATTGCAGAGCACAAGGTTGTCTTTATGTGCGATTCCAGAGATACTGCATGAGCCTTCATTCATGCACTCTCTTAACAAGAGTGCCGTTTGAGGATTCGGGTCCGCGATGGAAACCACAGATAGCAGACAATATCCACTCCCCGCCAGAGAGAGAGAGAGAGAGAGAGAGAGAGATCCACAACCCCTGCCTCCTATCTTGACTTCCCATGGTCTATCTGATATTACGGGGTAAACACGGCGGTCAAATAGCTTCCAGGCGTTTTGTTAAAAAGGTATAAGGAACGCGGGTCGGATCAGCTCTTTGTGTTTGTTTGGAGCGAACATACCGGCCCGCTTAAACCTGCAAGCTTTGAAAAAGGAAGAAAAAAAAAGCTTTTCCAAACGAAAAAAAAAAAGCTTTTCCAAACGAGAAGTTCGTACGTGGCCTTTGATGGTGTGTAGTGTTGCATCTTCACGATGATCTGAGCGCCCCATATGATACTTTTCCTTGTGTTTGGAGTGGTTTGGAAGCAGGTATGGAGGGCCCACATATACCTGCCCCCCCCGACCCCCCCTCCTCCAGAAGACGTCACCTGAGCTGAGCTTACAGTAATCCTCCGACGGCTCGGGCGTCCTGACACGGGATGTTTTGAACAAAAACACAAAACTCACTACAACCCCGGCGAAGACTCGCTTAGGAAATATCACTGATCTTCACCCGGTCGTCATGACAACCGCCCCGGCACCTTCACTGCCCTTACAGAGCCGCCATCTCCTCTTCTTCATTTGATCGTTCTCCCGATTCTGAAATCTTTTCTTCACAACTTTTTTAAAAAATGGAGAATTGAAAACGTGTGATCTTTTTCCTACCCTGTGTGTGTGTGTGTGTGTGTGTGTGTGTGTGTGTGTGTGTGTGTGTGTGTGTGTGTGTGTGTGTGTGTGTGTGTGTGTGTGTATGGGCAAACCAATTAACAAAAGAACAAGTAAACACTCTGCAGCGATGGTGTCATAGCTTCCAAAGCGTCTGGTGTCTTGGCTTGAGCGGCTTGCAGGAAAAAGGGAGTTGCAATGAAAATTCTCTCCTCCAGCATCTTAACAACCTGTCCGGACACGCTAAACCCCTAAATGTATCATTGCAAGGGAAAAAAAGAAGCTATGAAACAATTTGAGCTGATGCTGCCAGTTTAAATAACTAAACCATGTGGTCAGAGCTATTATATCATTAATCTTCTCTCCTCTTCTCCACTCATGCTCTGCCAAGAGATGGAAACACCCTCACCTTCAACCCGACAAGAGGTAAAGAGATACCTGAAAGTACTTCTTTTGATATGTATCCCACAATGCTGGTGAGTCGGCGCCTTCAGACCTTTTTTTTTTTTTTTTTTCCCCCCCGATCACGTTATCTTTATTTCATTCCTGGGATTAAAATGCATATCCACCCCTGAAAAGACGTGGGGGGTGTAGGGGTCACGAAGCGTCCTGAGCATCAGGGTTTAAATGCGAGCGCAGGTGTCGTGAACTTTAATAACCACTTGTATAAAGTTGGGCTCCCTGTAAATAATAGCCGGTGTTGGCTGTAAACAAGGTAAAGGCCTCGGTGGAAGATGTATGCCACCTGAGGTCAGTCTGTTCATACCTCTACACAGTTTTCCACTCGTCACTTACCCCCTCCCCCCCCCCACCAACACCACCACCACCACCGCGTGCACACAAAAAAAATCTGAATTGAAACAAGTAATGTGCACCGAGTGACCTCGGAGTCGGAGCCCGGTGACAGTGCTAGATGAGGCCGTGACAGTGCTAGATGATCCGGCGGTTCAACGCGGGGTCAGAGGTTTGTCTGTAGGGCAGGAGGAGGGGGGGGGGGGCACACAGCTGGATGCTGCTGCTCTGGGGTCAGCTTCAGTGATGGTAATGAGATAAAGAATGGGACAAAAGGGGAATCTCACTTTCACTCGGACCTTTAATGATTTTACTGAGGCGACCTACAGTATGTTGATTTATGGTTATTGTCATGTTATGTTGCTGTTTTTGTCTTTACAATAGGGTGTTTTTTTGTTTTTGGAGCTGGCTATTTATTAGTGAGTGTCTCTTGGCCTAGTTAAAATCCAGAATGAAAGCCTGACGGATAGCGACTCCAGATACTGTGCCAGACGCTGACAAACACCTCACTGGCTTTCTGGCAGGAAATCTTTAGATTCTTTCGCAGCCAAAACAAAATGACCCTGCCATGCACCGACACAGGAGTAGAAGTATATATCGCCTGCGGTTGCCACAAGGAAGGACGGCGTGAATATGATCTGGACTATGATCTGGTCTGATGTCACCTGTGACTCCTGAGGAAGGAGGGGAACAAAAGCAGCAGCCGGGACATTGGCACCGATACCAGGGTGATCGCTTTCCATCATTAATCACCTCGCTTTTCAAAAAAAAAAGGAAAAAAGGTGTCTGGTGACGGGACGAGCAGGCCGAACAAAGCGGCGTCCGCTGTGACAGAAACTCACGTGAAGTGTGGAAGCGGTTCCTTCTCCAAAAAAACTGAGTTTTCTTCCCTTCGAGGCAAACCAATCTCATCACTGACTGTATAGTTTCACTTAAAACCTTGAAATGAGTAGTATAATATGTATATTATGTACTCTACTACATAAATGTCGTATTATGCTGCTAATCAGTAATTCAGTTGTTAAATGCAAGATGCATAAATGCATATCGTGCAACAACATCGAGATGAAACAATGAAATCCCCAAATTCTTTATTTTACTAATTCACAGATTTTTTGGGGTACTTGCTGACAACGGAAAGAAAAAAAAAACACATAATATCACCTTTTAGGTAAGTTTATATTGCAAACTGTTCACAAACAACTTATTAATGAACCTGTGCTTCTGAAAAGTGCCTTAAACTCCTCCCTACTTACTGAGCAGGTAGCATAGCCTCCTGTGGATTTTGTAAACTTTTTCTGCTGAGTCACCTGCATTTAACGGCGCTATGAGAGCCAAGGGAGTCAACCAAAAGAGTGAACTGCCAACAGCTGAAAGATGCTAAAAAGTTGCAGCGTTGGTGATCATTTTGTGTGAGATCATCTTCCGTGAGCAAACCGTCACAGATACATGATCAATTATTATAAAAATGCAAACAAAAGACTAGCGACGTCCAAACTGACAAACAAACAAATTAGCAAAAAGAGCTACAACTCCGGCTGGAGACGTCCTGTGACATGTGGAAGCTTTCTGCAGGTGGCGGACCATCAAAGGCAGCAGCAGCCGGAGACGTGTCAAGACATCAAACTACGTTGCTGCAGCGTTGGTGGAAGCTGTAAAACCACAAGGTCACCGAGGTCCAGACACGTAGAATAATACGTAGAATAAACACGTCTCGGTTTTACATACACAGTAACAAAGTTATGTAAACCCCCCCGCGGGCAAAAACATGCTAACACAACTGCAACTCAATTATTTAGCAAAGGCTTCAAATGGAAAAGCAGAATGTTCTAATATGTTATTAGAGAATGCAGAAGTAACAGTCGCCCCCTACAGTCGGGGTCCGGTATGCTGCATCACAACATGAGTTCTGCACCATTTCTCATGCAGGAAACACAAAGGGAAGCAGTCAGAATGTGACAGGTTGGTCGGGGCTCTAATGACAGGTTTATCTTGAAGGGAAGACAAACATTACCTCAGAGCTGCCTCCTCCAGTTGCTGCTGCCTTCGCCGCCGCCGCCGCTGCTGCAGACTTGCCGTACACCCCAAAGCCAGCGTCAGTTCACAGAGTCTGTACTGATCTGTCCCGGGGGGAAATTCCTTTCTACTACTGTCCCTCTCTGCAGCAGACTTGGGTTGTCAGTGTTGGGTCATACAATGATATATTTGTACGTTTCGACAATGGAAAAAATTCCACCATCGTGAATGCATGCATTAGCGGCTAAAGGCACACTCGAAACCCAAGACATGTGGTGGATAAAAGATGGCGACCAGGCGGGAGAACACGAAGCTCATGGTGGAATAGACTTGGTGGATCGGTAAAGCCGAGTCACCACCTAACTTACAGTAGCTTACTGGACATATGACATGGATGTAGTCACGTGACGTCACCCGACGGTTTGTGGACTGTGGTTTTCTTCCCTCTATGTAGACACCAACATTGTTTTATCAATCATGGCTGAAATAACCACTATTGCTGCTTCATGCATGCTATGAAGTCCCAGATATGCTGGGTAATCAAATTTCACTGAGCTGTATTCACTGTGAATAGCAAGAGACACATCGGCTGGTTTACTACAGCGGTATGAACCCAAACAAAACAATGTTGTTGTGATTTAATTGCAATAAATGGATAAAAGGTCTAAAGTGATGCTTTGTTAGGTCTGTCTGCAAGACGACAAGCAATCAACTTTTAAAATGCTTGTTTTCTGAATGGAGTCCGTTGATGGATGCTAGGCTATGCTAACACTGTAGCTGCTTCATCAACACTTAAAATAAGGTCATCTAGACATAAATATGTCCTTGTTGTTTGGATCACAGATGATCTCTTCTCCACATAGTCTGGTCTGGTCTCTGGACTAAAGTGAGCTACTATCCAGACCTCAAGGGGACCACAGACAGTCTCTGGTTCCTCCACATAGTCTGGTCTCTGGACTAATGTGGGCTACTATCCAGACCTCTGGGGGACCACAGACCACCAATATTTGTTTTGTCTCCATTTCTGATTCAATGCCAGTGCAAATTTGCAAATATTCACACATTGATGTTGTATGCAATAGCAACGTGGGGAAAATGTGCTTTTAGGTGACCAAACTTTTAAAGTTCTACAAGTTTTTTAATTCTTCTATTTTTTTCACTTTATTGTATGACAGGTTATGATGTGAAGCACTTTAAATCTGCCTTATGTATGAAATGTGCTATACAAATAAAGTTGCCTTGCCTACAACGAAACCTGTCAATCTCAAGGTATCCCCGCCCTACAGCATGCCAGGCTTTAATCATCTATTTTACCCTAAACGCAACCTTGATTTACTAAATGAACATCATGCTGGATTGAAGAAAACTTTGAACTAGCAATCGAAACCATAAATTCATGTTTACAATGTTTACTGAGGTAATCAATCAAGAGAGAAGAAGGGACATTTTCTCATTGACTTCTATACAATCAGGGGACCTGCCCCCTGCTGGCTATTAGAAGAATGCAAGTTTAAGCCACTTGTGAATTGGCTTCACTTTCCAGACCAAAAGGATGTCACCTGATCCAAATTTGAAAAAGGACTACACCAAAACCTCCTAAATCAACAGTTATAAACAGCACATTCTAAAGCTGCATCAACAGGTGATTAGTTTCTGTTTACGAACTCCTCAGATGTTCCTGACAACATTCGACCACATTAATAAAAGTGAAACAAGTGGAATTACCTTTTGCTAATAGTGGCTGGTAAGATGTTGGACTGTACAATGTAGGAAAGACTCATCCCTCCTTTCACAAGCTGCCTCAAAGCCAGTCAGGCAGGTTTTCTGTAGGAACATGAAAAATGGCTTTGGTCCCTCCGGGGTTTTGGCCACATCAGAGACAGACGGAGTGCCTTTGCATGCTTACAGTATATATGTGTGTGTGTGTGTGTGTGTGTGTGTGTGTGTGTGTGTGTGTTATTGAGAAATAATACCGACAGAAGAAGTTCAGTGAGGGTGTTTATATGAATGGCCATCTCACACTTTGTTTCATAAAGTCTGACACAGCAATCAAATCGTCTGTCAGCCTCTCTTTGATATGAAATACACAAGTACTCTGTAAAGTTTTTAAAACCGTCAGTCAAAATTTCAATTAATAGATCTGTCAACATCACAAATAAGACGGTTGCAGTCCGTTTCCAACTGTGTAAAAACTCTGAATGCCACTGGCAACAAGCAAACTCTTGTGGTTTATTCTCAGAGTCTTTCATGATTTGTGTTAAATTGTGTGAGATTCCTCCCTAAATCCCGGTGATCAATCAAAACCTTTAAAAAAAACAAGCCTTGGGCAACATATTCTGGAAAACCCCTGCAGTTTTTCAGTTGCCGTGGAGAAGACGATGATGAGTCTCAGGTGAGTACGAGGGGTTGAATTTATGATTAATCTAAAACGGCGTCGACAAAATCAATATTTGTCTTCTGCACAAGAAGCGATGCTAATTGCGAGTCACAATATCGGCTAACTAGGCTAATCTGCAGCCCCGAACAGACGCTGTCGGGGGTTTGATAGATTTCGGCGAGAGCAGAATGTGTCTGGAGCTCCGCGGCCCGCCAGATGCTTCTGTATCAACACCTCTTTTATCACCTGAAGAGAGTCATCATGCCAACTATGACAGTAATTCCGTTTGAGAGGGCCACACTGACAGAGGTCTCGTCCCGGCATGGATGAGTGGGATTGACTGAGTGCACGCGTTCACATTCGCCAACGTGCTTTCTGAGAAACTCTCCCGGGTAGCGAGTCGACTGTCGGCCAATGTTTGGACTTCCTGAATTTATGTATTCAATAAAAAAAAAAGAGAAAAAGAAAAAAAAAGAGCAGCACATTCCTTCCGAGTTCTGTGCCAACCTGCATAACAGTATTTACAAATGGAAGCCTCTTTTTTTTTTGTGTGTAGGAGAACGGCAATAAAGGGGTTGCCATGTTGGCAGGTTAATCCTCCTACATTAACACCCAAGAACACAATGATTTAACATCAAAACTGTGGATGCTCGCTAGCTGCTGCTACAAGCAAAGGAACCGGGGTATCTGACGGCTAGAAAAACATTGTTTTACTCTCGTCTGACTGTACAAACAGCCCTGAAGTGTGTCTCATACTATTATCAACTAATCACGCGGCAACTTGTGCTCTGTTATATAGGAAGGACCTGTCCGTCACCGGGTAGCCCCGCCCTAAAGCGTCCCCTGATTTATAGTCTATTTTAATTTAAAATGGGACAATCCCTTACGAAATGAACATCATGCTGGATTGAAGAAGACTTGAAACTAGAGATTGAGGCCATAAACTCATGTTTACTGAGAAAATAAATCAAGTGAGAAGTCAATTTTAATTGTTTTTCGATTTTCTCATAGACTTCTATACAATCGGACTTCTTTTTGCAACCAAAAGGAGTCACCCCCTGTTGGTCATTAGAAAGAATGCAAGTTCAGAGCTATATCACATGTGGACAAGGTCATATTATGCACATATATAATAAAATTACAACAACAAAAATATTTCCTTATGTCATTAAGAAGCTGGATACTCTTCAAATGGCATCTGAGCTTGAATTTAATTTGTATTTGAAGGAAGAAACATCCGGTTCAGGTCTGGAAGAAGGTATGTTTTCAGTGAGTTCAAGGTAAAGGTGAGTACTTAAAATATAAGTGGTGTTTAGATCATTTGGTAAATGGTAAAATGGTAAATCACTTGACAAACCAAAGTAGTTTCTACAACAACCTAGATATTTTATGGCGATAATAGTGCTAAAATTATTGTTATTCATTATTTCTGGAACTATTTGAAACAATAGCTAGTGGAACTTTAAATTCCATCCGAGTGGCAAGGCCTCAAATTAGTCATTTTTGCTTATCTAAAGCCAATATCTCAAATCACATTATGTTCCTTCATAGTTGGACTGTTTTTGGATTCTGGGTGCCTGTTTTTCACTTTTTTTACAGACCGAATGAACGCCAATAACAAATCCCTCTCCACGTTTTCCTTTTCGAGTTCAACATGCCACAGCACAGTCCGCAACTGCATGACGATTGCACCTCGCAGAGGAAAAAATGCCTTTTTGAAATAACAAACACTCGAAGCCAGCTCATTACTTGGGGGTGACATTGTTTCTTCCGAGGCAAGCCTCAACTCTTCATCATTATACAACTCTGCCCGTTGCTCACCCACAGAAAATGCATTACCCTCGCTCGAATCCACTTAAAGAGTAGACAGCGTGCATTCCGTAGCCGGTTGGCTGCGAAAGCCGAGCGGTTTGTGTGGAATGCTTCGCGCCAGCTGACGAGATGTCAGGTATGAAGCCACGCCTCCGGGCGCTTTTCACCACAAATAGATTATTGCAGATTGATTAGCGCAGTCTTTCAAGGACATGGACTGACACCACGTTGCTGTGAAGGATAACGAGAGTCTACAGCCACTCTAGCTGCTTCGTCTGTATCAGGTCGGATGCTAGAAGTCACCACGCAAACATGTTGAGGTTTAAAATGTTTACAATGGTCGCCATCTTGGTTTAGCTGATCTGTCTTTAGTTTTGACAACCTGTTCTCATTCCTGGGCTGATAAATACAGGGTCTGATACCAACGCACAAGGCACCCTTTAGCACCCTTTGGCTTCCTTTAGCATCCTTTAGCTTCCTTTAGCAGCCTTTGGCTTCCTTTAGCACCCTTTAGCTTCCTTTAGCATCCTTTAGCACCCTTTATCTTCCTTTAGCAGCCTTTGGCACCCTTTATCTTCCTTTAGCAGCCTTTAGCTTCCTTTAGCAGCCTTTAGCACCCTTTATCTTCCTTTAGCAGCCTTTGGCACCCTTTATCTTCCTTTAGCAGCCTTTAGCACCCTTTAGCACCCTTTAGCTTCCTTTAGCAGCCTTTAGCACCCTTTATCTTCCTTTAGCAGCCTTTGGCACCCTTTATCTTCCTTTAGCAGCCTTTTGCACCATTAAGCTTCCTTTAGCAGCCTTTAGAATCCTTAAGCACCCTTTAGCTTCCTTTAGCACCTGTTAGCTTAAGTAAACCACCATCCTCATGGGGCCTCCTTCAAGCTCAAGGCCCTAGGCAACTGCCTAGTTTGCCTACCCCTTTTGCGACGCCCCTGACTTTATCACATAGTCCATATTTGCCATTTTGGCTCTGGAATTACTCTTATTTTAATTTCTGTATGAAACCGAGACTCAATTGCAGGCACAGAAAGCAAAGAGGCTCGGCCTCTACTGAAAAAGCAGGTGGTCACACACAGGTAATCAGTCCAAGTCAAGCAAACAAGTCCAGACAGGAAGCAGGCGAAATTCAGAAAACATACACAAAAAAACTTACATGAGAATTGCTGGAAAGCAAAACGACCACGGGGGTGAAACCAAGACAATCTGACTGGGGAACAGGGGCAATAAACAGGCTCAACTAATGGCAAAATCAGGGGCAAAGTAATTGAGAGCAGGTGTGGATAATTAAAGAGGCAGGAAAACACACAAAGACAGGAAGTAAAAACATAACGTGACACACGAGGAGCGAACCTACAAAATAAAACAGGAAACGGATGAAAGGTAGATGATTAGATCAAATAAACACACGAGATAACTGCTGACATAAAAAACAAAGACAGATAAATGAATAAAGCAAGTCCAAGGCCTCCGGACGCAGAGCCAGAACGTTACATTTTCTCGTTTGCATAACTGATTTGATGTGGAGGGAACATAACTGGGTGTGGACTCGGGGAACACACTTGCCTCAGGACCCCAGGGCGTCTCATCTACAGAAAGTACAGAAGAGAAGAAAAACGCAGCTGTCCCGCCATTATTTTGTGAGCGTTATCCACATTTGCTACATTTAAACCGTCTTTGAAGTGATGATTGGGGTCCTGCAGGATAAATCACAACAAATCCCAGTGGTTTCAGACCACAAGGATCTGCATTCTCATCACGCATCTTTGAAATCATTTTTTTGAGTCATCAGCTCCTGTGGGAACAAGTCTGCAGATAACCCATTCAGGAAGCCCATATTAGAGTCAATGAGGCAGGGGAGAGCGAAAACACTGAAAACACAGCCCTGCAGGTAAAAATACTTGTGTAAAGAGGAAGCCTTGAAACGGGTTGAATAGACTGCCGTGCAAAAAAAAAAAAAAAAAAAAAATGGGAAAGGCCACGTCGTGAAATGTCAACAGAACAAGAAGGAAAATGCACATGATGTGATATTCGGCGTTGCACCTGGAACACGATTTAGCCACCAGGCATGAGCTTTCTCAGATGAGAGATAGACGGGGTTATTCTGTCATTCAGACCAGACAGAAGCTCTTGTGGTAAAAGGGGGAGGAGGGGGGGTGAAGCATCTCACCGAGCTGTTGGGTAGTTGTGAAAGATCTATGAATTCACCTCACACACAACAAGGTCGCTTGATTTGAAAAGCGAGGAACGACGCAAGAGAAAATAAACAAAAAGCGATTCCGGAGCTTCGACTTCAAAGCCGACGTTGCACGAGATCGACACACAAGAAGATAGGAGAGTTTTGTACTTTTTCAGGGGCCACCCAACGGTTGTGTATCACTAAACAAATGTCATCAAGGTAGATAAGCACCAAGCCAAAGCAAATAAGACTCCGTCATCTTATTTTTTTTTCCTTCGGATGCAAAACGCTTCATGACTTATGTCGACGTAGACACCGACAATGTTTCATCGACCATGGCGGCTTTGTACGTGTTGTGAAAGTCCCAGATAAGGCGGGTTTTCAAACGCCACCCTGTCTGAGTTCATGACATCACTCAAAGGTGCTCGGTGAATTTCACTGAGCACATTGGCTGGTTTACTATAGCGGTATGAATCCAAAATAAACCATTTTGCTGTGATTGCATTGCAATAAATGGATTACAGCACATAATTTTCTTCACGGTGGTGTAGCGGGTAGCACTGGGTTCGATTCCCGGGTCGGGTTCAGGTTCCTTCTGTGTGGAGTTTGCATGTTCTCCCCGTGTAAGCGTGGGTTCTCTCCGGGTTCTCCGGCTTCCTCAACAGTCCAAAGACATGCAGGATGGGGATAGGTTCATTGATGACTCTAATTTGCCCGTAGGTGTGGATGTGAGTGTGAATGGTTGTTTGTCTCTACATGTCGGCCCTGTGATAGACTGGCGTTCTGTCCAAGTGTACCCTGCCTTCACCCAATGACAGCTGGGATCGTCTCCAGCCCCCCCGCGACCCTGAATACAGGATAAGACAATGGATGGATGGATTTTTTTTTTTAAAAAGTCAGAATTCCTGGTTTGTTAGGTCTGTCCACAAGACGATTTCACTTTTAAAACACTTCTGAATTTCTATTTTCTGCTACTTTCTGAATGGAGTTCAGAGGTATGTTATGCTAACGCTCATTTTATAGGGTTATAATAATAATATGCCTCAAAAGCTTGAACAAGTGAGAACATTCCTGTGTGTTTCCGTCCGGTCACTTACATTGTTTGAATCTGAGTCCAATCAGGTGTTTTCAGTGAGTAGATATGCATCTGCAGACTCTGGCCACGGTGTGCAGAGCTTCATTTCCACTGAATTGTTGGCTCAGAGCTGCCCTCTGTGTGCATACCGCTGCTTGTGCATGAGTCTCGGCATGCATGTGTTTGCTGCCTGCACCTTGCCTTACAGTTCAAACAGGGCAGCAAGGTATACGCATATTACTGACCAAATCCCGTAAATGCAAACACGTCACGTGTGAGATATAAAACAAAGCTTTAGTTGCTGCCAAAGGAATCTTCCAGTCTGAGCCAGGTCTTGAACTACATCTGAAATCTTATCTTCCATCTCTCAACACGACTTGAAACTTTCCCCTTGAGCATCCGAAACTTCAAGAAATCAGCATTAAAAGGTATATTTGCAGAGCGGCCACGAGCGTTTTTGTAGTCAGGATCTTGATCAAGGAAGGTTCATCTCTGATCAACTAAGTGCATAAAAAAAAAAAAAGATGAGACTTCTCTTTTAAATCAGGCAGAAAGGAATGCACATTTACTCTCAGCTTCGCCTTGGGGCCTTAACCTGCACCAAACATGTTTTTGGAGTACAGAAAAGAAGACTAATGGCACCTACTGGGGGCTCCCACATGCATACAACTGTATCATAAACGGCTATTATGGCACACGTCCAAGTCCTCCCATAAGAATGAATTTGTGTTTTCATGGTTGTGAACAGTAACGCCTGAAAATGTGCTAATAATGTTTAATTTTAGGACAATATGCTATAGCAATATACTTGATTTTTTTGTTTTACTTTCACAATCGCTGTAATTAACCGTCATAAATTACCCCATAATTAGTTATTATCTGTGAAGATTTGATGGTAATCTCATGAAATGCAGATTCTTTTCTTCCGGAGCTGACTTTATAATCCCATAATGAATCCGTCCTTTGATTTGAAAGCCAAAAGCGCTGCTGTCATTCCCCCTTCGTCCTGTGTTTGTGGGAGAACATGCAAGTGGAGGCACGAGAGCGTCTGTGCACTTGGCTTCTCCAACATTTGTTTTTTCCGTGTGATTTTTCTTTCTCTATTACCGAAGATGCCCACAAATGATACCGGAGATACTTTGCACAGGCCTCTTTGTGGTGAACTCAGCTTTCACCAAAACATTCACAGTTCAATAGATCCTCTTGCAAAGTAAGTGAGACTGAGGAGTCTGAGCTTTAATGAGCCTTCGCACAGGGAGAAGAGAAAAAACAAACTAATGAAAGACTACCTTAATGAAACAATGGCGACGGGTTTCAAATTGGGAATACCCTCTCTCATTAAAGACTCACAGCTAAGACCATCTGATTCAACTCCTCAACGATGCCAGAACAAAAGGTTGCTTTCACAACATCACACACACAGGGAGTCAATTAAAACATACCATGTTCGTGGGAATAAAGGTGATATTGAAAATAACAGTGTCTCCAGATCAATGATGCTACCTCGAAAATGAGCCGAAGCCCCCGAAAGCTTCTCCGGCTTATAGCCTTAACCTTAATAGTGGCACCGTGGGGACACAACATAGAATTAAATGCAATTATGAAAAAATGTTTTCCAACCCAAAGAGGTGCCGGTGAGAGGGGGGGAAACCAAGGCTGTATTCATTTCACGCAGCCCCCCGGGTGCCGAGAGGATACGGCAGTCCTTTTCATATTGGCAGCTGTTTGATCAGACTCACAGCGCTCCTTAGCTGAACTATATAGCTGCAGGTCTGATCTAAACTCCTCATCAGATTCAAAGGAGACACCACGTCTCCAATGCACTCCAGGCTCTTTCCATAAACACAGCTGAATTATTCTTTTGAGCGCCCCTCGCTCCATCCTGGCCTCAGAAAGCAGAAGGGGGCTTTTTTTTTTTTGTTGCTTCTTGCACCACCGAGCAACTTCCATGGGAATAAACCGGAGCTCCTCGAACCATCACTGTATAGAAACATTTTGAAGCTACGTTTCCCGCATTTTGGCCGCCGCCATCTTGTTTTTTTGCAACCAGAAGTGACACGAGAGGGGCGGAGTCTATTTGACTTTTAATGGGACCAATAATTTACGAAATGAACGTTGTGCTGAATTGAAGAAGACTGTTTACTGAGTAGAAGGGTCATTCTCCCATTTTGTAACCAGTGGAGTCGCCCCCTGCTGGCCATTAGAAAGACTTCCCCATTGGCTTCACTTTTCACATCTGGAGGTTGCCGCCTGTATTCCAGTTCTCCGTATACACCCAACGAACCTCCCAGTGGTAGATAATGGAATAATCTTACCCGCAGTGTGTCACTGTATATCTGCAATATCTGCCTGCAAGGGTGTGAAGTTTTACCGTGAGGGCATCTTGATAGCCCGTAGATCGATCGGGGCTGATAGACTTCTCTCTGTGCATTGTGGGTAAACAACAGGGAAAGTAAATGGCAGCGAAAGAAAGAGACTAAGAATTCACCAGACACTGACAGTGAATGGAGGTGTAACTAGCGTGGCTCTGCGTTGTGCGTTGATCGCGGTTATCAGAGCCGTAGTAGAGATGGCTGATAACCGAGGTGTGGTGTTGTGTAAGTGTGTGTGTGTGTGTGTGTGTGTGTGTGCCTGTGCGATCTGACTGACTGCACAACAAAGAGTCTGAATGGATTTAGTCAAAGCTCAAACTCTGATGCAGCTGCATTCCAGGAGCTTTATGATGTGAAACACCAAAAGAAAGGAAACAATGATCACATTCATGAGATGTCATTTTCTTCCACTTTTATCTCAGGAATTTGTTGAGTTGTTTTTTCCCCTCCCCCCCTCTTTTTTTCATAACGTAATGTGTCCACCTTATCCAAAGTGCGCCTTTGTTGGGGGGCTTTTGTTTGGACAAAGCTTGACCTCATTCTCACTAATTAGTAGCAGGTCAGCTACCTCAACGGTAGCATCCGCCCTCTACGGTAGCTTCCATCCTCTACGGTAGCATCCATCCTCTACGGTAGCATCCATCCTCTACGGTAGCATCCATCCTCTACGGTAGCATCCACCCTCTATGGTAGCATCCACCCTCTACAGTAGCATCCATTCTCAACAGTAGCATCCACCCTGAACAGTAGCATCCACCCTCTACAGTAGCATCCACCCTCTATGGTAGTATCCACCCTCTACAGTAGCATCCACCCTGAACAGTAGCATCCATCCTCTACGGTAGCGTCCATCCTCTACGGTAGCATGCACCCTCTAAGTTAGTATCCACTCTCAATGGTAGCATTCACCCTGAACAGTAGCATCCACCCTCTATGGTAGCATCCACTCTCAACGGTAGCATCCACCCTCTATGGTAGTATCCACCCTCTATGGTAGCATCCACCCTCTATGGTAGTATCCACCCTCTACAGTAGCATCCACCCTGAACAGTAGCATCCAGCCTCTACGGTAGCATCCACCCTCAATGGTAGCATCCATCCTCTACGGTAGCATCCACCCTCTATAGTAGCATCCACCCTCTATGGTAGTATCCACCCTCTACGTTAGCATCCACTCTCAATGGTAGCATTCACCCTGGACGGTAGCATCCAGCCTCTACTGTAGCATCCACCCTCAATGGTAGCATTCACCCTCGACGGTAGCATCCAGCCTCTACGGTAGCATCCATCCTCTACGGTAGCATCCACCCTGAACAGTAGCATCCACCCTCTACGGTAGCATCCACCCTCCATGGTAGCATCCATCCTCAAAAGTAGCATCCTTCCTCTACGGTAGCATCCACCCTCTACGGTAGCATCCACCCTCAACAGTAGGCAAGGCAAGGCAAGGCAACTTTATTTGTATAGCACATTTCATACACAAGGCAGACTCAAAGTGCTTCACATCATAAAACAAAGTGAGAAGAAAAAAAGAAAAGAAAAATAGAAGAATTAAAAGAAAATAATAAAAATTTTAAAAATGCATTACAGAAAGAAAATAGAATAAAAACATATTTGCAATAATTAAAAACAGTGCAGACATTAAAAGATTTAGCAGAAAGCTATGGTGAACATAAAAGTTTTCAGTCTAGTTTTAAAAGTGGTCAGAGTTGGGGCAAGTCTTACATCTTCAGGAAGTTTATTCCAGCCATTTGTTGCATAGTGACTAAATGATGCAGTAGCATCCAGCCTCTACGTTAGCATCCACCCTCTACGGTAGCATCCATCCTCTACGTTAGCATCCACCCTCTACGGTAGCATCCATCCTCTACGGTAGCATCCACCCTCAACAGTAGCATCCAGCCTCTAGAGTAGCATCCACCCTCTATGCTAGCATCACCCTCTACATTAGCATCCACCCTCAATGGTAGCATCCACCCTCTATGGTAGCATCCATCCTCAACAGTAGCATCCATCCTCTACGGTAGCTTCGATCCTCTAAGGTAGCATCCATCCTCTATGTTAGCATCCACCCTCTAAGGTAGCATCCACCCTCTATAGTATCATCCACCCTCTACAGTAGCATCCACCCTCTATAGTAGCATCCACCCTCTAAGGTAGCATCCACCCTCTATAGTATCATCCACCCTCTACAGTAGCATCCACCCTCTATAGTAGCATCCACCCTCTACGGTAGCATCCACCCTCTATAGTATCATCCACCCTCTATAGTAGCATCCACCCTCTAAGGTAGCATCCACCCTCTATAGTATCATCCACCCTCTACAGTAGCATCCACCCTCTATAGTAGCATCCACCCTCTACGGTAGCATCCACCCTCTATAGTATCATCCACCCTCTATAGTAGCATCCACCCTCTAAGGTAGCATCCACCCTCTATAGTATCATCCACCCTCTACAGTAGCATCCACCCTCTATAGTAACATCCACCCTCTACGGTAGCATCCACCCTCTACGGTATCATCCACCCTCTATAGTAGCATCCACCCTCTACGGTAGCATCCACCCTCTACGGTAGTTTCCACCCTCTATAGTAGCTTCCAGAAACAGTGCTGCCCAGGAAAGTCAACGGTCCAAAGACAGGACCTTTACATGTATGTCATTTTGCACCATATAGGCAGATATCTCAAGCTCTTCTCAAATGAAACCAAAGCTATAGGGTTGTGTTTTGGGGGGGATTTGGGTAAACTGAGGTACACAAACAGCATCTGATGTGACTGTCGAGACCTGACAGGACTCAGAACTCGCTCTTTAGTATTTCCAACATGATGGGACGTTCCACTGCTGCTCTTTTTTTTTCCTTCTCTTTTTTTTTAGCTGTCAGCCAGAAAAATGGCAATTCGTCAGGTAGAAGTTGTTTTCCCAGAATGCATCTGGAAACATCTTCAAAACACCCCTTGAGCGTGAAAACATGCATCTCCACAGTCCTCTAACCTAAAGTTATTGTGAAGAGTTAGGGAAATTTCCCCGCTGCAACGAGACCATTATCTGGGCGTGTTGCTCCTGAGTCATAAGCGTGCGCATCAGTGACAAGTTAGACAATTAGACAGAAATAACAACAAATCAACCTGTCGTTAAAGTAAAAAAAAAAATGTATTTCTCGGAGCGTATAAAGTGTGGCAAATGACGTGATTTATGCTGATTGCCGCTTGTGTTTGTGAATAAGAATATCGAGCAGCTGTCAGTCAGAAGGAGAGCGTTGAACAGGATTCAGCCAGATAAACACACAGGCATCAATCTCTGGGACAAAAACCCTTCCAGAGCTCCGGCGGCGGGCCGCAAGCACACCATGCGGTTTCTCATCTAATCACTCAAAATCCATTTCAGAATCCTGTTTTCTTTGCTTTCTGTAAATGACAGAGATTTGCTGTAAACACAAACAAATGTACAAATCCCACAGAAGTTTTGAAGAAAAGTTTTTTCTTTTTTGTTTCTGGAAAGAGAACACAAGGTTTTTCTCCACTGGTGCCGGAGGGCTGCAGAGATAAAGAGAGTAATAGTTAGACTGCGGTCACATTGGTATGCAGACAGTCATGAAAGCGGTGCTGCTGTACAGGTTGCATCTTGCAAATTCATTTGCTGAATATTGTGAAATAATCGCTGCTCAAATTAGGGAGGCCCTTTTTAACGAAAATTCATTGGTGGTTTGATTCAACACAACCGGTTTGTGTTACGGATGCAGCTACTGATATATACGCTGCGGTCATCAATGTCACCATCAAAGAGGCAAAGCACACGTTTAATTATCACGTTTCTCATAAATATCACTTTAAGTTAAAGTCTACGATCCTCATTTCCTTGTTTTGTTCTCATCATTACAGGATTGTTGGATGTTTAAACTGGATTGTTAGCCGACTCGCCTATATAAATGTAAAACAAGGCTAAGAGCTGACAGCCTCACTAGCGTAGCGGTGCTCTGCTAACATTAATATGCTAACATGTTCACAATTATAATGCTAAGATGCTAATGTTAAGGAGGTATAAGCTAAAGTTTGCGCTCAGTTTAGAATGTTTACATTCTGATATTTGCTTTTTTACATGAAAACCACAGGCTAAACCAAATAATTGATTTATTAGCCGTGATGCTAGCTGAAAAGGATAAGCTAGTGTTCACAAAACCCGAGGGCAATTTGAATGTCTGAACCAAATTTCGTGGCATTTCGATGAAAACCAAAAATGTCAACCTCAAATCAGGATATCACAAAAAAATATGTTATAAGGATACATCATCGGAAATCACCAGTTGAATTCAGAATTTAGGCTAAGTCCTAGGATCATGTGACCTAAATACTTATAATACTAAATACCAACATTTAAAAAATGGCCAAATCCCTAACTAAATTCTGTTGACTTCCATTGAAGATAAAACCCGTTAAACCATCTGCACATGAGTTTAAAATGATCAGTATGGTGACACACCACATGGTTTTGGTGAACTGACCCTTTTCCTGCCAGTGAGTCCATACAGTACATCCAGAGAGTGAAAAACAACGGTTTGCTGGTGTCAAAAGTCAAACATGCCGCAGATGTCTGGCATCCTGTCAAAAGTGGCAGTTAACAAGGCGAGACTCTCCTCTCCCATTGGTCAGAGAAGCTGTTTCCAAGGTGGCGACCTGTGATTAGGACTCCCAGTAAATCTTCCCACCCAGGGAGCCTCGGAGACCCTCCCTCCCTCGGGTCGATCCACGCCTGCAGGGATGATCCTGGCTCTCCTCTGGATCTGGATCTGATCCCTCGGGGGTCTAAACCTCTCAAACGGATCTCCCTTCCCAGCCGTCTCACAGAAGGTACTTTTTTTTTTTCTTTCTCCGATCACTTCCATTCTAAAAAAAGTGGAATATTAGAGATGTGGTGCAACAATCTGCTGAAGTGTGATAAGATGACACCTCGGAGGAGCTATCAGGCGCCTCAACGTGACAGGCAGCCTCGCATACCTCCCTCCATTCACCTCTCAGGCAAATTCCTCTCTCGCTGTCTTTATTTCTGCATTTCTCACTTCTTCGTCTCTCTTTTCTTTCTTTTTTTTTTGGCGTTTCCGTACGGGAGTTTTGCTCTGTACTTTTCTATCCCGACGTTTGACCTCACCCATCGTGTCTTCTCACGTCCGCTCCCCAAGCCCACGTCAATCCGACCTTTGAATAAACTCATGTTTCACAGACTCTCAGAGGCAAACCATTGTCCCCGTCGTAATTGAGGTGTTCCGGCGATGATCAGTCATCACACCCCTATTGTCAATATAATTGCTTATAATAGAAACGCTGACACGCAACGTAATCTGCAATAATAACAGGTATCACCCCGCAAAAAGTATTGACCAATAGCACTCAAAGACCTCGTTGTGAGGGGGTCGGGGGTACAGAGTGTGTGTGCACACACACATGCACGTCGCTACTGTATGATGTGGGCCTGACTGCAGGTCGTTAGCTTCAGCCTAATCTAATGATGCATACTTCCCCCTGTTTATGGCAGCCGGGGAAGAGGGAGCGCTAGCCTGTGCTTGTCTGCTGCTGAGAATGCCCATTAACGCTCTTTTCGCCCTCAGGTGATGACCACCTGAGCTATCAAAGACAAGTGTGTCTGTTACACCACCCTCCACCCTCCACCCCCACCCCCACCCAGCCTGTCGCTCAGACCTCCACCCAGACAAACGCTGTACAGTGGATTGCGGTTGTTGTTTTGTGGCATTTTAAGAGCGTTTCTATTTGGTGTATCACCATCGTCACACAGTTCATAAACCCAGGAACAAACAGGCCACCAGGACGGGGCTTTACTGAGCCTCTCCGGGGTAAAACTGACCGGTTTGGATCTGTTCATCCAGTACCACAGCACCATGTTTTGACCGCTTTATTAGGCTTTTTAACCAAAATATACGGTTCTTTTTAGCCGTTCAAGTTTGACCTCAAAACTGTCAAGATGTTCAGAACCGAAAAGCACCGACGTCTTCTATCCAACCACTAAAATACTGACGTGTATGTTTGAAAAGGAGCTAAAAAGGGTCGATACCTTAGCAGCAAAACAGAAATGACAGTTCTAACCAACCAATAGGGTTTTTTTTTAATGCTATATGGACTCAAATTGGGTCAGTTTCAACCCAAAGATGTTCTTTCAGTTCTCAGCTAAAAAAAACACACATCTCCTCTGAAGCAATGTGGATTGAGTGCCTTGCTTAAGGGCATATCATCATTTACTACTGACTGAAGGGAAAGCATTCCCCATTCATTTTTCCTAACGTCGCCCGTCACATCCCCCTCTTTTGCAACCGATGATGAACGACTGAAAATCCTGCTGCACCGTATCATTAAAGGCCTGTACGTCTAATTTAATCGCAAATATTTTTTTTTCAAAGCCTGATGAGCACCAGCACAGGGTGCCTCTCCTTTAAACCGTCCAGTCTTTCAGCTCCTCTTCCTTTTGTTTTCAAAACTTCCTGTCCGTGTCCCCAAACCCATAATAGATGTGCGTATATCTCCACCGTCCCTGAAAAACACAGCACCCACCTAATCTCCAGGAGCAGATAAAGCTAATTAGGGGGAAAGGAGCCATCCATCACGGCTCCGGGGGCCTTCGTGTTGTCTACTGTACATACCGAGAGTGGCATCTCACTCACTGGGTGTGTTCGCAAGCTTGAGCCGCACGCAGATATGATTATTATTATGAGTTATTAGGAGGGACGTCTGAGACCGCGGAGCTGTATGAAACGTTTCTGGCGAGGAGAAGAAGGGACTAAAATTAGTGCAGAAATCACAGAAATCTGTCTCTTTTGTTGCGATGACCTCGGACGGCGTAACTCATGTCGGAGGGCAGAAAGCTGGCGAGCGTCTCTGTTTGGATGAAGACGCATTCGTTCGGCTGTCACAGAGACACACACACCCTTTCCCATGATTACAGCAGGTCCGGGAGGTTGACTGAACCCTGACAAGGGTTAGGTTATAGGGTTATATTTTCAAAAAGGAAATCATCTTGATTCACGGTTTAATTAACACAACTTTCTCTGCTGTGTAAGAGTGGTTGGCTTGGAAACACGAGGGTGCGGGACGGCGTTCATCCTGCAGGTGGGAGTGTAACTCCTTCTATATAAATATACATCCTTCACGACACACAGCAGATGGATCCTACATGCGAGGAGAGGGTCATTATTTTTAATTGAGCATATCAAACATTGCTTCGTGTGATTTCTGTGTTGATGGATGAAGCTCGCGGTGAGGTGTGAACGTAAACATGCTGGGATATTTATTTATTTAGTGGGACGTGATGAGAGCAGATTATATACTTTGATGGTAATAACGCTCCCTATATACAGCGTATTAAGCAGGAAATCAACCAAACGTGTCACTAATAATATTCCTCCACATAAATAAAAATGAGTCGTGTTTTCTTTTTCATGTTTTACTAAAATACTTTTCCACTTTATAAATCTAGCACGAAAATATGATACATCCATCTATAATGTGTCTGACTACAGGATACAAAAATACAGTTATATAGAATTATAGAAGAAACGAGAACAGCAGCGCGGGGTGGAAGCTGATATCTCCTTTAAGCTTTACTCATATCGGGTTATAGATCATCCAAACGCGGTGTTGTATTAAATATCTTTGTGTCTCCAATGTCATTTTGGATTCACGTTATTAAAGGAAAATATGGAATGTGGTTTTGTTTTTATGGGTCGTTTGAAGATTAACATGCAACAAAACAAATAAAGTTTGACATTACAGCGTTTTCATGCGATGAAGAAGAGTCTTTCTCTTTGATGTTAACGCAGCGGCATCCTTTATGAATATTTGTTAAATAGTGATTTTTAAAAAGGTCCGTCGTGGCCGACCGTTAGAGCGAGTTGGACGTGATGAAGACGAAGATCTTGGCCTGGAAGGTGGTGAAGGTCCCCTGCCTCCACAGCTTCATCTCCACGTCGATCTGGAAGTCCCTCGGACCGTCCGCCTGCCGGTTCAAGTAGACGGCGCCCGTGTAGGCGTTGAGCTTCCGCGTGCTGAAGTAGTTCTCCTCGTTGCCCCGGGCGATGCTGACGATCACGTTGTCGCCGGAGTAGGCGGGCGACGGCCCGATGCGGAAGATCTGGGCCGGGACCACGATGTTGGACTGGAAGCTGAGGTAATAGTAGGTGATCCTCAGGGGGGAGTTCTGACACTCCAGGTAGTTGGGACAGCTGATCCGCTCACAGCGCCTACGAGGGAAGGGGATTCACATCAGCATCATCAGTGTCTCCGCAGAGGTCACGGAGGTCACATCCAGGTTTCAAACTGACGGCTTACGTGTCGGACACTTTGCGGTAGTTCGGAGGGCAGTCGAGGGAAAGGCAGCGGTAGCCTCCTTGGATGTTGTAGCAGGTCTCAGCCAGGGAGCAGTTGTGAGCCCCCGTGGTACACTCATCCACGTCTACAACACACACACACACAGTGAACACACACACGAGGGCTGAACACGGAGACGAGGGAATGTGGGTAATAGTCGAGGCTCGATGGGACTTTAAGGACAGAAGCAGGTCCTCGTGGGGGAATTACTAATATTATAATAAGGTTTTACAGTCTGTTTAATTACCGAGTTCAGAAAATTAGTTGTGAAGAAGAGAGTAGGAGCAAATAAGTTCCTCCTAATCTTTATTAAACATTTGTTATGGGAATATGTTTTATAATAGGCTTTAAATTCTGTTTTTTTTTCATGTCAAATATATTTTCATTAGGGGTGGGTGAAAATATCGATACGGCAATATATCGCGATACTTTGCCGCCCAATACAATATAGATTTTTCAACTCCAATGACTCATGTTTAAACACGTTGTGAATGCAATACTTTATCCTTTTTCATTTTATTTTCCATATTTATTCCAGTGAATTTGATGGGAATTCATCAAATGGAGAGGCTGTTTTGAATGAAATAGGTTTGACTCAATTTGTCCTCTGATCAATATCATCTGATGTATATATACAGGTACTTGTGTTTTCATCTTTATTTATATTGTGATATCGTGATACGTATCATATCGTGACCAAAGTATCGTGATACGTATCGTATCGTGAGGTTCTTGCCAATACTCACCCCTAATTTTCATTCATTCAAAGTAGCAAATATATTAATAATAGACATTACTTTAAACTCCATGAAGAGTTAAATGGGTGTTGGAGTGTTTATTTTCACCTGGATGCAAAGCAGCTATTTGGCTATTTACACAGAGCCAAGTTGAGTATACTACTTGATTAGTAGTAGTAGTATAAGTGCTAGTATAAAGAGCAACACAATGTTGGCCTCTGACACCCGAGTGTTAACCTCTTTCTAAACTAACGTTTGCTTGTTGTGTTTTTTAAAGGGGGGGGGGTGTATTCACCTCTGCAGGAGCGTCCGTTCGGCGACATGGTGTATCCGTACTCGGGACAAGCACACTGGTAGCTGCCGGGAACGTTCACACACTTATACGTGCACAGGTGGCCGACGCTCTGGGAGCACTCGTCGATGTCTGGAACGGACAACGAGAAAGAAACCCGTTGATCCCGTGGGAAACTGATTCACAAAAAAAACTTGCCCTGACATACTTTTGGTGCACATGTGGTATTTTTGTGTGCGCCCCACCTTCACAGGTGTGCCCGTCCTCCCTGAGGTAGTGGCCCTGCCGGCAGTAGCACTGGTAGGATCCGTAGACGTTGGCACACTCCTGAGAGCACGGGCTCGCCAAACACTCGTTCACATCTGCAGATTAGAGGTTCGCAGCCCATTACTGTCACGCTCCCGCCTGATCAAAGGCCTTTGCATGTTTTCATCCCGACACATAAACACAATGTCGTTATTAAGACAATTATGTTTTTTACTGGTTTACGCTCCGAGGCATGGCATGATATGTAACAGGGTAACAACCCCCTCCCCCCTTTACTCCATCCCTCTGCACAGTGGCCGGCTTCCAGTCCAGGAATGTGCACCGTCCGTGCACACGGCCTGGCACTCCGACTGAAAACACATATTTTCACAAGCAGATGCACAAAAAAAAAAAAAACATACGAACACACATGCACCGACATGTATACACACGGACGCACACGCTCTCACACACCCAGGCAGGCAGGCAGGCGTTATTACACACACACACACACCTTCGCAGTTCTTGCCATCGCCGGATAAGCGGAAACCAGAGGTGCACGAGCATCGGTAGGAGCCCGGGGTGTTCTCGCAGGTCTGGGCACACAGGCGGCCCGGGTAGCGCCAGCACTCGTTCACATCTGGGAGAGGAAGAAGACGAAGCACCGTCATCATATCTGGCCTTAAGAGTGTGTGTGTGCACGTGTGCGACCACGTGGACGTGCCTGCGCGTGTTTCGGCGAGTGCACGTGGACCAGAGTGTGACGTGAGGGGACCAGCTGCCTGCTGATAGTCTAAACACATGAGCAGAGGCCATTATTATGGGAGTCACAACACGGTGAATCACAAACAGGCAGCAGCAGCAGGAGACGTGATCGACTCGGCTGCTGCTGGAGAGCCTGAGGAGCAGCTGAATGATAAACAGGAGGGTCGGCTGTACAGTGTGAACAAGTGATGAAGGATGAAGACTTTCCCCGTCTCTTAAACCGTGTAAGACAGGTCCTTCCAACGTACCTACGCACATCCTCCTGAACGTGTCGTACTGATAACCCGTCTGGCACTCGCACCGGTAGGACCCGGGCAGATTGTGGCACAGCTGGCCTTCTCCACACCGGTGCAGGCTGCTCTCACACTCGTCCACGTCTACGAGAGACAACGACCATCATGAATGAATGTTTATTTCCCCCATTCGCGACGCTAAGCGCTGGGTCTCTCATCGCCGTGACGACTACAAATCGTACCGACACATCTGGATCCGTCGGAACCGGCGTGATAGCCGCGGCTGCATGTTATCTTCCTCTGGCAAACGTAGGATCCCGCCGTGTTGATGCAGTTGAATCCCAGGCTGCACGGCTGGGCGTCACACTCATCGATATCTGTTAGAGATGAAGATGAAGACAGAAGACGGGTGAAGACCAGAGGCGGTCGGCTCTTTTAGCCACGCCGTCATATCAAAGCGGGCCGTAACATCACACGGCTGCGTTCCCCCTTTGCCCGACATCTTTTTCTCAATTTTCTCATTTCTCACAAGGGGCGCCGGCTGCCTCGACATGCCCCTAGTTCCTGCCCCCGGGGGGCTAATTCCACAGCATCAGTTTGTACTGGAGGAGGACAGAGAATTGGCTTTTATCCACCCCTCTGCAGCCCCCTAACAGCAGCCATGTCTGATCTCCTGTCTGTGTGGCATTTAACCCCTCTGCTCCTGAAGACTTCGCTGGTTTCACCCTCATGGCAGTAAGCTATGACCGTGCATCTACACCGTGATTCACCTGTGGGGGAACTTTTTCAGGATTGGGAATCTCTAAAAGGAAAAACATGACTGACTAATATGTAAAACAAGGCTGACATCCCTTTATTTCCTCTCTCAGCACAACTAAAACCCAAATCCATTGCCCCAAAGCCGGACACCAGCAAAACACCTGTGTGCCCTCACCTGTACAGTCGCCCTGCACGTCGCGGTCAAAGCCCGCGGGACATCGGGGCTTTGGGTTGCACCTGAAGGAGCCCTCGGTGTTCACACACTCAAAGTCCAGTCCACAGTTGTGGCTCCACTGCACACACTCGTTGATATCTGAGGAAGAATAAAGAGTTAACTGGAAATAAAGCACACATTTAAACGCGAGTCTAATAATCCACTACGAGACACATGCATGTCGTTCCAAATTTCCCCACTGAGTGGCGCTGTGGTTAAATGGTAGGAGTGTGCTGTTCATCCAACAGGAATCCATCCCGTCACTTCTCCAGAGGTTAATCAAGACTAAAAGAATTGTCTTTCCACTCGGGAATCTCTTCCACGATAATCTATAAAATAACCTGAATGATTTCAGCGACGACGATTCCTCCATCTGTAGCATGAAAGTAAGCTGGAGGGAAATCACAGTCTCAGCGTGTGTTTGTGTGTGTGTGTGTGTGTGTGTGTGTGCATATTTTTAAGCATGCTTTGCAGGATTTTGCTGCTGTAATCGCTGGAGAAGCCTTAAAACAGCCCTGCCTCCAAACGGCAGATAGTGATGGAGCATCTTCCTCCTGCCGAGCGAACACCGACGGAGACGGAGAAGCCATGAAACGGGATAAATGTTTGAAAGATTGGTCGCAACCTGCGAAAAAACGTTTGAATCCTTGGCTGTTTCATTTTCCTTCATGAACAGGATCGTATGATAAGAGTCAGGATGAACTGTAGTAACCTCTGACCTTTCATCTGCTGCCATCAGCAAGACAGATATGAAATCTGTCCAGTAGTTTAAGTTGCAGAAGGAATGACACGCTAACCAAACGCTAGTGCAGTTAAACCTGCGTCAAAATTCAAGTTGATAAATAAACAGTAAATTAGATGGAAATCTTTGAGAATGACACTTTAAGGTCTAATTGTCAGTTATTGGATTTCTTTTTCTGTTATAAAACTTTTTACATTCATAATTGTAACCAGTTCAGTTTTTGATTTGATTGCTTAAATCAAACTAAGGGGATGTAATATGCATATTCTGTTATTATGTATTTCGTTTTTTCACGTGTTTTTAAATGAAATCAAATTAAATCGACAAATCTGCACTGCAGAAATTCATTAAATTCATATTTGATAGGGATGAGTTATGCCGAGATCTGAATCCTACATTGCTTTAAGTCATTTCTATCTCATATCTATCTTCACACTGCACGACTTTAACCCTGATTTTATGCTTGCTGAGAGTTTTTTGGAGCTCCGGGGACAGAAGCCAGACATCAGAGCCAAATCTGAGATCTGGGCGTTCTGGTTCTAGCACCAAAAGTGTCAATCTGGTGTTTTAGTTTTAGTAAATATTGATGGTTGCACAGTGAATTCATGGTTTAGATTCGGGAGAGGGGGGACACTTTAGTTCCACCTCGTGCTGGGACTTCATTTTGTGAAAGAGGCAAAAAAAGGAGCGTTTCATTAGTTTCTTAGTGAGCTTTTCTGTTCGACGACGACCCGAATCAGCAGCTGCTTGAACGCCTAACCCTTCACTTTCTTGTTAAAAGCTCATTTTGCCTGACAGAATGTTCCTTTAACTTCACAAATAGCTGCAGATCGGCTGCGTTTCTTTGCCCCGAAGCCCACTGAACGCCAGCAAAACAGCCCTCGCAGCATCTTCGGGGTCCCTCTTCCTGAACGCTGCTTTATGAACGAGACCTCAGCACAGGCAGCAGCGATTTATGAGGCATGGAAATAATGAGACGTGTTGGGAGGTTTACTATTGCCAGCTCTTCATTGTGAGAGCTAACGGCAGGGGAAATGCCGTGGAAATAGTTCTCTGGAGTAATATTTTGGATCATATCCTCCATGTCTGTGTGCTCACATGTGAAATTAAATTATAGGTTTGCCTGAAACAATGTGCTTTCCTTCCGCTGTGAAGCTGACATAATACTGTTGGCTGGAGGTGAACGGGTCGGGTCTACCTTCACAGGTGTCGTGGTTGATCTGGTAACCCGGGGGGCAGGTGATCGGTGTCTGGCAGGTGAAGCTCCCCACGGTGTTCACGCAGCGCTCGTTCACGCGGCAGGCACTCGTGGACGAACACTCGTTAACGTCTGGGGGGAAAAGGACGGAAGATAAATGTTAGAAGACGCTGGAGGAAGAGGTTCAGGAAAAAGACATACAGGGTATTTAGAGAAACGAATATTTCCCCAACACCGTTTTCAAAAATAACATCGTTTTCAAAAGTTGTTATTTACATCAACCTGCATAAATCTGCCGTCGAGCGCCGTTATAACGATGCCAAACCTATGGGGGGCAGTGTAGGGAGAAGGATAACACCATGCAAGCCAATCAGAATCCTCAGAATCAACAACAACCAATAACACCAGCGACTTCCTGTGACGCTTGAGATCCTAAAACCCCGTTTCTCCCAGTTGACACAACAACACATAACCGGCGTTATCAGACATCTCCAGAAATCATCGTTTTCTGTGATAAAAACGGGGTTTTCGTGTAAATGAGGCCACCAGGGGACAGAAAACAGACATTTCTGCAGTGGTCATGGCTTAACTTAAAGGTGTATCCCCAGGGGAGCATGATTAAATCACACAGTGTGAACATGCAGTGTGGGATGAAGTCGTTGGTTTGGGAGGATGCCTCCGTTCAGGAACAACGGCCTGTTTGTTGACAATGAAGCGGATTAGAGGGCTGTATCTCCTCTGCACATCTAGAGGCGACGATTAGGAGGAACACGACCAATCAGAGGCCTCGCCAAGAAACTCTCCGCAACAAGACACCAGGAATGACATCACGAGGCTTTTCTTCACTCGTTTGCACGAAGTTTCCACATTCTCATCCTGGCGAGATGGAAGAAGAAGAAAAAAGAGAGTTTTTTTTGTTTCACTTACCCTCACAGGAGCGTCCGTCCGCCGCAAGAGAGAATCCTGGGAAACAGGAGCATCGCGGCCTCGCGTCCACCGAGGTGCAGTGTTGCTCACACGGGCCGTTTCCTTGGAAATAATACCGTAAAGTAATTAGTTAAGTTATTACGACACTATTAAGGGTGAAGCCGAGGAGGAGCTTTGTTCTCTCTGGGTGGGAGACGGAACATTATTTACTGCGTCGCAGGTCGAGCCCTGGTCCCTCGTCGTATTGGATTTCCTATGTTTGGCCCACAGCGTGGCAGAGGGCCCCCCACCCTGGTCGTCATGGAAACCAAACACAAAACTAACCTTCGATAACATCTCCCGGCTTGTGTTTGACGTTTGCAGCACCGTTGATACAAGAGGTCGCATGTTTGATATGATAACGTGTTGATCTGCTTCTCCTCACTGAACATCTTAAAATAATGGCCTATGTCACATTTTCATGTTTTAAAAACTAAATATATGAGTATATGATATTTATTAATCATTTCACACAAAAAGGTGATGACAATAGATTAACCTTTTTGTGTGAAATTAATAATAAATATCATATCCTCTATATTTGGTTCAGTTTTTTTCTGTTTTTTTGAAAATATGCCATTATTTTAAGTGAAGAAGCATCTTCCCGTCTCCCACTGAGATGTAAGGACTGACTGATGGAGCTGCTTGTGGGGCTGCCAGGCATCCTCTAACCTTCACAGGGGTTGGGTGGGACCGTCGGCTGGGTGGGGGGCGGCAGCGGCGAGGTGGGCTCCACGCCGTCGACCTCCTTCAGTCTGTTCTCCTCGTCCACCGTCTCTGCAGAAACATGAATTACACTGCAATCAAGATTTCCACCTCACCATATATATATATATATATATATATATATATTTATACACACACAACACAGCCTTTCGTTAGAGGCTTTTAAACGCATTCCCCCCATCTTCATCCGAGCGATACGAGGCTCGTAGCTACGGATGAAAGATGCAATATCACAGAAGCTGAGACAGGAAAACACATGGCCTGCAGACAAACATTGGGTTTTATTAGTGAGCCCCATCCCTCACTGTAATTTTGCCAACAGCTCTGGCATTAGTATCCTGTCGAGACAGGCTCGTGATGATTAAAGTCTGGTACGCTGCAGACAACATCACCTAAATATACTCTACTAGAGTGCATCTATGTACCTTCTAGAGTTGAAAAAAGCTTTTTTTTGACAGCAGCAGCAGAGGTGGGATTGGTTCAGCGTTCAGGAAAGGGATGTTAGCGTGCGATTATAAGAACTATTATTAGGCCGTATCAGGGCTGGCAGACAGGAAGGAACTCCAGAGAGAGCAGGAGAAATAAAACACAGTGAGCGTGTAGACAAATCACCACAAATCCTGAGCGTAAATCATATGTTAAACGGCACAGAGGAGTACGACGGGTCACCTGGTGCACAGGTGTAAGCGTCCTCCTGCAGCACGTATCCGGGGAAGCACTCGCAGCGGTACGAGCCCGCCGTGTTCACGCATCTGTGGTGGCAGATGTTGCCCTCGTGTATCCGGCACTCGTCCATGTCCTCCAGCTCCACGGGACCCTCCACGGCGTTCTCCCCGTCCCCCTCCTCGCCGATGGAGAAGGCCTCTTTAGGGTACAAGCTGTCAGAGACTACGACACACGGAGAGAGAGGATTAATAAAGGTTAAACGTGGTTTTGTGGTAGAGGTGGGAATCGTCAGTCACGATTCAATTATTAAACGAGTCACGATGCACTCTATTTTGCATTTAAATATAATGAACATCCTTTACATTTTGTAAACCAATCCCTATTTGTATGATACAGTTGATGGGATACATACATGCAAAATGTGCCCCCATAAAGTAAATAAAATAAAATTATTAAAATTATTAAAATTATATATTTATAATAAATAATAATAAATTATTATTATTAAAATAAAAATAATTCAAATATAATATATATACCTATTTATTTTACTATCCATCCATCCATTTTCTACCGCTTATCCTGTATTTAGGGTCGCGGGGGGGCTGGAGCCGATCCCAGCTGTCATTGGGCGAAGGCAGGGTACACCCTGGACAGGACGCCAGTCTATCACAGGGCCGACATGTAGAGACAAACCACCATTCACGCTCACATTCACACCTACGGGCAATTTAGAGTCACCAATTAACCTATCCCCATCCTGCATGTCTTTGGATTGTGGGAGGAAGCCGGAGAACCCAGAGAGAACCCACGCTTACACGGGGAGAACATGCAAACTCCACACAGAAGGAACCCGGGCCGACCCGGGAATCGAACCCTGGACCCTCTTGCTGTGAGGCGAGAGTGCTACCCACTACACCACCGTGCAGCCCTATTTATTTTACTATTATTATAATATTTTTTTCTGCTCCTATATTCTGTCTAAAGTACTATATACTCTTTTTATGACCATGACATATTGTTGTAATGCTAGATGTGCTGTGTTCTTTACTTTTTTCTTCTTCTCTCTCTTCATTGAAAAACACATTTCAAAAAATATTATATATATAAATAAAAATGGCTTGCGATAAGTAGGATTTTTTGTTTTTTTTTTTCTTGTAAGGTTTATTCCTGCAGGGATAAATACACCACAGCCACATCAGCACATTATTCATACCCTTTATTAGTGTGCAAAGAGCTGCCTAAAAATACCCAAGCAGCACAACATAAATAATAAATAAATCTCCTCTATTTAGATCAGAAATGCACAAAACGCATCGATACAAGGATGGAGGGAGAACGTCTGATGAGTCATTTTGTCTTGCTGTGTTCCTGTTGTTTTCTAAACAGCTGTGAAATCCGGGACGGCTGAAAGGTTTTTCATGAGGTGGAAATAAAAATGACCTCATCATGAAAAATGAAAAACACCTGGTCATCCGGGACTAAAAGTAGCTCAACCACATCGGTACAAGAATACGACGACACACTGGTCCACTGGAAAGGGATTAACTGCAGACTATCTCTTAGAATTACAGCAGCGGGGCGATGTTGGCTGCTACTCTTTGTTTTCGGAGGCCAATGGGGCGTGACCTTTATCAGCGGGGGGGAGGGGGGGTCGTACTACAATGCTTCCCTTTAAAGATTGTCTTTGGTTTCAATCAGAGTCGGTGTGTTACATATTACATGCCCCGAACCCCCCCTTCCGTGCACAAACAGACCTTTTTTCGGCGGCGGCAGCGTGGCGTCCAGAGCAGGCCTCTCTCTGACCGGGTGGCGGCCGTCCGGAGTCCCGGCGGCGCCGTCCTCGCCCTCGCAGCAGGTCAGGAAGGCGTGTCTGCAGTGGAAGCCGAGGTGGAGGTGGGCTTCGCAGCGATGCAGCTCGCGGCGGAACTGAAGCCCCAGAGAGCAGCAGCCACAGCAGTCCTGCAGGTCACCAGTCAGGCGGATCAATGCATCAGTAATCACTTCAGACCAGGTGCAATCATTTACATGATGTGATTACAAAGACTAGACATTCAGTTATTCAAACTTTATGGGCGACCCCGTTTATATCGATCTAGCGGCTCGGCTCCAAGGATGGCACCACGTTTGATCGAGACTGAAATAATAACTATCAGGTGGATCGTCAAATAACACACGCCGTGCAGGTCATTGCTGCCTTTGGTCATTAACGAAGGTCAGGGACAAGGAGACATCCACGATGCACCAGAAGATGAACTCTAATTACTTTTGTTGATATAAAAATCCAAAGAAATATATATTTTTTTAACTTTTTTACTACATATAGTGTTAAATAGGTGCACAATATGTAACCTAAAAGGGATAAAAAGGCATTTTTCATTTCAACTCAACTTGAATCTTGTTAAAAAAGAGTGTTGGAGGATTCTAAAACCCCAAAATCAGTTAGCATTCTTGCCCTTTTGCTTCCCTCGTCTCAAAGTCAATGGGTTCTTTTTAAATGGGTTTTGAAGACACATTGTTGGTGTTTTGTTCTAAGATATAATGACCTACATGGAGCTGGACGATTTTGGAAGATTTGCGTCATCCCTGGAGCGCTCTACGAACTGACAAAAATCACAGTCTCTCACTCTTTCCCTTCAACGTTAGCCCTCGGCAGGCTCCCGGGGGGGGGGTTGAAGGGGGGAGGGGGCGTAACATAAAACCGGAGTAACGACCGCTGTGATGTCCTCATGGTTGTAGGTGGCATAGCATTACCTAATCTACAGGGGTCCTAACCTAAGGTGGTGAAAGCCAATATTTAACAGCCGGGCGGCGGCATGGAGGTGATAATGGGCCCCGCGCTGCTCAACGGCCTCCGGGCGGCGATTAGGCATCCTTCAACACGCCGGTCACGTGGCAACACGACCGCGGTAGAGTTACGCGGTCACCGTGACTTCGCCGCTGCCCCCCAAACGACATTTCCTTTGAAGGTGAAGCTTTCAGGACTGTGGGAACCTTCCAGTGTAATTGGCCGACCCTTGCACCTAAATTAAATAAGATAACTGAATAAAAAGAGGGGGGGATCGGCAGGAGACAGTCCTATCACTACACGTGATTTCACTTCCACAGTGACTAATGCATTCATCAACCACAAATTCAGACTGTATTAGGGCTTAATTCGAAAAAATTACAAAGTCATTATGTCTGACTGTGAACCCCGGTGAACTGCGTTTGCCCCCTCTGTGGCCGATCACAGTGAGCTTGCCTTGTAGGAATCAACTTCACAGTTACTGCCGGCGTCCTCCAGACACGTAGTTCCACTTCTGGCGGCGTTGATTCCAGCCGAGCACCGGCTTTCTGTCAGGGAACCGCGGCAGCACTGCTGCTGGGCCGTCCTGGCAGAGAGAAGGGGAAGGACCGCTAAGTGTTTTGGACCGCGACTCAAGTGTGAGGTTGGCTTCATTTTATTACATGGAGAAATAAAACGTCAGAAAACCATATATAGTACCAGTCAGAGCTCTACGACGGCGTATCAGGGTCACTGTAGGGGGAAAAACAGAGCCGAGAGAGGGGGCCATTCAGAGAAAAAGTGGCAAATTTGCGAGTTTATTACGATGCTAACAACCAGCATCTATGCTAGCTAACTTCCCATGAATGTACATATTTATGTTTCTGATGAATCCATCCCAACATGTGACAACGCCTCGTTAAGGTCCTTAGGGTGATGATGTTGATGCTTATTGTTGGTTTTATTCATATGTGGCCAAATATGTCATCTTATGGGTGTTTATCGATTGTTGGGCTAAGATGCTAGCGGTAGCTTTCACTTGTTGTCATAGCAACGACAAACATCGGTGTTAGCGGAACCAAGCAACTTGTTTATTCATATATATATATATATATATATAGTCACAAATATAACATCGGCACAAATTTGCCACTTTTTTTCTCTGAATATTGACAGCTCTCTCGTCTCCCTTTACAAAAATCTATATTAATTAAATTAATCCTAATATGCCATCGTATTGCTCTGAGGACTATTTGGGGTCTCCAAATACAAATTCACTTAAATGTGATTGATTGTCAGGAAACACCCCATTATAACAAAATAGCAGCATTATGTCTTATTATGTCACTTTATTAAATGTAACTTGCTATTAAATGGATAAATGGTCCATTATCTTTCCACAGGAAACTATTTCAAGTGATGTATTTAAAGAATGAAGCTGAATGATGTTATTTAATATCAACCTTACCAGCAGATGGAGTTCCTGTCTTTGGCGGGCGGCTCCATGTTGCCGCAGTGACCGTTAGCCGAAGCCCACTCCTCGCCGGTCTTGCAGCAGGTCTTCACCAGCTCTTTGGCAGAAACTATAAAAAAAAACAAAAAACAGCTCCAGCATTGTCCCACAAAGTCAGAGAAAATGATTAAGACGTGAATGATTATGATAACAGCTCCAATGTGAATTCAGATGGTTCACATTCACCAGTTATTCATACAATCCCATCAGTGACATGTTGTAAAAATAAATCTGGTGAGTTCAACTGAACTTCATTTGGCTGGAACTCTATTTTTCTTTTCTTGGCAGTGACAAGCATGTAACCCAAAACTCCATAAAACTACCTTCAGAGTTTAAAACTGACCTTTTTTTTTTTTTTTTAAATCAGAGCTGGAGCGCTAAAGCATTAACACTTAATTTTCAAACTGGGTCAGGAAAGACACGAGAGCCATAACACATTATCCACTTTTCAGGAGAGGGAGGGGAAAAATGTATGTGTTAGTTGAATAACAGGGCAGCGCATTCCTACTTTGATTTGTGGCTCCTGCTCTACTGTCGAAGACACAACTCATGACAAACGTGTCTTAACAGTAAGGCACAACATATTTGCCTTTCTGGACACACACCAAACACAATATACTTTTTTTGCCATCAAGTATTAAAATTCTGTTCATTATATTTTAATACGATGATCCCCATCGGACACAAAGATGATACATTATCGTGTTTTGTGTTGATATGATAGGAAAAAGTATAAAGTCACACTATAATTGCTCTGTGAGGTCTAGTTAGACACAGCTGCGCTTTGGGCTAACGTCAGCATGCTAACTCATAAATGTGCTCAATGTTCTCAGTTTAGCATCTAACATATGCTAATTAGCTCTAAGGGTGTAGCTGTGGCTGATGGGAATATCATTTGTTTTGCAAATTTGGTCGTAAAGTCACTTAAGTGATTATGGTTCATCCTATGGGGAACATGAATATATTATTATTATATATATCCGATATCTGTCGAGACATTTCACTGAAACCAAGAATGTGAGGCTACTGGTGGCACACTAGAAAAAGTCAGCATATTCCTAAAAGTCAGTAGGGTCCATCCTATGGGGACCGTGAATTTGTGTTAAAAAATGTCATGAAAATCACATATTTGTGGAGATATTGCAGTCTGGACGAAAGCGGTGGACGACGCCAATAGACCGCAATCGCCATCTCAGGAGCCAAACCAATGTGACGATGTGAACAAACCTTCTAGAAGCTTTAATTGGTCTCCCGCGACATGGTTTGCTCCAGTGTACGCTTTTAAACGAGACAGGGGAGGACAAGTCCTCTTATTGCAAATCTAAAATATATGAATCTCAGGGCAGACATCAGGGAGCGCCGCTGCCGTTTCAACGTCTACATCCGCCTTATTTCCTGTTGAAATACCTCTCCTCGACTTAACTATACATAACAAGACCGAGGCTTTTACTCAGAACGGAGTCAGTGAGCGCTGCAGTGTGCATAATTTAAAGGTTTGAGACGTAAGATAATCTAAACCTTGAAAGGCACAATAACTCTTTGAAAACGTAACTACAAGAATCGGTACCGGCCGCGCAGTTAAACAATTCCCTTTGAACCCAGAAGTGAATGTATATTAAAGAGACGGAGAACATAATTATTCATCCTCCTTCTTTTTTGCTTTCCTTTTCATTTTCTCCAGGTGGAATCAGGTTTACCCGTAATGAACACGACACAGATTAGCTCCATGTGTCCAGAACGTGGATAGAAATGCATAAAGTTTATTACGGATTTAGTGGATGAAATTACTTTGGAGGTGAGAAAAATTACAACAAGGGACAAAAACAAAAGACTACAGTTTTGAAGCCTTGGGTTCAGCATTTTGGTCGACACCATCTTGAAACCGGGAAGACCCAGACCAGATAACAGTTGCCATAAAGCATACCCTTCTTAATTGTCTATTTTACTCTAATAGGACCATAGTTTAAGAAATAATTACTCAAGTGAAAAGTAGGGTCACGTTCTCATAGGATTCTATACAGACTTCTTTTTGCAACCAGGGGAGTCGCCTCCTGCTGGATATTAGAAAGAATGCACATTTAAGGCACTCCAAACGGGCTTCACTTTTCAGTCCCACTAAGTCTCTTCTCGTCTCCCTCTTGACGTACCTTCTAATTAAGCCTTCATCACAACGTGCTCCATTCAGCTGTGCAGTAATTAGCTACGTGGATTTATTGTGCGTGCACAATGGAGATCTAAAATACACACTTGAAAGGTGACTGAGGACTTTGCTCCAGGCCTGTCATTATAACATTTCCATTGGACTAGCATTAACACCAGATGCTCTGCTCTTGTCCAAAATCCAAAACTGGTGACATCACACACTTTGAAAATATGAAGCTAGAATAACAACCAAAAAAAAGGGGGCAACTCTCAACACGTCTGGAGGCGCACAGCCACTAACCAAGGCCCCCCGGGATTTTTCTTTCTTTCTTTTTTGTGGACTCGGCAGTGATTTATCATACAGTCGGGGAGAAGACAGCGTGACCAACGACGTGAATAACACTGCAGGCATGCGCCTAAAGGTCCAGGACAGATTGCTAAGACGGCGTTTGCACGTATGGCGTGTTGCAGGCGCCGCGTTAAGCTTCGGGGAGGGAGCGGCGTTCTTCTCACCTTCAACACGAGCACTTCAGAGATAGTGTGTGCCTCTCCAAACACATAATCAACCGGCTCGAGAACAGCTGGCTATGACATAACTGGGAGGGCGCTCCCCACTCCGCTCTCACCATGACTTCACTTCACAAAACGGCCAATTCAGGTTTCAATTATTGACGACGCGTGCCTTAATCTCCCTGTGATCGGGAGCCAACTCTCGTGTGATCCATCTTATTTGTTTTTGCGGCCTTAGTCGGAGGTGGGGGGGGTTGAGGTTTAGTTGATGTGAACCCCAGAGAGAGGTCGCCACGGTCTTTGTGATGGTTTCACACACACACACACACACACACGTATCCTCCAATCCAATTACACCTCCTTGTGGTTACATACACATGCACGCTGCCAGGAGGACTTATCGCAAATGAGTGCATTGAGTTACCGAGACTTTCCCGAGGATACCACGCGCGTCCTTGACGCCACCAAAGCACGCTACCCGTGATGTTTTTGTAAAAACATCAGTATTACGGATTATATTTGTACATTCCAAAGCATGCCTGTGACCACAATGCAAACCCATTGGCTCATTACGCCTTATATATTCTAAGGTGTGCTCAAGAACCAGAACACAGGAAATTTGCTCATTTTTCTCGCCAGGAGGAAATCCGTCCAAAATCCCAGATTTTAGCCCTGATGGACAAAAATAACTGGAGGAATAAAATTACCTAATTGGCTGGTTTTCACAAGCCCCATTGGAAGTAACAGTTTTTGTGCATTCGGAAAACGAATGTTAAGATTTCATGTCATAGGTTTTATATTCAGAAGGGAAAAGTAAAGTGGCTGCTTATTGTGAGTCTGAAAGCATCTGTACACATCTGTACTCTGTTACTGACAGAAATACAGAAAGGTACAAGAGGCAGATATGTTATCCTGTAGTAATTTTATCATCAATCCCTCTCTATTTATACAGCGGGTTTCTTTTATGAGCGGTTTTCCTGCATCTGGAACAGATGTGTGTGTTTTTATTTATAAGCACGGGTGACATGTGGATCAGGCGGTTTTTCAGTAAGGACATGTTGTGGATGTGAGATTTAAAAAAAAAAGAAAACCTGGAAATGACCTGGAAGGCACCCTAGATTAACTGAAACACACGGCCGGCTCTGGAATTCACCCTCCTTTAAAAAAAAAATCCTATGGAAAATTACACATCTGCTCAGCCTTCTCCCATAGGCAGCATGTTGTGACAGCAAAAAAACTTCTTAAGTCATTCAGTCTCCCCTCGCATTATTTTTATGCTTCAGTTTCAATCTAAAATTCTCCTTGTTTAGTTCAAGAGGTGTACTTCAGACGAAATGATTAACCGGTAAGATTGGGAAACAAGCAGCCTCACCAGAGAGAGAGAGGGAGAGGGGTAATCACGCCGGCTCATGAGGGAGCAGTGAGTAGCGTCTGGCAATCAAGCCACAACAGTGGTCTCATTCATCATATGGGTATTATGCCCCTCACAGGTACAACCCCCAAGAAATCCTATACCAGCATCAGAAAGCCTCTAACAACCCCTCCACACACACACACACACACACACACACACACACACACACACACACCACCAAGTCTGGTTGGAAACACAGAGAGCAAATGAACAGTTATTGGCTGAAAGGAGAAAAAACATTTATCTTGGGCTGCTGCAGCTCATTAATATTTTTATTTTTTGTACTTTCTCTTTTCCTCTCCGAATAAATTCTGCATGTTCTGCTGTATTAGTCAAGGCTCCTATCAAGCAGGGTCTGCACTATAACATGTCACAGCTCTGGGAATCTTCTCTCAGTCCAATGACCTTCACACATGAACCAGCACATTCTCATCAAAACAAACTACTTTAACGTTCAGATCAAAACTCAAAACTCACTTCTGTGAAGCTATAATTCACAAATCAATAGCTGGACTTCAACCTAATGGACTTAATGGATGTTGTGGAAAATCTGTCCAAGGAAATATCCATTTTTTCCACCCTGAATGAAACAAAACGTTTTCTACATTGGCTCAAAGCAGTTACCCAGACTTGACCTGATTCTGTAACACTCCTTAACAAAAATATACCATAGAAATCAGCAACAAACCAGCCCATTTCAAACTTATAATCTCCAACCTGGTGCCGGTAAATGAACTAGACCTCACAGGTACCTCTGGAGTTCACTCCCACAAAATGCATTCAGCATATACAAACCTGTGGAGGCCAGGTGCTGACAGGAAAGAAACAGGTCCCAACAACAATCACAGTCACAAGTAGGTTAAACACAGATTGCAGGTTTGCCGAACAAAACACCAGAAATAAAAAAGACCAATTTCTTTGGTAACACTGGCACCGGGGTGGACTAACTTGTGGAGAATTATGATATAATTTGTTTTTTCCATGGCACGTTAATGAATAACTCTTATATACAATTGGATTAAAGCTAAAGTGAACTAAATTTGTATTATTATCATCATGAGATTATTATTACAGAGCAGTATCCGTTCAATCCATTGTATACAATTTAACCTAACGTCATATTTTGGAATAAGATGTTTTCCTCATCTTTTCCCAGCGCGGCGTAACTCATCTTCTAGACATCCGAGTAATCACTTCATCATCTGCTTTCTCCTCCCGCTGCACCAGACTGGCCTATATGTCCCGAAGGGGGTGGCGGATCTGTTTGAGGACATAATCGTGTGAAGGATGTACAACACCGGAGCAGGATGCAAATTCAGCTTCAAAAAGGATATCATCCAATATCTATTTAAGCACAATAACGCACACCTGGCTCGGTATTATTCACTAAAGTTGAAAAAAAAAAAATAGGGATATATATTCTCTCACGTTCGAATGCATTAAAAGTGAGCATGCACTAAGTATTGTTTTAGTCTCTTCTGAGTCAAGGTGGATAAATGCTATCCAGGGAAAACAGACTCTCCATGAACGGTTGTTTTTCCTGGACCGCTGCCAGCTTGAAAGGGGCGATTAGGAATTCCTCTTCAAAAGACAGGACGCGAGAGGAGGAAAGGGAAGATGTCTTATGTAATGTTAACAGTCAAACATCGGCCATTACTAGGCTATAAATTATCCCGACGTGATGTATATCCATGTAGGCTATGAATGAAAACAAAACATTTCATGTATCGCATTTGTTTTCAACGAAAAGAGTTAAATGCAACAGGACTAGAACGAACATTGAAATGGTTTTCTCTGTAGATTATTAGAAGTTGTAATGGTGACAACAAACATCAAAGCTAGCTAGCTAACCAGCTGTCAGCTAGTTAGCTAGATAGCTAGCTCTTCCTTTTCTAGAGCCTGGGACTTTTAGCCCCAGCGCTGCATTAAAGCATATAGCTAAATTAGTAAGCTAGCTATTTAACCAGCTGTCCGCTAGTTAGCTACCTAGCTTGTCCTTTTCTAGAGCAACAGGAAGTGAGACAGAGGGACTGTTAGTATATGGCTAAATTAGCAAGCTAGCTACATAACCAGCCATCAGCTAGCTAGCTAGTTTACTTTAATGCTACACTGGTTACAGAAAATAATTGCAAACAAAGTTGTGATGAGTGTGTGTATGAATCATTAGGTTGTTGAATTTTGCTAATTTACTGTCAGCTTCTTAATAGGTAGATACCTGCCGTGCCTTTTGTGTGTAAAGGCCTGAAAGGTAATGAAAACCCAATGATTCTTATTTTCAGGTGATTATACATGGAATAAAACAGATTTATTCTGCCAATAAATCCCTCTTTAAAACTCTTGAAATGTGCGAATGTACCTTCGGCATCTCCATCGGCATAGTTGTGGAGGGTCTGGGGTTGTCTTTGAGGTTGCTCTCCGTCCTCCCTCATCCGAACCAGGGGTCTGCTGGTGGGACTGAACTGGACTGTGGGGTACGAGGTCTGCACCTCCTTTGCGGGTGGATGCTGGTGCTCCACTGACGCCTTTTCTTGCTGCTTATGGCCGCCAGGCTGGGAGCCGCCGTGAGGCCCCGTCTGGGAGCCACTGTGAGGCCCCGTGCGACTGCCTGGACCAGGTTTATGATGGCCAAAGTTCCTGCTGGCCCCCTTGTCTGCACGGACCTTGTCTCTTAAAGTGTCGTGTGCCAATCCGTTTCTGACACTGTTGTGCCGAATGCTCCGGTCACTGATTTCCTGTTGTGGCCCAGGGCTCTCTGTGGTCTCTCTCTGTGTGGTGGTGGTGGTTGTTGTTGTTGTTGTAGGTGAGGCTGATGTTTCTCTCTGAGCCCCTGTGGTCACCACATCCCTGTTATACATGATACCCTTTGCATCAGAACCTCCCCTCAGATCATGTCTCCCGTCATCAAAGGAAGTGGAGCTCAACGCCGGGTGAGTGTGCGACGGCGGCGGCGCTGTAGTAGATTCCAGCGGCGGTGCCAGATCTTGGATAGTGGAAGATGTTGGCCCTGCCAGCGTGTAGTCATAGTCCCCCGTGCCAAATCTGGGTGGGTCTGGTTTATACAGGGGTAATGAATTACTCAGTGCCAGCTCGGAAAGGGGCTCCACGGGACTCGTGCGGCGGTTGCTAATGTCTCTGAAAGGGCCGTTGTTCTGGGTGGTAACCGACGCCGGCTTATTGGAGCTACGGGGGTCACAGTCGGGGATGGGCGAACACATCAACCGCCCGCCAACATTCGGGCAGTGGCAAACCTGACACCGCTCCATGTGGAAGGAGTGTCCCGCCTCGTACTTCTTGTTGCCATGGGAACAGCCAATTCGCTCGCATCGCGGACATCCATCTGCAGGTTGCGAAATGTCAATGCAGTTGGGAGCGATTTCGGGGCACGGGATAAAGTGACAGCTTATCCTCCCGCCTCCCTGCGGACAAGAGCACTCAGTGCTTCCGAAATCCACGAAGTAAGACTCCCCCTGGGGGACTTTGCCTTTCCGGAAGCCCGCTCGGACGCAGTCGTAGTACTGGTAGCCCTCGCAGGTGCAGCCCCTTTGGGTGCAGGCAGGACAGCAGCCGCCCTTCTCTAAAACTGTCTCGATGCAGTTCTGGAGGGTGGGGCAGTCCACGCCCGTGCAGTCTCTCTGGCTCAGACAGGTGTCCATGCACAGAACCATCCAACAGAAGAACAGCGATGCCCACCGAGTGTTCATCTTCAAAAATATATTTTTAAGTACAAAAAAGATAATATTTTTTACCGGTTTAAAGTTAAGTGTCTCTCTTCAGGCTAGATATTTTTTATTCCAGATGAGAAATAATGTGGTGTCTTTTAGCCTGTGAAAGAAAAAAAAACACTGGTTAATGATTTACAGCACAAATGTCTGGTATTTGGACTTGATAAAAATCAGTGTTATTTTTGGTCTTGTTTTATCACAGTTATTATCAAAAACACATGTTTTAACTTAATAACCTGTCTGCTTTAATTTGGCAAAATTCCCATTTACATTTTTTTCCATGCAGCTTATTTTAGCACCAGTAGTGGTGAAAGCTGGGGTTTGTATTTGATTGCACATAACTGAAGGAACAAAAAACAAAACGAAAAAAAAAAATGAAAAAGCAAGGCTGGAACAACAAAACCCTCCCTTCTAAGACAATATTATAGTTTACCATACAAGAACAATGTGCTGCAGTTATTCTGTAGTTATCTACTTGCAGCACATGTTAGTGTATTCTCATTAAAATGTTTTGCTTCCCTCTGTGATGTTGTGCAAATACTGTCCAGTCATTGGAGTCCCATTGTTTACTTCTGCCTGTAATATCTGGTGGAGCGTGCGAGAAAATAAAGCCATAATAGGAATGACTGGATGCGATGAGGTTGCTTCATCAGAGTGGCAGCACAGAGTCAGGACCCGACAGGCGTCTCTTCCTGTGCGTAAGTGATGTGACTTCAGATCAGCCAGCGCATTAACAACCAGGTGTTTTCTATTTCACTTTTTCCTGTTTTCCCCCTTCGCCGCTCCCCCTTTTTCTTTGTGCCAGTCGCCAGAGACGTGTGTGACATATCGGCCGAAATAATAAAGCCAAAAAGATTGACTCCAAATCGTTTTGCGTACTCTTCTCAAGACAAGACAATGCCCTTTTCCAAAGTCTATTATGTTATCACGTTCCCCCCCCCCCCCCCCCCCCCCCCCCAGAGCTGCACGTCCTTGGAATAGATTCCCACCGAAAAGAGGATAAAAGATGTTTACAAGATTACTGGTGCTTTCTGGGAAGTATAGGCTGCAACACCTGCCTTCTATTTTAGAAAAACAACAAAAAGGACATGTGGGAACCTGGTTATGTCAAGTGCATCTGAGCACTTCATAAAATGTGTAAATGCATAAAAAGCGCTTCCTTTTTACCTCAGGATACATGAAACAACGCAAAGTGCACCGCAGCTCTGTTTGCAGAATCAAAGGTGTCTTTGTGTTCTGCGGGCACGGAATCTTTCTACCAGATCTTTGCCGTGTTTAACAGGCACATGCATGGCTCCCCGCCACAGTGTTGAGTTAATTCTCTACAACTTTTATAGAGAGAGTGAAGGGGGGGGGGGGCACTTGTTGACAGTCAACTCATCCATCACTGCAGAGCTTTGATAGAACTTGTTTTTTTCTGTGAATGAAAAAGTGCAGTGTTGGGTTGTTTGTTCAGCTATCAGTTCAGCTTCCACAGAGCCAAAAAAAATGACCTTTATCCTTTTTTTTTCTCTCTTTTTTTTTTTTTGCTCACTGTGACACACAGGCGCGCGCACATACGCACGTGCAAAACACTAATTCTCGAAACCCAACGAGCGAAACGTCGACCCCTTAAAGTCCCACTAATGAATTAAACCACGCGGATATGAAAGTGCACAACGTGACACGCTTCACAGCTGTAAAGGCAAATAAAAATACAAAATAAATGTACATTTAGGACCGCAGATTCAACAAGAAAGAAAGTACCTCTCACATAAATATCAAACAAGCTTCAAACAGACTGTCTGACAGTAGATATTTATTATATATTGATATTATCCATAGAAACCACGATGCCTACCTTGCGTCTCTGAGCTTGCGGCGCCGCTTTGCTCCGAAAGGAAACTCGTGCGTAAAGTTTGTGTGCCCCGACTTCGACTTGGGAGGCTGGGAGCGCCCTCGCTGGCTTTTTTTTTTTTGAGTGGGAGGGCGGGACAAACTTCCATAGAATTATTTACAACTATTTCGAAATGATTTCGGTTCCCCTTTCTGCTTCACAATCATCAAAAATAGGAGAAATGAGAGGAAAAATGTGTTGTCAGAGTGAATTACTGTATAGAATATATAATCATACCAGATAAATCATAATAATCTAATAATAAAAAAGACAGGATTTTTACTTTGATGTATGGTTCAGTATATTTACACATGGCTTCCAATTACGTGCCAAATGATTGAGATGCTGTTTGCTCCTGATGCCACAAAGCCACGCTGATAAATAAATCAAGCTCATACAAGCATCATTAGACATCACATGATGTTTGTGATCTTTGTCAACAGAGCTTCTTTTTAAGGGTTAATGGTATTACAGCAATTATACTGCTTTAGTATGAGTCCTGAACAGACAGACAGTGGATTTTATCTTTCCAGCATCTTCCTCCTATCTGATGTTCAGGAATCGCTGAGTCACTATAGTGAGAGTAAAGTATAGACCAGAGCTGCCCTGTGATCAGACAGGCACCCTGGGTGCTGGGTGCTGGGTGGGGTGGGGTGGGGGGTGGGGGGGGGCATTAATCACCTTGGTTCAGGGGGTCTCGCCCCCTTGACTAATCAGTGACAGATTGTTACTTTTCTCTGTTCGTTCTAATCAAACTCATGCCCCTCTGCACCGGTCACACACACACACACACACACACACACACACACACACACACACACACACACACAATGGAGACTGGGAGCTCATGAATGGCTTTTTTCCCGATTGAATACATGTTTATCTCTCATCTAATTCACAAGAAGGACTCTCCATTTTGCATATTCGGCACTTGATGATGGAAACAGACACTTAGTCCCTACGACGACGGACCAATCAGCCTCCCATCATGTCTACAACACTTTACGTGACTCGCATAATAATAACAGCTGTTGCACTCATTATTTTTCCTGGTTTTAAATGTTATCTTCTGTCTGCCCCCCCCCCCCCCCCCCCCCTTACAGGAGACACAAGTTCAAGTCGCAATTAACCCGCAGATATGATCATTAATAATCTCGACGCGTGAGGCGAGTGGCCCCCCGGACCCGGCTAATCCCTGGGAGAGGGGCCCTAAAACACTACCAGCCCCTTCAGAATGGTATAGGAGAGTAAAAAAACATCATCAAAGGACAATCAAAGTTGACTTTATTCCACAGATGCTGCACATAACACACAACATTTCCCATGAGCACCTGCAGGAACGTGTCTGTCGTCACCGAATACCACCGTAGAAGTAAACTGTGCCATTTCAACAACTTTACTCAACATCTACTAGAAGTCAGTGGTGGAAGAGAAATGGATCTGCCTCGTGCTTCAGGACATTTGAGCCCCCTTCCCTTCCCTCTGGACTCCGGAGAGATGTCCTCATGTCACAGTCACCAAATGCTCTCAGCCGGCGAGATAATGTCTTCTGACACACACTGATTCGGGGGGAGGTAATTGCACCCCACACCGTTGTAATTTCTCATTCATGCATGTTTCAACGGTGACTTATGCCGCCACTAATTTGCCCTGAGCCCAGCTAGACTAGCGACCCCGCCTCGAAATAATGTCGCCCTAATGGGCACTTTTTCTTCTTCTCCTCCTCCGTTTCGCACTAATATTGAATTAGAGTTCCATGTTTATTATTTTGTTCTCCGAAGCGAGAGTGAAGTCACCCCCCCCCCCCTTTGCATCAATTCTTTCCACGCTAGCGTATAGCTTCTAATATTTTTTTTTTAATTGAAACTGATGCCAGTGGCGGTGACATCACCGTGTACTCGGAGGGGGGGCATTAACGTTATCTGTCCATTGTGGTGATGCATTGTCCCCATCTTCTGCTTGTGTTTAAACAGGTGTGTAGAGCCTCTGAGTGTGTGTTGTAACCTTTGTTAGTGTGTGTGTGTGCTCGTCTGAATTGTTATATTTTACAACTCAGTCCAGAGATCTTTAACAGGGGGGGTCCAGGACCCCTAGGGGGTCTGCAGGGTTACTGCAGGGGGTCCCTGAAATTATGTAATCCCAAACTTTTTTTTTTTAAAAAACACATTTAACATGAATACAACCTATATTGAGCATCTACCTGTTTGATATTATTAAGAAATTCTGATAAAATAAATTATAATAATGTCTTAGCATTGTATCCATCCATCATTATAAAGTACTGTTATGGCACTATAGGCTGCACTACACATTATTATTGGCCGGTTTAATAAGGAACACAATTTATATGATATGTAATAGGGGGTCCCTCCACCGGGTCTCTGTCAACCTTGGGGGGTCCTTGGCCTGAAGACCTCTGCCTCAGTCCATTAGCTGTTCATTGCTCGAGCACTCGGGAGGGAATCATGCATGAATTCCCTGCAACACACACACACATACAGAGTGTGTCAGATGATTATTACCGATCTTCTAATAATAGTGTTTTGGCAATAATGCGGTTGGTGAGCTATAAATGTCGTAGCTTCTCAAAAGTTGTGTACTCACGCTTCCCCCCAGGTCTGAGATGAAATACAGAGAGGAAGTCTTTAAAGCAAACCAGCAAAGCCTGGCTCGCTGTGGCTCTGTGGGGGGGGGGGGGGGGGCTAAACTAGGAGCTAAATGTAATGTGTGGAGAGCGACGCCCCACCTGTGTCTTGTAAAGACTTTCCGAGCTGCAGTTAAACGACAAGTCTGCCACACAACAGCTTCTGCATTGAACATTTAACCCATTTATAAATGTGCCGTGATATAAATAACAGGGTTAAGAGGAAGTCAAAACCGTTGAATGTCATAAACTACTCTCAAGTAGGCTATTATCGACAGGGTTTGACTTTGATGTTGGATTTAAACGAGAAATAAAAACCTATTTAAGTTGTGAATTAAAAAAAAAAAAGCATAAAACGTGGGCCCCGTGGAAACGCTGGCGAAGATTACACCTCCGTTGTCCGGGATCCTGAATGCGTAGAGAGAGTGAGAGCTGCAAAATACAAAAAACCCACTCAGCTGTGTCCACCTAATGCCTCCACCATGGAAATGGCGAGGGGGAATTTACAGCGTGTAGTAAAGACTGTGTGAAAGGAGGTGACTCTTAAAGCTGCAGCTCTCGACTCCAGTTGGTCTAAAAAGGGAAAACGTGTATTACTTCTCAAGGGAAATGTTGATATTTAGAGTCTAGAGGTCTTCAAAGTGTTCAGGCCAAGGACCCCCCTCGGCTTATAGAGACCTGGCGGAGGGACCAGGGGCACCTTAATAGCGCTTGAGGCCCCTGGGCTATGGAGATTTTTGAGCCCCCTAGATGCCACTGTAGAGCGATGTGCTCAATGATTTGGTCGTACCTCCAGAGTCCGTGAATGTGGACATTTATCATCCTTATTATTCATTATAATTACTCAGAGGCCCCTGATTGGTCGAGGCCCCTGGCTAGCTAAGCTATGTCTGCATAAAGGGGCCTCTGGGAGGGATCCCCTAATACATATCGTATAATGTTCCTTATTTAAGTGTGTAGTGCAGCCTATAGTGCCATAACAGTACTTTGTAATGATGCATGTATACAATGCTAAGCCAATAAAAGAATAATTGTTGACAGATTTTAATTCTATTTTGGCATTAACATCATAATTTCTCAACACAATATTCAACAAACAGGAAGATTTATTTTTGCTTAATATAGGTTATATTCATGTTGAGGTGTATTTTCGGACATGTGTAACATTTTGGAAGAAAAAAAATTTGAGAACAAATGATTGTGGACTCTGTAGACCCCCTGTTAAAGATCTCTGGTCCAGTCCATGGTTGTACCACGGATATCAGCTAGTCCCATAACCTCCTCGTCATTTCCTAAAACTGCTCCCAGAGGGTAAAAACCCTGATTCCACCGGAGAGTAGCACCTTTTTATTACGGCTAACACACACTACAGTATGGTGACCTTTAAGTGGTGTACTTCCAATCTGAAGGGGCGACTCCTGCCAAAGCCTATTACAGTTCTGGTGAAAAGCTGTTCTGCCAAGTGAGAACGTTGCCATTGAGTAAGACCTCCTGCACCCTCTAGCACAGTGGCCGAGAAGAGCTTCCCGACTTCACACCAGGAAGGATGTGACTACTGATGCATGCCAGATGAGGAAGACAACGAGGATGGAAGGGTTTTTTTTTTAAAGCAGCTGCAGCCATTTGTGACAGAGGGGGAAATATTTTATGGGTAACGATGCTGAATGCTTTTGGAGGAGAAAGAGGTTTTGATGGTTTTAAGGTGTGGTGAACAATTGTCACATATATATATATATATATATATATATATATATATATATATATATATATATATATATATATATATATATATATAAACATAAACTTTCAGTAGCTTTTTTGTTTTTGTTTGTTTATCTTCTGTTGCTTGACTTTCAGAGCTGTATTTGCAGGTTTATTTATTTTTTTTTTTTTATTTGTATTTTATTTTTTATTGCAAGACAAGACAACACCGACAGGAAAACACCAGTGAAAACAACACGATATGTACTAAGTTATTTCAAGTCTAGGCAGAAAAAAAATAATACAAATACAAATAAAAAACAACAACAAAAGTTTCTGTAAAGGTTATGCCTATTTAACTTTCCACACACAACACAGTCACACACTCACAATTTGAATAAAATGTCTCCAACCATTCCCCCCTCTCTTTTTCTTTATTTAATCGGATAGAGTTAATGGTTGCTGAGCTCTAAAGCCAGCCAGATTTGGACTGAGTTGCTGCATTACAAGAACTTTTCCCCCTTTAAATGAGCTCAGTCTTGTGCTGCGCTTTGTGTTGTCTAGACTCGGCTCTCCATGCCAAAGTGCTGGAGACACAGAGCGTGACATTCAGGTATTGTTTTCCATGTTCTCAGACATGACTTCATTCACTCCTAGTGTGGATTGGACGTGTGTGTTGCCCATGGAGAAGGGGCACAAAGATGAAAATAAACGTATGAATATATGAAGTGAAAGCCCACCGCCGTCACATCCCCAGATGCTGTGAATATACAACACTGTATTGTGTAGATTGCTGCAGTTGCATTTGTGTGGTTGAGCCTTTCCTTTTTGGAGCACGGCACCAGTCGGTGATGGGCTTTCACTGCTAATGTGCTCTGACTCAAACAATATGTCACCTTTGGCACAGGGCAGCATTATGTAAAAAACTTCAAAAAACAGTGTATTTGCGAATCAAGCTGTGCCTCTCACTGTGTGTATAATAAAACAAGCCAGAGAAGTCCAGACCGGGATGAGCTGAAGAGGCATCAGAGCGGGGCTGAACGGATGGATCGGAAACAATGAAGTGTAATTAGCATTTCTGTGAACAATTCATGTTGTATGGCCGATTTCAACGCCAGAACAATGATCTCACACACAAACAAACAGAAACGTTCTTTTTTTTTGTTCAAGATGTTTGGCTCTTGATTTTACACAGGATGACACGGTTCAACCTGTTTCCACTTTTTAAGCCGTTTCAACAACTGTTGTTTTGTTAAATGTGGAATAAATGTAAAAGACACTGATATTGTTTCCCATTTCTACCCATATCACACACACATTTATATATATATATACCTAATAAACCTCTCCCTGACTTTTTGCTGTCATCCATGCCTGGAGAGGATCACATACAAGTATAGCTGTCAGTGACACCTGGGGGTGAAAAGTTGCACACTGCATGTTCTTGACAGAACGCTGATGAGCCAAACTGAGGGTGGGTTCAAAAAAAGTTAAAATAAATGCATGTCTATGATGGTCTGCTTCATCTGCTTATTTAGAAGTAGTATTAAATTAGCATTATTAATGAAACAATACAAAATCAATCATACTGTCAGACAACTTCATAATGCCCCTGCACTTTATATTCATTTCACCAAGCAGAGCAGCCCGTTCTTTGAGCAGCCGTGCCCGATGCTAATGTTTGATTTGCTTCCTAATGGCTTTCATTTATCTTACGTTGTCTGGAGTCGACGAGACAGCTATAAATCTATCGGCCGGGATTCATTGATCAGTCAAACAATTAAGGTTGTCACTTGAGCAAGGATACACAAAGTTATATGATCAGTTGTAAGTAATAAATTAACCAAAAAAACTCTGTGGTCATTTTCTGCAGTGAAATTTGATGACGGTGTTGTATTTGATTACTTTATGGTGGTTTAATGAATACATGACAGGGGACAAAATATTAGAAATACCTCTCAATATACAACAATAAGGATCTTAAAATCTACATTAAAGATGAATCTCTTTGTTACAGAAGCAATACTGCACATTAAGGTTTTTTGGGGTTGGATTATAACTGTACAAGGGTACGGACTGGCATTGCTTCAACAGGGCAGTACGTGACATTTAAAGTTGCTGATCTGGGTGGTGTATATCTCGTCTGCCCTGAGAATGCTCCCAGGTAAGCAGAAAAGATAATGGGCGGATAAATGTCTGATCTTGGTGTGCCAACATGCTGCTCTACAGTACCTGGAGATAAAAACCACTATTACACTGTGCAGCCCGCAAAACCGTTATCATCAAATAAACAAAAGGTTTTTTTAGATAATGAAAAAGATCTCAGGATTGATCAATAATGAAGGAACTCATTTATTGATTTATGTGACTTATCACAAAACAAATTTGCAATTAAATTAACACAAATAAACGTTCTCCTAAGCGTCTGGGGTCCACTTTTACCCGGTAATCTAGGATTACAGTGCAATAGACCCTTTTCACAGCTGATATTAGATCTGCCCAGAACCCCTAGAGGTTTTTTAGTCCTTATTGAGGACTCACCTTTTCCCCCTGGGTTTTTATTCTGCCTTAGAAAGACACCCTTTTACCGTATTTCTGTATGTTCTTTCTTCTATTATTACATTTAAACATGCTTTATAAATAAAGTTTGAGTTGAGTAAAAAACTTTTTTTTTAAATCACATTAATGAGGTCTCCATTCCATTTACTGTCCTAGCAAAGCAATGTCAGCGAGCCAGCATGCACAACACCATCATTAATCCTATTAATCCGAATCCAATTATATTATTAGTTCAATTCAGTGCAATTGCAAAATGATTGTTTAGATTTTTTCTTTTTAGATTTGTATTTCAAACATCCATCCATCGTCTACCGCTTATCCTGTATTCAGGGTCGCTCTCCCTAATTCATATCATCTGTCATACGTATATTTTATTTTATGTTTTTAGTGAATTCTTTATCATTACATTGTTGTTTTTTTGTCTATTTATGTGCGTGTATACAGATTCCTTGTATGTGTTCATGCTTAACATGGCAAATAAATCTGATTCTGATTCAATTCACTTGTCTAAAACAAACAAACAAACAAACGCTGTCACTTTAAGAAAGCGCGTCATCGACCCGGTCGCCCACCCTCCGCCTGTGACGTATCCCCATCTCCCGGCATGCACACTGGGAAGTCCAATTATTGCTAATGGCGGGTATTTGTATATGTCAGTTGTTTTAAGTTACTGTTTGCTAGCAGTTCACGGCGATATTAAAACCGAACTATCGCCGTTTGTTTGAAAAGTATCTCCGCGGATAAACGACGCGAAGCGGCGGGACCGGGAAGAACCGCCGGTGGAGACGTTAGTAACAGTTAGCTTAAACTGTTATCATCATGTGCTGCCTGTCAACTACTGACACAAACCGAAACCCAGCCGGAAGCCAGCAGCGTGTCTGATTTTTTTATTTTTTATTATTATTATTTATTAGCTATGTTAGCTAACTTAAACGTCCGTCTAGAAGCTAACTTAACGGGACGGAGGAGGAAGTTTAGCTAGTACGTAAAAAACGTAGCGTCCATTCATTCATTCATTCGACCGTTAGGATTCCGCTGTCCGGTGAATCACTACACAGGCGATATGATTTCTTATCCGAACTTATTACCATCGTTATTATTATTATTAATAACAACCGTTATTCACGTCGACGGCTCGTCGAAGCTGAATATCCCCAAAGTGTTGCTGCCGCTCGCAAGAAGTACGAGGATTAACTTCACGTTGGAGACGACAGAAGGCTGCTACCGGTGGTGAGTCAAACTGACCTGGAGTCTGCCTTTCTAAAGACTCGAGGGCAGCTGAGGGCTCGGATACCGGGGTGTCATCTTACACCGGGGAGTGGGGGGGCATGTGAGGCCACATGGCTGGTGTGTGTGTGTGTGTGTGTGTGTGTGTGTGTGTGTGTGTGTGTGTGTGTGTGTGACCCTCAAACATCTAGTACAGTTAATATATTAATTATAAATTAAAAGCTGGAATAGATAAAAATAATCTATATAAATCTAATAAATTATAAATACACCTTTTAAATTATAATTTCATATTTATTTCTGCACCCGTTGCACTATTCTAATACTGTTTACAATGTCATTGTCCTGTGCTTGTGTATATATATACTTATATTTATATCTGTACATAGTAGTCAAATGTCTTGTTTTCTAGTAGTATGTCTATTTCTGTGTTGAGCGACAAAAAGCTGGAGTTAAATTCCTTGTGTGTGTCTTACACTTACTTGGCTAATATAGCTGATAAAAGGTGGATTTTCTTCCTTGACTTTTCATGTGTTCACTTTTTCAATCCACATACGTTTACTGTTAACCCTCCACACAAAGCATAAAGATGTTATTCCACCTCAAATCTAATTTGATAACAATCTAACCCCCCAACAAATTTAGATGTAATTTCCTGTATTCTGATGCATTTTAACATGTGGTTTCATACTTGTATCCGGCTGTAGCATGAGAGAGAAAAATATACACTTTGTAAAGAGGTATCACATTATTTGAACATATTAAAAAAGATAAACCTACAGTCAGAAATGGATTCCATGACTAATTGAGAGATTTTCTGTTAAAATGAATTTCTGTTGTCAAATCGATGAGTTAAGTGGAGTGAAAGTTCATTCTCCAGCCTACATCCCCATCGTGGATTATTCCTTATATATTATATTCTTTCCCATTCATAATAAAAAGTCCTAACAATGGGAGCTGAGCTTCTATTTAGAGCTCATTTTCTTAAGTGACAGAAATCAACATCCTGTAATTAACTCAAACATGTTGAGGACCAGTCATGTGTTTATCTGTTACAAACTGAAATGAATCCGGCAGACGTTGTGCAAACTAACATTAGTGTCCCACCCTCATACAAGGGGTCCGACGCCCATGATTCTGACTGATGAAGATTTTTTCCCCCCTCCATCGCCTCCACCAGGTCTTCCACCAGACCAGAGGTGGCGAGCATCCAGGCGTTGGATGAAGAGCGTGGCAAAGGCTGCTCCCGAAAAGCCGTCCTGCAGGCTCTCTCCTCCCAGCCCTCCAGACTGACCAGCATCATTCTGGCCGAAGACGTTGGTAAATACACGACAAGCTAACTCACAACTTAGGGAATGGATTTGTGTAGTCCAGGTTGTGTTTTTCTGCTGAATTCCTTTTGAACATGTAAGTGAATCCGCTGAGACTCAGATACAGGGATATAGAAGTTTGCTTTGCTGATGTTGACATTTTGTTTCTTAGAAGTGGACAGAAAGTTTACAGACATGCAAATTAGGGTCATCACTAAACTCTACATCAAAACCCAGAAGCAGACTTTTTTAATAAATATTAGAGGTTTTTTGTAGGGTTAAGATGTGAAACACCCCCATGAATCGTGCACAAACGTCACATGACATGACAGATTTTTTTTGTAAATCCGCCTCTGTGCTTCACTCAGTTCATTTACTCTCTGGGAAGAATTAATGTTTTGCAATGTGGTGAGTATAGAAGTTGAAAAGCACATTTGGAGGAACATCATATTTCTACAGGCTGCTTGAACGGTTACTACCACAAATTGTTGTGGTTTATTACTTTGCCAGGTGCTTATATGTCAGAGTTTTTGGCAACACAATAGCGTCACAACTGTGCCAGAGGCAGTCGCAAACCTTTACAGGTGTGTTGTGGAAATTAGTTTGTATTTGGGTGTGGTCCAAACTATATCCTTCCTGGTTTTACAAGAAAACATAATTACGGATTTTTCTATGCTAGTAGTACTGCAAGTAAATTCATGGAACACGGCACAGTGTGTATGGTATAACATATAATTATACTTTATGATATGCGTCTCTGCTATATTCCCTTTTTTTAGAGTAGCAAGTACGATGATTATTCTGTTGCACAACACTTCTTTTCTCTCGATTCCTCCTGCTATTGTGTAATATCATCTGTCATCTGTTGCCCGTGGCCCTGTTGGCCACTCACGGATGACTGGCAGTTGGGAAAATCAGGAAAAATCAAGACGCATACAAACTCAAATCTTTTTAAACGTTAAAACAAAAACCAAGTAAGACCACAACCGCTGACTTTGAATGTGGCCTAACTCGCTCTGTCTGTTTTAGGTTTAACCAAAACATAATCTGATATAACCTATCGTCCATGTAACAGCCCACTTGGCTGACCGGAAAAACCACAAGATTTGATTTGTTTATTAACCGTAGAGCGTTGTGCCCAAAGTGGAGGGCGCTTCAAACGGGGTTGGTACGGGTGCTGGAAATCCTTGTAAATGCTTGAATTATAGTGTGGTTCTTTGGATTTAGAATAAAGGTCTTGAAATGTGTGTTGTATGTGATGACATCTATGATAGAACAGAGAAAAGAAGATCTCCATATCTGAGGGACTGAAAACAGCATTTTCTGACATTTCTTTATGAAAAATGACTTTTGATGATGAACAGATGATGAAAATAGTTGGTGATTATATTTCTGTGGATCTGTTAGTGGAATTAGTTTTCCTTTCATTTGTGGTCCTTCTGTAAAAAGCTGTCTCCAAACATCATGTTGGTTGTTTAGAGGACAATAACATCTCATTTAATGTGATGAACAAGTGACAGAATAAGTAGACTGAATACTGACCATTGGATTGGTACAAATATGGAGTTTACCACAGCTGGAAGGGACTGGAAAAGCATGGAAATGCACCTTGAAATGCTTGAAAAGTGCTTGAATTTGACTTTGGAGAAGGTGGAGGAACCCTGTTCAAGCCATCATTCTCCTTTCACCATTTCCATACACACATGTGTAGTTTTAATCAGGAGGAAACAAGAATACCTGCTTTCCTTTAAAGTCACTGATCCTCCAAAAACACCAATCCTTTACATTTCTGAGCTTCGCCTTGTTTGGGGAAAGTGTTTATGATGCTTTGTCCCCCCTCATCCGTCTGCAGTTACAGGACAGGTCCTGCGTTGCGACGCCATCGTCGACATCATCAGTGAGATCCAGGTGGTGTCGACCACCAGAGAGCTGCATCTCGAGGACTCGCCGCTGGCGCTCAAAATCCATGCGCTGGACTCTGAAGGTAACGTTTGCCGACTCATCACCAGGATGAAGCCGTTCTCGTTATGAGCTGCTGGTGTTATTTGACGTCAATTTCCCCTATTGTAACATGCCCACACAGTGTTTATTTGGCGCTCTAAAGATTTCTCGCCGCGATGACTGAGTTGACTCGAGGCTGCGTATTTCCCCCTCAGGCTGAAACTGTGTTTGTTCAGTCCGACTGGTTCCAGTTAAGGCTGACACACTCGGTTTAACGAGCTGTAGCTACAGCCTCCTCGATCTGGCCGTTTTGTTTTTGTTTGCTTTGGCCCTTTTTAAGCACATTTTAGATTCCTCAGATGGGAGTAGATTACAAAAGGGACGGCAAGTATCCTGTCATTAAATGCATATTGGGTTTAATTGCAGCTAATTCGACTCTAGAGGCTTTCAGACAGTTGTGCTCAGGATCCACTGTGCGTTCAAGTGTAGTGACCTCAGAGTCTTAACTCAAGTAGAAAGGCAAATATCCTCCGCTCCTCGCCAAAGCTCACATACCCAGGTGTTTAGATTTGAAGTTGTCTTTTAAATCAAGGCAGAAGACTATTTTTGCACCTGCCTTTTTTATTAAAACATTCGATCACACTGCATGATAACTACTTAATTCCTATTATATATTATATCAAACCTGTCTTATTCTATTCCAGCTTGTTTTTTATATTTTCTATCCTCTTGGCTCTTAAATTACTGTTTTAATCCTATTTAAACGTCCATGAATAATGTGTTTAATTTGCACTTTGTCTTTGGGGTTTTGCCGTTTTAAGCGTTTTGAATTTACGTAACTTGCCCTGAAGTTGTGAGTCAAAAGAAATAACAGTTCCCCCTTTTTTGAATGTTGCAGGAAACACTTTCAGCACCCTCGCCGGTCTCGTGTTTGACTGGACCTTAGTGAAAGACGTAGATGTGAATGGATTCTCTGACTCTCACAATGCTTTACGGTAGGTTTCCCTGCATTCAAACTCCACTGAGCTTTCTATCTTTTAATCTGATAGCAAACCCAAAACTACAAAAAAAATGTGGCTCCTCTTTCTCTGACATTAAGTCTCAAGTGTGTTTCTTTTCTCCCCTCAAGGGTACTTAAATTCTCCGAGTCCACCTACACACCTCCTGCATACATATCTGAAATGGAGCGTGTTGGGAAGCAGGGAGATATTATTCTGGTATCGGGACAGAAAACGGGACACGCTAAACTGAAGGCGAAAATACAGGAGTCGTTGTATAAGGTAAGCAAGTTTTAGACCGTCTCAGACCAGTAGAATAAGCTTGTGTTCTTATGTCTGAGATGCTAAATATTGCTTGTAATGAGTCCTTCCCACCTCATATATATGATGTCATAGCAGTAGTGACAGTTAAGGTGTATTTCTGTCTTGTCAAAGAGTTTTAAGCATCGTGCTCACCTCTTACCTATAATTATCCAGGTAAGAGGTTATATATAAAATACTGAAAGAAATAATCAAGAGCCACTTTCTGGTAACCTTATATGTTTGATTTCTATATATTTTTGTTATTTAATCACTGCAACCAGATCTGGTTTGTGAAGGCGGGAAGCTCGTGTTGTGTTTATGTGTTGCCATGGTTACCGTGTGCCACAGGATGTGGGTGCCGCTGAGGTACGGCTGCTGATTTTAGAGAACATCCTGCTGAGTCCCGCGCACGACGTCTACTTGCTGGCGGGAACTTCCATCCGATACCGAGTCCTCAAGATAAGACAGGGCACCATCACAGGTCTGACTTGTGTTAAAGTGAACAGTAAAGTCCGTTATTTCACTTTTATTTTGCCGTTTCTCCAGCTAATGTGCGGTTTAATGCCCGTCCAGAGCTCGTGATGCCTTGCGATCAGTATGAGCTGCACCTCCAGGACGGTGTGATCGGCTCTAACGGAAACCCGGACGTTGCTGTGGCCGGTCTGGACCCAAGCACCTCCACGGCTACAGCCATTCAACTGGGACACATGAACGTGGTGCTGGATCATAAGAGTATCCTTCCATCGAGTCGTATTAGCAATGTATTCACCTCAATCTTGGCCCTGAACTGAATACTTTGATTTTTAGGGGCAACGTCACCAGCTGCATCATCCTTTTTACTTGCCCCAAAAAATGTGTAGTATTTTCATGAAAAGCTGATATTTAGTTTTAATCATTTTTCAGGAGAGAAAGTAACAATTTAGATTCCCAATATGTGATGAGTTTATTTCAATAAAGCCCAATTTGGACGTTTAAATTGACGTTTATTGAGCTGAAACCAAGATCTACAAATTCAGCAGTAGTTAGCCAGATGGGAATTTGTGATTAACTATCGATGAAGTCGCAATCTTCTTATTAATGTGTGAGCAGTGGAGAGATACTATGATGAGTAGCTGTCATCGCCCCATGTTAGCGTTCCTTAGTAGAATCTAAGGCCTTCGAATGCAGGGCGTGTCTCGCCTCCCCAACAGCACCCTGTACGTGGTGGAACCCGGCTACCTAGGTCTGTTTCTTACTCTTACTATTAAAATAAACCAAGATGTATTTCATAGTCTCATTTTTTTTAAATATGTATCTAACCTCTGCTTTTCACTGTAATTTGTTTAGGTTTTAAAATCCATCCAGGAGACAGCTGGGTTCTGGAAACCGGCCGAGAATATAATATCCTCATCGAAGTCTTCGATAAATCAGGCAACAAAATCTACCTGTCTGATGTAAGTGTGCTTCAGTTTTTTTATTGTGTATCTGCTGTGACGTTTGTATTTCTATAGAATATGATTATGTGAAAGTCAGATGAGAATTCTTCTAAAATGTGGCCTCGCCTAACTATTTAATTTAATCATCAATAAATTAAAGGCAGCAGAACACAACCTCTGTCACTAAAAGCTCTTTTTCTTGCTCTTTTTTATTAGTTGCATTAAATATTCCAATAATTTGATTAGGATTTTCCTACTTCCTGTATAATGGTAAATTAAAAAAAGAGAGATTTTATCATCTTTAATCAGGGGCCGTGAGGAACACGTAAGAGACATTAGGAGAAGAGATTTGGAGCCTTTGAACCTTTCATTAAAGGGCTATTAAAAAGAAAATGAGTCTCTGTGCAGACTCATACAAAGGCCGTTGATTTTTATGTTTGCAGAATGTCCGCATCGCCACTGCTTTCCCATCCGAGTACTTGGACCTCCTGGAGTCCTCTCTGAATGGATCATACCATCGTGTCAAAGCTCTGAAAGAAGGCCTGACTCTCATCGACGCGACTCTAAAAGCTGTCGTGGATGAAGTGAGTTCACCTGCAAACTTTGTCCCCTTTTATTTCCAGCCGGAGCATCGCTATCAGCATTCACCTTCTGGCCCCCTTTTTTTTTCTCCCACTCATTTCCTGTTGCCTCTTGTTCTCTTCCAGACTGGAACGGTCCATTCACTCGCCAACCCGGTCCACAATGAACAGGATGTAGAAATCTACAACCCCATAGTGCTACGTCCAAGCATTCTGACATTTCCATGGCAGCCCAAGGTTGGAGCTTATCAATACACAATAAAGGTAATTATTCTCTTTTCACAATGAACAACTTGAATGGCTTTTAATCTGCTGTCGGGCAGAAATATATAGCATATGACTGATATTTTGTAGTATAATTAACTATTATTCATACTTTGCGATAAAGCTCTCAAATGAATGTGTCATTTGTGTGCATGTGATGACTTTCTATTCTTCCCGGGTGCTTGTGGCAGGCGACAGGAGGGAGTGGCAATTTCAGCTGGTCCTCCTCCAACACGGCTGTCGCCACGGTGACGGTGAAGGGAGTGATGACGACAGTCAGCGACATTGGCGTCAGCGTCGTTTACGCTCACGATCTACGCAACCCCCTGCACTTTGGCGAGATGAAGGCAAGTCATCAGTGTTATAATTCACTATACTTGTCAAAAATTACTCAACATATCGCATTTTCTTTGAGTCAAGCATTCATGTCAAAGTAGCAGCAGAAAATATTAGATTCTCACTCCTCGTTTACATAAGCCACATTTTTTTTTATTTGTTCCTTTCATGAAAATGCACACAATATAAAGTTGACACACAAGTCCACATCACATATGTCAAATTAATGCATTTCATGATTGGAAAGGAGCAGAAAGAAGAATATAATTCTTATTTTTTTTGTTTGCCCCTCACTTGAACCAAAAATCTGCCATTTCCATTAACCTACATCATCACATACACCCTTAATCCTAACAACAACAGACAAAATAACCTGCATAATAGAAATTTTCAAGTTCAAAACACTTAGTTAAGTTTTGGAGAGAAAAAAACAACTTTTTTTAATGTTTTTTCCTCACAAAGTAGCTCCTACTGAATTATTTAGAAATAAGTCTTCACTTCACTTTTGCAGATTTTGCACAAAATGTTTGCTAAAAAACTTGCTTGTTTTGGTTTTAATATAAATATACACAAAACAAATATGTTCACTTTTTAAATATATATCTATATTAACTTTCTGGTGCTAAAAAATTTGTGTTAAAAAAAGTCTGCAGCGCTGAACATTATATTTCACCTCTTGGAGATGATTGCTCCGCCCCCTTCCATCGTTAATCCCTATTTAAAGATGTGATTTGTCATATTTCATGTCAGTATTTTATATATTCGAGTTATTAAAGCGAATTGAAAAATCACAACAGATAATCATTTTTTTCTGGAGTACATTATTATAGAAAAACATTAAAATTCTGATGTGCAGAATTAATTGTGCAGCCCATAAAAGTACACTGCAGCCTAAAAGCTTTAATCTCACCGTTTTACTATCGTTCCCATCCCTCAATTTAACGCTCTTTTCTGACCCCGCGGTCCTGCAGGTGTACGTCGTCGAGCCCGTTGCCATGGACTTCGCTCCTTGCCCGGTGGAGGCCAGGGTGGGCCTGGTCCTGGATCTGCCCCTCAGGATTTTCGGGCTCCTGGAGGAGGTGGGAAACGAGCGGGTCATGTTGAGCGACTGCTCCCAGTTTGACCTGCAGGTCGAGGAGGAGAACCACGGCGTCTTCCAGCTGCTGGACGGTGAGCCCGATCACACGTTCACTCCACGTTGGCCTCGCTCATTGATCGCCCTGTTTGGAGTAAATCAGTAGTTATGACTGATCACAACTCTTGGCCCAATGGACCAGAGGCAGGCAGGGAAGTGTGTTCATGTGTTGTGGGTTTATATGAGCATTTTAATTATATTAATGAACTTATTTTAAAAAGTGTGCGTTCTATTTATTGTATTCATTTTAAATGTTCCCTTTGTATTCATTATGTTATTATGGTCCTTTTGTAGTCAATTCACGCCTTCAGATGCTGTTTAACATTATGGAAGGAAGAATTATGGAAATAATTAATACAAATATGTATTTTTTTGTTGACAAATCCCTCAGTCAATGCTTTAAAAACAATTGAGTGCACCACATTTATTACATTCAAAGTTCTTCTGTCAACAAGATTTACAGATTTTCATTTTGGGATCTTGTATTATTAATCTGAAGAGAAGGAAGGAGAAAAATAAAGAGTCCTCTTTGTGCCCCGGTGTGGTTTTAGGATGGGAAGATGAACAACCGGAGGTTATCTGTACATTGTCATAATAATAATGTGTTCACTCTGCACTCCTTGGCCTCTTGATCCAGGGAGGCTGGCTCCGGGCCAGGAGCACTGCAGCGGGGTGAGAGCCAAGGCCGTCGCCCCCGGTTACACCATACTTACTGTGAGCTACACCCACGGCAACGTCCACCTCAGTGTCAAGATCACCATCGCTGCCTATCTTCCTCTCAGAGTGAGTCCAAAGGGTTTTTCTTCATTTTTACCCTCCTAATGGACCTCCAGAATTCATTTCCTTTTTGGGTTGATTTAGTTGTTTCATTTAAAAAGAATGTTTCATATATTTTCTTTGATAATTGTGTGATGCATCCGCAGGGTGTCATTTTCCTTAAACTTTACCTGAAGTATTTGTTGTGATCTGCTTTTGTTCTTTCCATTCAACTCAATGCAGCAATTAGCTTTTAAGGGAACATAATCACTCATGCACACACACACACACACACACACAGTATCTCCTTACAATCAAGGCAGATATGCGATGATCATTTTAATTATACATTATACAGTTTTTTGTTTTTTGCACCTCGGCCACAGAACTGCACAAGAATAAAAAACGTCTTTGCTGTTGTTTTTGTGTACTGATCAGGTGACCAAATCTTCTTCTATCATGAAGCATTTCATCACTCCCGAACCACCGACAGCTGTGGTTTTCTTGCATAACAGCATTCTTAAGAATATTGCAGACATTTTTTGTGGTGTTACTTCACTTGTTTTGCCCTGGCAGCTAAAGATTGACCCAATTTAGATTCTTTTCTGTGAAATAATGAGGATTTCAGCTCAACATTTTTCCGGCTAAGTTCCTTTTAACACTAGAATGACCAAGCTGCTTAACATAAATACCTGCTTTCATTGTTTTGTTTTCTTTAGATTGAGATATCCTATTTCCAGCGTCATTTTATACATTTTTTTCCAGGCGATTGACCCTGTATCTGTTGCCGTGGTGACCCTGGGGTCATCCAAAGACATACTGTTTGAGGGCGGGCCACGGCCTTGGGTCTTAGAGCCCTCAAAGTTCTTCTGCAACTTGAGCGCCGAGGACGAGGCCAGAGTGAGCCTGACTCTGACCAGCCCCCCGTCTCACAACTACAACCAGCACTGGGTCAGAGCATCCTGCAGGGCCCTGGGGGAGCAGGTGAGACCGTCTGCTGTCATATTACCAATATCTACGTTTGTTCAGAACATCGTGGTAAATCCTGTTATCCTGGCGTGTGCTAGTTAGCGAGTTAGAGCCTAATAAGCAGGTAAACTCTCGGCCAATCCCCATCAAGTGACATGAGACTGCAGCGTTTGCACACAGAAATGGAAAGGAAAAGAGAAAACTGCCTAAGTGGGGTTTTAAAAAGCAATTATCTTCTGAGCCTCATTGTTGAATGTTATTTTAGCTTTTTCCTCCTTGTACCTTCAGAATAAATACACAGCTTGAAATCCTGGCTTCATAATCTACATATCGTCAATCATATTTCCCCTTTTAGTCATATACTGAGTGAAACATAGTTCACACTGAGCAACGACATTCTTATTTTGCAATTTCCCTTCACTCAGTGACCTCAAATGGAAAATACGATAGAAAAAAAAAAGTATTCAGTCTGCAGCAACTTTTCCATAGACTCAGAAGACATGGATATAGTGCAAATATGAAGATATGGATAGAAATATTAAGGCAAGGCGACTTTATTTGTATAGCACCTTTCATACACAAGGCAGACTCAAAGTGCTTCACATCATAACATGTCATACAATTAAGTGAAAAAATAGAAGAATTGAAAAGAAAATAAAGGCAAAATTAAAATGCATTACAGAAAGACAAGGAGAATAAAAACATATTTGCAATACAATGGACAATAAATAAAAAAAATGCAATGAACGTTGTGCATGGTGCAAATGTGCAGTGTACCTGTGATGACTCCCAGTATTGTATGTTTATCATTGTGGTGGTGTTCAGGTGCTGGAGGTGATGGTGGGAAACAAGGCCAGTGTGACCAACCCGTATCCGGCCGTGGAGCCGGCAGTGGTCAAGTTTGTATGCGCCCCCCCGTCTCGCCTCACCCTGGTGCCGGTGTACTCCAGCCCCCAGCTGGACCTCACCTGCCCGCTGCTGCAGCAGAACAAGCAGGTGGTACGTCGACGAGCTTCACCTTTCTGTGATTGGTTCCCACAATGGAAGCAAATTGATCAGCGCTACCTTTTTTTCCCCCCCTAGGTCCCTGTTTCAAATTACCGTAACCCCATTTTGGATTTGGCTGCTTTCGATCAACAAGGAAGGAAGTTCGACAACTTCAGCTCTCTGAGCGTGTTGTGGGAGTCGTCCATGGTCTCGCTGGCCAGCATCGAACCCACGATCCCGATGGAGCTCCAGCTGTTTGAGGATGGCAACAAACAGATGAAACTTCACGGTAAAGCTTTGTGACTTAAACCTTTCTAGTCGTTTTTTTTGTTTGTATGTTTAAGAAGAGTGGATTGTTGTCTTAATTAATCTCTTTTTTTTTTATTAATGTTTTTATTCATTTGACAGGTAAAAGTACATACAATAAAGTAATTAATCTCTTTTTTTTTTTTTTTTTTTTTTTATTAATGTTTTTATTCATTTGACAGGTAAAAGTACATACAATGAAGTAATTAATCTTTTTTGTTTAGACATTTGGGAAGTAATGAGGCAAAGGCAGGAGAATAAGAATTATTTATTCACCTATTAGTGGAAAAACAGGATTTTTTAGGGGTGGGTAAAAAATCAGTTCATGTAAATATCGCAATTATTAGATAATAATACGATTTTTTTAACTCATAAACTTTATTTTTTATTTTTATTAAGCATGTTTTTATACTAAACCTTTGTGCAAGTTAAGCATGGTCTTAGATTTGCCTTTGCGTATTAATATTGTGTATATATAACTTAAAAAAATTATAATTATATAATATTATGCTATCATGCCATAATTTGAGGACTGGAGTCGATCCTCAAGCATGAACTCGAAAATAAAATAAAAATCGAATTTGAATCGTTAATCACTTTGAATCGAACAACAATTCTGAATCGAATCATGAGATTATTCCAAGTATTCCAGCCTCTAATGTTTTTATATTATGTGTCTGTTTGTATGAACACTGCTGGGAAAAATGAGGGGAACACTTAATCATCACCGTATAACACCAAGTCAGTTAAGATTCAGGGATATCAATCCAAGCACACGTGATTGTCAATCAACCTGAAGTGTTTTTAAGCATTGTATAAGTGATGCTCATTGCTTTGTATTGTTTCTTTAATGTCAGGGCGACAGACGGTTCTCGTCCATCATCAAACCGGCATCGCCGCCATCACAGCGACGGCTCTCGGTTACCAGCTTTCACATCTCACAGCAGCCAAAGTTCCCAGTCCAGTAAGTCACTCAGCCACCACGAGATCTGGCAACGAAAACCTTTCACTTCCTCTAAACCAAGCAGCTGTTCAAAAACATCTGCATCATGCTCTTCTGTTTTGCTGCTACCATTGAGATCAACGTCATAATAATAATAATAATAATAAGACGTTTATTTGATTAAGCACCTTTTTACAGACAAAGTCACAAAGTGCTTCACATTATAAAATTGTTAAAATAAAACCCAAACAGTAATAAGAGCAAGCAAAGAAAAAAATACCACAGGAAATGAAATTAAAAAGATTTAAAAACACAAAATTACAAACAAGTGAGGTGACTGTCCTCTAAGAATTTAGTTAAATAAATTCAGTGTGCAGGTTCTACTCTTTTTATCGATGCTGGCTTATAATAAACTAATAAACACCTCAACATGATAATTAACCTTCTTTTGGTCAACCTTTCTTTTCATTTGTACATCCACAGTTGCCTTCATCATAAATAACCAGCATACGCTATTGTATGTTATGTTAATATTTACATGTGAACCCCCACCTCTTCTGTGCAGTATGACCCTTTGACCCCCGTGTCAGCCACTCTGGAGCTGCTGTTGGTTGAAGATGTGAAGGTTTCTCCAGATGTTGTTACTATATACAACCACCCAGATGTGCGGGTAAGTGGACGGGCTGTCACTGGGTTTATCTCTTGATTCGGCCAGAGACGCAGGCTTTTCATGGCTCCTGTAATTCCAAACCACATAGCATTTAGTATTTAATTGTAATGGATGTTATTTACTCTTTTAATTAAGCAGAACCAAACACGAAAATTAATATAATCACTCGTAACGGTTAATTAATTCAAACATGAATCATAATTGCCGTGGACACAGTGGATTCTTGTATCCCTCTTCCCTTGGTGGGGCCTCCCTCTCTTAATCCTGTGTGGTATCCAGATGTGTCATATACAGATGTGTGATAGAGGAGCCGTGTTATGCAGATGTGTGATATACAGATGTGTGATAGAGGAGCCGTGTTATACAGATGTGTGATGTACAGATGTGTGATAGAGGAGCCGTGTTATGCAGGTGTGTGATATACAGATGTGTGATAGAGGAGCCGTGTTATACAGATGTGTGATGTACAGATGTGTGATAGAGGAGCCGTGTTATGCAGGTGTGTGATATACAGATGTGTGATAGAGGAGCCGTGTTATACAGATGTGTGATGTACAGATGTGTGATAGAGGAGCCGTGTTATGCAGGTGTGTGATGTACAGATGTGTGATGTACAGATGTGTGATAGAGGAGCCGTGTTATACAGATGTGTGATATACAGATGTGTGATAGAGGAGCCGTGTTATGCAGGTGTGATATACAGATGTGTGATAGAGGAGCCGTGTTATACAGATGTGTGATGTACAGATGTGTGATAGAGGAGCCGTGTTATGCAGGTGTGTGATGTACAGATGTGTGATAGAGGAGCCGTGTTATGCAGGTGTGTGATGTACAGATGTGTGATGTACAGATGTGTGATAGAGGAGCCGTGTTATACAGATGTGTGATATACAGATGTGTGATAGAGGAGCCGTGTTATGCAGGTGTGATATACAGATGTGTGATAGAGGAGCCGTGTTATACAGATGTGTGATGTACAGATGTGTGATAGAGGAGCCGTGTTATACAGATGTGTGATGTACAGATGTGTGATAGAGGAGCCGTGTTATGCAGGTGTGTGATGTACAGATGTGTGATAGAGGAGCCATGTTATGCAGATGTGTGATATACAGATGTGTGATAGAGGAGCCATGTTATGCAGGTGTGTGTTGGGTTAAACAGCTCAGTGAGCTGTGTGAGAGGATTTTAAAGTGGTCAGAGGTGCTCCTTGATGTCTCGTGCGAGGCCAGCTGGCTGTCAGAAAGAAATGGCGGTGACCTTTAGCGGTGTAATAACTTTCAGCTCTGTCACAAAGCGTTAATTGTATTTTTTTGGGGGGGTTTTGCAGACGAACTTGGCCCTGAGAGAAGGTTCCGGCCACTTTTTCGTCAACACCAGTGTTAGAGGGATTGCAGACGTGGTGTTCCAGGAGGCCCAAGGAAACGCTCAGGTAAGAAGGAAATACAGGACATGGGTTGCCATGGAAATGAGGGCGGATTCTGGAAGATTTGGGAATTCTTGCACTATTTCAATAGTCAATGTTTTTGGTTAAAATATCAATTATTGAGCAATACTTGGTCTTATGGCATATTTTGGTTGGAAGTATGCCAATGTAATTGAATTGTGACCATGCATGATGAAATTGGCCAGCATCCCAATAAATAGGAACGGATGTTAGTTTGGTTAAATTGCCTGGTGTGAATATTTCACTATTGTATATTTTAGCAGATAAAGCCATGCTGTATGTAGCTTTGTTGAGCAGGCTAATTCAGGAGTTGTAATAATCTATTTCCATTCATTCTTGATTGTAAGTAAAGCAGCTGTTACAGTCTTTACACTCAGCCCAGATTGTTGAGTTGAATTAGTACCTTTTCAACCATTAGTTCACGTTAACTCGCTGCCAACTCGCCACATAGCCCATTTCACATTCCATGCATTTGACAAATTAGTCCAGTCAGTTTTATTTATAAAGCCCAATATTACAAATCTGCCTGAAGGGGCTTTACAATCTGTACAGTTTACGACGCCCTCTGTCTTCATACCTTCAGATAAGAGACTATTAATGGAGGGGGGGGTTGATGGAAGGAAGAGCCACGGAGGAGGGATCCCTCTCCCGGGACGGACAGACTTGCAATAGATTAATTACAATATGGTGTACAAATGAACGGGTTGTGTCTGCTTATATATGGTAACATGTCTGTTTCTGTCTGCATATGACATGGTAAATTCATCCTGAGTAATAAGTCATGTATTTTTATTTAATTCCTCTTAATTCTTTAAATATTAGAGTTTGCAACTCTAATCTGGACGGCCATGGGATCTATTCAAGAGATTACACATACTGTTGATTTCCAGGAATTATATTTTAATCTACTATAACCCACTGAATGCAGATAACTGAGATGCTGAGAAATTAAATCTAATTAAATTTGAATGTTTCTGTGCGTCTCCCCCCAGGTCTCTCCCGTCCATCCAGGCGAGGTGACGGTGATGATTCATGACCTTTGTCTGGCTTTTCCAGCACCTGCCAAGGCCACGGTGCAGGTTTCTGACATCCTGGAGGTTTATGTGAGAGTGGTTGACAAGGTGAGTCTCCAGTTCATCATGCCTCAATGATGTTAAACGCTATGGTCATCTTCTTCTGGCACTTCCCCTCCCAATTCACACTGAAGCTTCTCTTAAATTACCATCATTAGATTTGCCCTGTGAACCAAAAAAATGATGACTTCACTCATGATTGATGCATTTCGTCTTCACACAGGTGGAGATTGGCCAATCCGTGAGAGCTTACGTCAGAGTCTTGGATGATAATAAGAAGCCCTTCCCGTCCAGCTATTTCCGTTTCATGAATCTTAAACTCAAGGCAGCTTCCTCAATCGTCTCCCTGAAGTAAGTCCCGGCAAACGTGTTGTTTCCATTGCAAAGGTTCTCGCAAGGCTTCGTGTAAAATCTTTCTTTATTTCTTTTTTCTTTTGCAGACATTTAGCCGAGGCCACAGAACATGACACGGCTGTTTTCGTGGTGAAAGGTGCTTCTATTGGTCAGACCACTCTGTCGGCTGTTGTGGTGGATAAAGATGGGAGAAAACTTGCATCTGCACCTCAGCAAATTGAGGTATAATTTTGGGTGATTTTCCTAAATGTCATATTCAAATTATAGCTCTTGCACATATAAAACATTTATTTTTTCTTCTCTCCGCCTCCAGGTTTTCCCGCCCTTCAAACTCATCCCGAGGAAAATGACTCTGTTAATTGGAGCCATGATGCAGGTTTGTATAATATTGATGCCTAAGCTTTGGCTCTGGTAACAGCTGGCCTCGGCTTCGTCGTGCCAGAAGAGTTCATCTGGCCCTCGGGGGGGGGGGGGGGGGGGTTCTCTCTGCCAGGACTCCTCTGGAAGATAACATTAGCCTAATTGGTTAAAACATCCAGTCGTTAATTTGCCTCAACTTGTGCTTTAATTAGAAACCATTTACCCTCCATCCAAGACATTTGCAGCATATTATTATCAGACCTTTGCGATGATGATTGACTGAACTGTTTTTCCCCCCTCCTTTTCATTCCTGCTGTCATCTCTAGATCACATCTGAAGGCGGCCCTCAGCCTCAGTCCAACATCCTTTTCTCTATTTCCGACGAGGACGTAGCGTCGGTTAACGGCATGGGCCACGTCCGGGGATCCACCGTCGGGAACGTCACCGTGACCGGACTGGTCCAAGCTGTCGATGCAGAGACCGGGAAACTAGTGGTCGTGTCTCAGGTAACCAAACTTATACATAGCAATGTGGACGAGTACAGAGGTCTTCAACGTTTTCAGGCCAAGGACCCCCAAGGCTGATAGAGACCCGGTGGAGGGACCCCCTGTTACATATCATATAATGTTCCTTATTAAAGCGACCAATAATAATGTGTAGGGCAGCCTATAGTACCATCTATAACAGTACTTTGTAATGATGGATGGATACAATGCTTGCCATTAAAATAAGATGTTGTATTAACTCCTGCTGTAACTCTCCAGACCCCCTAGGGGTCCCGGACCCCCTGTTGTAGATCTCTGGACTAGTATGTGACCTGGATTTCACTATAAAGGCGAGTCCACACCGGACCGATAATCGGCGTCGTTGTGAGAGTCGGCGTCCGTGACACGAGTCTGCTTGGTGTGGTCGCTCGAATCGGCCCACGTCGGGGTTCATTTCAGCCGATTCAAATGTGTAATCTGCCATGCGCGTCGGTCACTCTTTTACCATTCTGATTGGTGGAGGCTAGCAGCTTGACTAGCGAATCAGTGAAGCCCGGAAGTGACGATGTAAACATACCAGATAACCAGTGGAATCGAAGAAGGTGGTCTAGAGAGGACCGCCTACTTCCGGTTTTCGTGTTTTTTGGCCCACAATACAGATTAGCGCCGCCTCTTGTTTTGGAGACATTACATCTCACGCAAGCGCGGAACGTATGGCGTCGGCTGTAGTTCCGTAGGTTTGAACCGCCCATGTCGTTGTTCGAGTCGGCCATGTTAAGTAGCCAGCCGACGCGAGTCGGGCAGTCGGTCCGGTGTGGACTCGCCTTAAAGAGATTCCTGTGTCTCGTGTGTCCGCAGGATCAAGTAGAAGTTGAGGTCGTGGTCTTGACCGCCATTCGAATCAGAGCGCCCGTCACAAGGATGAAGACAAAGACACAGGTTGGATTATTTTTGGTATTTCTACGTCAATTGGGGAACAAATGAAGACTCTCTCCCTTCATTCATCTCCCTTTCCTTTTCTAGATGCCTGTATACGTGATGGGTCTGACCAACAGCCAAACACCTTTCTCCTTTGGTAACGCCGTCCCGGGTCTCACCTTCACCTGGTCCACCACCAAGAGAGACATTCTGGATGTCCAGCCCCGACACACCGAGGTACCCGGCACTGTTGCACGCAGTTTATGCAACTGAAGCGTTCCTATTTTGGGCTAACGATGTCCCATCGATCCCCCTTTTTATCAGATTGATTTTAAGATGAGCTGTCCCTGCATTACATTATGATTTAGAAAAGAAAAAGAGGATCTGCTTTGTCTCTGCATCCTTGTTAGCCTCCGCCTCGTCCCTGCTTCCTCATCACTGCTGTCCCTCTTTATTTGATTTGCTGCTGCTATTCTCTGCTCAGTTCTCATAACGATGCCTATCTCCGTCTCAGGCTAATGTGGAGCTCCAGTCAGAGCACAACTTCGGCATGAGGGTGACGGGAAGAACGAGGGGGCGGACGGGGCTGAAGGTGGTGCTCAGAGTGACCGACCCAGAGGCCGGCCAGCTGGTGGGGAACCTGCAGGAGCTCAGGGATGAGGTCCAGATCCAGGTACAGCACTGAGGCTACACCAGCTGGAAACATCCAGTTTATTATAAACACTGTTAATGCAGATATTTTACAAAGACCCCCCTTTTATGAGCTACTTTGCTTATCGTGACCACGACCCCCTGCTGTCTCTCCATAAATTGCCCAATGCTGGTATCTACGGCAACAAAGCAACGGAAAGTTGCTGAGCTTTTGGAAATATCTAAAGTTGCGAAAGTGATAAGACTTGCAGATTAGTCGGAGCTGAATGCATCCGGCTTCAAACTGCGTTAAACTATGACGTGTCTCTTGTCCCTAAACATCAAAGAATGATTAAAGCGCCCTATTAATCACGTCTTTTCTGCTTTGATCAGGTCTATGACAAGCTACACATGCTTAATCCCCAAATAGAGGCTGACGAGTTACTGATGGCTCCGAACTCTGCACTCAAACTCCAAACTAGCAGGTGAGTTACAAGAGCTTCTCTCTTTTTTTGGTTCTCTCCGTGTCGCCGTACTTCCATCCAGTCGTGCTCCCACCTGCTCCTCAGCTGGATGTAACATGACGTTTTAGATGAATATTACCTATTAGAAGAGATTGATGCGATTTGATTCAAGGTGGGTTTCTAAAAAACAAAATTAAATTTATGGTGTGATTCCTTGCTGTTGATTACTGGGAATGAAAGAGCAGTACATTTAAAACGTACAATGTAAGAGAACATTACTTTTGTTTTTTGTTTTTCCTCCTTTTAGACATCCAAAAATATATTCATAAATAAATACTAAATAATGTAAAGTAAATAAACGGATATCCCATCTACACACCATATATACATCTGTGTGCCTATAAATAATAAGTAAATAGTATTTAATGATAGCAAAGTTAAATAGTAGCATTAAATAAATGATAATGCTAACTTATGCATTCTCCCGTGTATATCTATAGGTGTAAAAGGTAGTGTAAAAAACAATAATAGTAAAAATAAAAAGGGGAATAATAATGATGATAAATTAGCCATAAAATAAATAATAATAATAATAATAATAATAATACAAAATAAAAAAGGGAATAATAATAATGATGATAAATTAACCAAAAAAAATAAATAATAATAATAATAATACAAAATAAAAAAGGGAATAATAATAATATGATAAATGAACCATTAAAATAAATAATAATAATACAAAATAAAAAAGGGAATAATAATATGATAAATTAACCATTAAAATAAATAATAATAATACAAGATAAAAAAGGGAATAATAATATGATAAATTAACCATTAAAATAAATAATAATAATACAAAATAAAAAAGGGAATAATAATAATGATGATAAATTAACCAAAAAACGAAATCATAATAATAATAAAAAAATAAAAAAAAAATAATGATGATAAATTAACCAAAATAAGAAATGGTAATAAAAGTAAAAAATCAAAATCAAATAGAATAAATAAAAGCACGAAATCTTTTGTGAACGTGCGTAGACAAATGTGTAGATGATTTATTTTAGAACATGTATTCCAGAGTGACATGTTCATGTGAGTGTGTGTCTCCATGTCTAACAGGGACGGTGTAGGTGCTCTCTCTTACCGAATGCTGGATTGCCCCGACCAGGTTGTTATCGCTCAAGTTGATGATAAGGGCTTCCTCCTCTCCGGCTCTCTTACTGGCACCTCCTCTCTGCTCGTTACCTCCCAAGAGACCTTTGGCGTCAATCAAACCCTCGTCCTCGCCTTGAAGGTCAGTTTGAGAGCTGCCTCAAACGTGCTTCACATTTTTGGTTTTTAAAAAGCGGAATCTTAAGGTTATCAACAGGGAAATCCTTCTCAATGAGCTCCTGTCTGTAGTTATTTTATTTTATTTGTTTATTTGGTGAGGACAATACATATTGATGAACACCACTTTGTGTAAATATGCCAGATTTAGCCAGAAGTTTAAATCGATTCAACACTTAATTGATACAGCGGTTTGTTGTTTTGAAATATTTCCATTTGCATTTCCCCCCAAATCTTAAATACACTAGAAACAAAAGCTTCGTAATGGTTTAACGTGAAACCACTGTTTGTTTTTTTTATATGTTCAGCCCTGGCAAAAATACATAAGGCATATTCTGATATCGTCTTTCTAAAAAAAAAAAAAAAAAACATTGTCATCTGGGATTCTAGCTGGTTGTGAGGTCACGTCTGCAGCAGGAGAAGAGTTGTGATCGTTAGCGCTGACCCTTAAAATGACAGCTGACATTGTTCCCTGTCGTTAACGAGGGCTTCCTCCCCTTTCATTTTTCCTCAGGTGGTACCCGTGTCCTACCTGCGCTTCAGTGCCAGTCCGGTGCTCTACACGCCCACCAGAGAGAACCTGAAAGCCCTCCCCCTGGGAACAGTGCTCACCTTCACTGTCAACTTCCACGCCAGCACGGGAGAAGCCCTCCACAGCTCCAACTCCCAGCTGACGTTCTCCACAAACAGGTCTGCGTGGCCGCCATTCACCTACATTATTCATCCATTCATAAATAGTTTGACTCAATGAGTGAATTCCAGACGAGCGGAGGAGGATCTGATTTGCAGTCTTTATTCATTTATTTAGTTTTCATTTATATATATATCGACCTGATTTCTGGAGATAATTTCCCTTCTTCCTGTGCTCCCTGTCTTCATGCTGTACCGGTATTTTCTCTACATGCAGCTGTGGTGTTGGTCTCAGGTTCAGACTGTGTATTAATACCACCGGGGTAGTTGAGGTCATGGCAGGCTGCCACTCTCAGTTCACTGCATTAATTTGCTGGGCTCTTCCTCCACCCTCCTTTCAGGTGGAGTTGTTTCCACCTGAGTGGGTAAATTAACGGGGTAGGGAGGGACTCCCTCTTCTGTCTGCACAATAAATTGCTTCGGTTACGTAGTTCTCCCGGTGCTGACGGACAATTTTAAGGGGGAAAGCTGGTAGTTTTGGGACTAAAGGGGGCTTCTCTGTGATTAGATCCCAGAGTCTCCAAGGAGCCAATTGGATTTTTAGTGCCATCTGAGGTGAAAGAAGTGTGGCCCAATTTGTCCAGAACAAATTCTTTCTGCGATGGAGGCAAAAAGCAAAACAATCTTTCATGGGAAATAAGATGGATACATCGGATGTAGAACTATTGGAGCAGTAAAAAAGAATAGAATGTGATGTATTGCTTGTTTTTCTAGCGTGTCTTATAGTATTGGCCCAAGTGAGCAAGTTTAATTTCTTTATATAGCCCAAAGTCACAAACCGCACAGAGAGCAGCTGAGGAAGGATCTGCAGTAGATGTCATGTGTAGAGAATAATCAAAATAATAATAAGGATCCATAAAACAAAAATGTATAATTGTAATCAGAGCAGTCATAGCAGCAAAAAATTATCAATAATGACAGCTGTAGTGGATATAATAGTGATAATAATATTAAAGCAGAAATAGCAGCAGAATAATACTAGAATATATGACATAGCAGCAGTGAGTGTCATCTAGTTCGGCCATTTTTCTTTGTAAATTAGATCATTTGAATGACGGATAACGGGGGTTTGGGTCGTGAATGAAAGGGGATCGATGAATGGAGGTTGAAGTGTGGCTCAATAACAGGCCAAAGGGTATCCCACTGAGGTACTAGAACTTGGATTAGGTGTACTTTTTATTCCTGGACCTTCAGTAACCTCCACAGTCGATGAATGTGAATGAATTCCGTTAAACTATCAACTAAAGAATAAGTCATTCTAACCTATGCCCCTGTTCTGTTCTGCAGAGATGACCTGGTGCAGGTCGGGGTCGGCCCCGGGAACCACACTCTGACCGTGAGGACCGTCAACGTGGGCCTCACTCTGCTGGCCGTGTGGGACACGGAGAACGTGGGCGTGGCCGACTACGTCCCGCTGCCGGTGGAGCACGCCATCCGCCCAGACGAGGCCCAGAGGCTGGTGGTGGGGGACGTGGTCTGCTTCAGCGCCCAGCTGACCAGCTCCGACGGTGAGACGGCTGCATGTTTGTTCATACGACAGAGTTCGTACGGGTGCTGGAAATCCTTGATAACGCCTTTTAGTGTGGTGTTTTCAAGGTTTGAAAAGTGCTTGGGTTTAGAATAAAGGTCTTGAAATGTGTGTTGTATGTGATGACATCTATGATAGAACAGAGAAAAGAAGATCTCCATATCTGAGGGACTGAAAACAGCATTTCCTGACATTTCTTTATGAAAAATGACGTTTGATGATGAACAGATGATGAAAATAGTTGGTGATTATATTTCTGTGGATCTGTTAGTGGAATTAGTTTTCCTTTCATTTGTGGTCCTTCTGTAAAAAGCTGTCTCCAAACATCATGTTGGTTGTTTAGAGGACAATAACATCTCATTTAATGTGATGAACAAGTGACAGAATAAGTAGACTGAATACTGACCATTGGATTGGTACAAAGATGGAGTTTACCACAGCTGGAAGGGGCTGGAAAAGCATGGGAATGCACCTTGAAATGCTTGAAAAGTGCTTGAATTTGACTGAAAGAACCCACTACTAATAGTTAAGATGTAACCAGGCTTGGGGAGTACGATTATAAAGGATCTTAAATGTACTACTTGGCTGAGAAGATCTTCATATTTGTACATATTCCTTATCATCTGTTCTTCTCTGCAGGGGGTCACGGGACTTGGAGCTGCTCAGCTGACGGGGTTCTTCAGGTGGACCCTAAAACTGGTGCTGCAGTCGCCAGAGACTCCGGGACGGTCACTGTGTTTTACGAGATCCCCGGCGTTCTGAAAACGTACAGAGAGGTATGATATCTGTGAGCAGCTCAATGCTCCGTTTCCCTTTTTAGTTTTGTGATTCATGAGCTACAAGAAATCGAGTTTGTAATTAATGCAAACAGCACACCTCTCTGGTTCCTCTTATTTCTTCTCTATTCTCCGGGGATTTTTCAATTTCTCCACGCCACGTCAATCCTTCACTGATACATCACAAACCAGAACAAACAGAAGTGCAACAGATGTATAATGTATATCCATCGTCACCGTTCAGTGGCTCATTGTTTGCATTACGTGTGTGGAGAGGATTAATCGTCTCTCTCCGTGTCACCGTACTTCCATCCAGTCGTGTTCCCGCCTGAATGAAACCTCTGTTTTTTATTTTCAGAGTATTACATACATTATGAGAGTTTGTTTTGTTCCTTGCCGTTGATTACATTACTCCAATACTCCTTTTGTTTTCTACATCTACATATATACATGGATAATTATATACATCTGTGTACCTACAAATAATAAGTAAATGGTATTTAATGATGACTAAGTTAAATAATAGCAGTGAATAATTGATAATGCTTACTTAAGCATTCTCCAGTGTATATCTATAGGTGTAAAAGGTAGTGTAAAAAAACAAAACAATAGTAGTAAAAATTAAAAAAAGGGAATAATGACGATAAATGAACCAAAAAAAAGAATAATAATAAAAAAAGGGAATAATAATGTTAATGATAATAAAAAATAGAATAAATAAAAGCAAAAACACATCACAAATTAAAAGTGGGATAATAATGATGATAAATTAACCCAAAAACAAAATAATAATAATAAAAACTAAAAAATAGAAATAAACCATTGGAGAGGAGGGGATAAGAAGGTGTTTTATCTTCCACAGCTCACAAGCAAATAAATCTTCTAACTAAACCTCTGTGAGAGGAGACATTGATGGAGGCAGCAGTGATGTCATACTACACTCGGCTGTGTTTTAATTGGTTTCACTGTCTCGCTGTGATTGATGTAGACAATTAGATTGGGGATGTAAATTATAACGTGATTATTATTTATTATCAAGCACACACCTGCATCTTCTCCTTGTTTATCGGCCATTTCTCCCCCCCGTGTGGTTCCGTAGGTCGTAGTAGAAGCAGCCACGAGGACGGCCGCCGCCGCCGCCGCCGGGCAAGCGTCAGCGGTGAGGATCGGCAAGGAAACCAAGGTCCCGCTCACCACCAGAGACGGAGGAACCAACCTCATTGGTATGGATGCAGGTTTCTTAGTGAGATGAGAAGTTTGATTCCACTCTTTATGGTGAATAGAAAGCTGCAGCCTGGAACCGAAGCTTTCCACAAAGACTGGAACAAGAGGGAAAACCAGCTAACCTGGATCTGACAAAATCCACCTGCCAGCCCCTCCGAGGCTCACCAACATGTTATATCCTGTTTGTTTTAATCTATACACAAAAAACAAAATCCACCATTCAGATCTCAGGATCGTTATGTGCTGGACTAATTCCTCAATGTCGACCTGTAACATTGGAGTGTCTGCTGGTTGCCTAGCAACTGCTCCCCACACATTATTTATACAGAGGAACCAAAGAAGGTACAAAATGTTAACAATGTTAACAATCAGTGATCTTTCGAGGTGTTGTAGGAGGATTTTGTTAACCTCTGGTCGAAGCCAGGCTAGCTGTTTCCCCCCGCTTCCAGTCTTTGTGCTAAGCTAAGCTAACCAGCATCATGTTTGTCAGATGGATCGATCTTCTCATCCAACTCTTTTATCTTTAACACTCTTTGTTTTTTTTTTACTTTAAATCCCTGCTCTTTTGTAACCGCCCTGCTGGAAAAAAACTAAACACTTACAAATAATGACATCGTTGTTTTTTAATTAAAAACAGCGGATGATGATAATAAAGCACAAAGGTTGTATCTTACTCCCGTGTGCTCCAACCATGCAGGAACCTGCTCCTCCGCCCAGACCTCAGCCATTTCTCAGCTGCAGCCGGAAACCTCCGTCAGCTGCTACCTCAGCTTCACCAGCGACGCCATCGACTTCCCGGCCAGCGACGTCTTCAAAACACACACCAGCTTCGACCCCAGTATCGGTAAGACTGATCTGACATGGGACCAGAGATGGTGTCCTAGCGGGACCCGATCCTGTATTTTTAATTTCTTTAAGCTCACAGGTTGAAGGTTGAAAACTACATCTGAGCGTCCCTTAGCTGTCCGAACTCAAATTTATGCTAGTTTGACATTCACATAATTTTCTACCTTTTTTTTAATGTATTTATTTATTTTTTACCGAGACACGTGTGTATTCTCTGCACCACTGGTGGGAAGAAACTAGTTACAAGGTCATAATCGATATCTGCATTGGCCATGGAATGAGTTTAGCAGGAGGACTATAAAAGGTGTCCCGGTGATGTATTGAACTGAGGACTCGCTGCAGCCTGGAAGCACCGACTAATTGTGTTTGGGGGGTCCGGGACTCCACTCCAGTTGTTGGCTTATCTGTAATGGGATCGTGTGTGTGTGTGTGTGTGTGTGTGTGTGTGTGTGTGTGTGTGTGTGTGTGTGTGTGTGTCTCTCTGTGTCTCTCTCTGTGTCTGTGTGTGGGTCTGTGTGTCTCTGTGTGTGTCTCTGTGTGTGTCTCTGTGTGTGGGTCTGTGTGTCTGTGTGTCTCTCTGTGTCTCTCTGTGTGTGGGTCTCTGTGTGTGTGTGTGGTCTCAGTGTGTGTGTGTGTCTCAGTGTGTGTGGGTCTGTGTGTGTGTGTGTGTGTGTGTCTCAGTGTGTGTGTGTGTGTGTGTGTGTGTGTGTGTGTGTGTGTGTGTGTCTCTGTGTGTCTCTCTGTGTCTCTCTGTGTCTGTGTGTGGGTCTGTGTGTCTCTGTGTGTGTCTCTGTGTGTGTCTCTGTGTGTGGGTCTGTGTGTCTCTGTGTGTGTCTGTGTGTCTCTCTGTGTCTCTCTGTGTGTGGGTCTCTGTGTGTGTGTGGGTCTCTGTGTGTGTGTGTGTCTCAGTGTGTGTGGGTCTGTGTGTATGTGTGTGTGTGTGTGTGTCTCAGTGTGTGTGGGTCTGTGTGTATGTGTGTGTGTGTGTCTCAGTGTGTGTGTGTGTGTGTGTGTGTGTCTCAGTGTGTGTGTCTCTGTGTGTGTGTGTGTGTCTCAGTGTGTGTGTGTGTCTCAGTGTGTGTGTGTGTGTGTGTGTGTGTGTGTGTCTCAGTGTGTGTGTGTGTGTGTGTGTGTGTGTGTGTGTGTCTCAGTGTGTGTGTGTGTGTGTGTGTGTGTGTGTGTGTCTCAGTGTGTGTGTGTGTCTCAGTGTGTGTGTGTGTCTGAGTGTGTGTCATTTTCTTTTTTTCCAATTAAAAGATTTACATTCTATAAATTAATGAATATTTGGGAGTTACAATCAGGAAGTTGGTTAAAAGATTTAAGGGGAAAAGTGGAAAAAAATATAAATACCCAAGAATTTTATGGTAATATTTCTTTGTCATTTATTATTTTTTTAATGACGTTGCACAAAAAGTAATAATTCATCAAAACAATGTTGGTGCTAATCGTTGCCCAATCCCAGACAGTCATAATAAAACTTTTTTTTTTTTTGCCCATAGCCTTTTTATTATATTGACAATATTTCAATTTGATTTTATGAATATGAGTGACATCATCTCAAGAACTATCATTTAAAGGTTTAACATTGTGTAAATTAATAAATATGTGGTAGTTATAATAATCAGGAAGTTGGTTAAAAGATTAAGAAATAAGTAAAAAAATCCATATACAAGGATTTTATGGTAATATTTCACGTGGACAGTTTTGTCCATGAGGGTTTCTTGTGTAACTTTTTCATGAGGAGGGTAAAAAGGTTAAACTATTCACACTAAGAACACAACTCTATTATCTACACATCCCATGATCGGGAAAAGAAGAACGAAAAAATGTATTTGCCATTTTTTGTCGATAATGAATCCCGCCCTTCTACCTCGTGAATTCTTCCCCAGGCTCCTACACATGCTCCGTCACCTTGCAGCCAATGAGCGACCAGCAGACCCGCGTGCTCAGCGTGACCATGACCAACCTGCTGGTGAGCGCTGGCCTGGAGGGCGTTTTCTCTGGGGAACAGGTCAGCGCCCGCTTGGCCATCGAGCCGGGACTCTACTGCGACCAGACGGAGCTGCTCCTCTCCAACCTGCACCCGTCAGCCGAGCTCACGGTCTACGGCCCCGCCGCCGCCCTGTCCAACATGGAGGTCAGGCAGAAACACCACCAATAAAAATGTGTCAAAATATCTAAAACACTTGCATTTAAATGTGGTGTTTTCAGGGTTTGAAAGTGCTTGGATTTAGAATAAAGGTCTATAAATGTGTGTTGTATGTGATGACATCTATGATAGAACAGAGAAAAGAAGATCTCCATATCTGAGGGACTGAAAACAGCATTTTC
>CM056829.1:3140000-3177500 GCA_029853015.1 Chelidonichthys spinosus | reverse complement strand
CCCGACATATTGTGAACGACTCTGCTGCCGCGGGCGGCGTTTGATATTTTCACAATTTATAGCCTCTCGCTGCTGCGATGTGTCACAGAGATCTCTACACGTTACCAATACAAAACAGGCTGCACCGCTCTCAACAACCTCTGATTTGCATCCTTCATTTTCTTGTTTGTACGATTTTGAGGCGGTTTAAATGACCCGTGTGCTGCGGATGCTTCGTCGTTACTCTTTTTTCAGGTTTGAACTCTCCCGTGATGAATTCCTTCAACCTGGCGACGCCGAGGACGGACGCCAACAGCAGCCCCAGGTCGCGTCTCTACTCTCCAGACTACAAGTCCTGATGAAGCCCTGCCCCCCAACACCACAGGCCAGTAATGCCTATTGAAATGTGCCTCTTGTCCCTCAGTACGAAGGCTGCGGATGTGACTGCAAAAGAGAAAATCACTGGAGCGTGTTCATTTGTTCGTACAGAAACTTCCTTTTCAGAACAGCAGATTCTCTCAGAGCTGCGAGACGATAACAGGGCTACTGGTCTTTGTGTGGAAACAGGTTTATATTTACGTCTTTCTTTTTTTTTTTTTTTTTTTTTGGCTTTTATACGAAACTGCTCTGTTATTAACTGACAAAAAAACAAACCACTAGTTTGTGCTTTGAATACGGTTGCATTTTGTGTTCATTACGCGTCTTCTGCTCAACATATGTTAACATGTGAAACCTAGAAACTCAGGAGGAAACCTCATCCACATGTGACCGGAAAGAAAACGCATTCACTTGAAGATTTTCACATGAGCAGAAAAAACATTTGTTTTTATTGTAGCTTTATTTCATTTTTGTGAAAGAAAGAAAAAGGCGCTGTCCAACTGAAACAAACCCATCAAATGTGCATAATGCTAACTTTCTGTTCTGGGCATCTCATTATTCAACATTACTGTGTTTTTTTTTCATGATACGTGCAGCTCCTGTAATGAATCAATGTGAAACAGTTTCAGTTTTTTTTTTAAATCATCATCCCAGTTTTGCTTCAAACGCAGAAGCAGATCAAATGTGACCTGGTGTCTGAATATGGATCGTTCTGTTCCAGTTTTGTTTTACCTGATCACATGTCGGGAGGGAGGGAGGGGGGGGGACGAGTGTAGCACTGTCCAGAAAACACAAGAGTGTGATATTTTTGTATCTGACAAAGGAAATCGTATTTATGTTAGCGTGTGAATTCAGTTTTAGTGTGAGAGAACGTGTGAATCCAATGGTTTTGTTGTTGTTTTTGTGTTGTTCATGCCTTAACAATCATATCTGATTTCGCTTTCAGCTCATAATACAGACACAGCTGTTTGTTTTTTTGCTAATTAAAGTTTGTACTTTTCACGTCCTCGGCCCTGTGAGTGTTCATCAGATACGTCATGAGTATCTCGGTGCATCTTCCAGCCATGCTCGCTTTCATAGAGAATCAGCATCTTGTCTGAGGAACGAGAAGCTACAGATCCAGTCTGAACTAGAAGCTACAGATCCAGTCTGAACTAGAAGCTACAGATCCAGTCTGAACTAGAAGCTACAGATCCAGTCTGAACTAGAAGCTACAGATCCAGTCTGAACTAGAAGCTGCAGATCCAGTCTGAACTAGAAGCTACAGATCCAGTCTGAACTAGAAGCTACAGATCCAGTCTGAACTAGAAGCTACAGATCCAGTCTGAACTAGAAGCTGCAGATCCAGTCTGAACTAGAAGCTACAGATCCAGTCTGAACTAGAAGCTGCAGATCCAGTCTGAACTAGAAGCTACAGATCCAGTCTGAACTAGAAGCTGCAGATCCAGTCTGAACTAGAAGCTGCAGATCCAGTCTGAACTAGAAGCTGCAGATCCAGTCTGAACTAGAAGCTACAGATCCAGTCTGAACTAGAAGCTACAGATCCAGTCTGAACTAGAAGCTGCAGATCCAGTCTGAACTAGAAGCTACAGATCCAGTCTGAACTAGAAGCTGCAGATCCAGTCTGAACTAGAAGCTACAGATCCAGTCTGAACTAGAAGCTGCAGATCCAGTCTGAACTAGAAGCTGCAGATCCAGTCTGAACTAGAAGCTACAGATCCAGTCTGAACTAGAAGCTGCAGATCCAGTCTGAACTAGAAGCTACAGATCCAGTCTGAACTAGAAGCTACAGATCCAGTCTGAACTAGAAGCTACAGATCCAGTCTGAACTAGAAGCTACAGATCCAGTCTGAACTAGAAGCTGCAGATCCAGTCTGAACTAGAAGCTACAGATCCAGTCTGAACTAGAAGCTGCAGATCCAGTCTGAACTAGAAGCTACAGATCCAGTCTGAACTAGAAGCTGCAGATCCAGTCTGAACTAGAAGCTGCAGATCCAGTCTGAACTAGAAGCTACAGATCCAGTCTGAACTAGAAGCTGCAGATCCAGTCTGAACTAGAAGCTGCAGCTCCTCTGCACCGACGTCTCTGTGAATTCATTTTCTGCATCGGCGCCGTTTCATTTATCTGGTCTCCGGGTTTCCTCCCTGTTGCTGGTTTGTCGACATTAATCCCTCTTTTCCTATTTGTTTTTATCAGAAATGTTTGTCATCCATTCATAGTTTTAGCATGTGGAGAAATAACAGGATTATTTAAACAAACTGAAAAGTATTTAAATGAGGAACACAAGGGAAGTACTGTATTTATAGAACCATTTACAGAAATGGAGGATTTGTCTGTATTATCAAAGGCTGAATTCCAATTGGTTCCAAAAGCCTGTCCACTCCCCACACAGACGGGGAGCGTGTTTGTCTCGTTGTCTCCCCGAGGTCCGTGACATCTGATCAAACATCTCCCATCTGCCCCGTGACGCTGCTCTGGACCCGCCGTGGTGGATTCCTCCGTCCCCCTTAGCTGATTTGGTATGCCCCCCCAGCAGCCGCCTGCATGTCAGCAAATGCTACACGAGCCCACTAGAAGCCAGACCACAGAATTACATGTCCAGCAGCAGCAGAACATGAGTTATGGCGTGTGTGTGTGTGTGTGTGTGTGTGTGTGTGTGGCACACTTAACAAGCTGCCACCATCTGACTGGGTTTTGTGTGCGTTTGCACACTTTTTAGTCATTCTTAGGCTCTGTTTGAGTTCAAGGCTGCACAAAAAGGCTTATTTTCATGGATATGCAGGTGAAAAATGTTTTCAAAATGCTTCCTCTGTCCATGTAAAACCTTTAGACCCATTTAAAAGTGAAATATCTGTACATTAAGGAGCTGGAACTGGACGTTTTGGCTTCAGAAAGCAATGATTTTAATGATCACAGTAGCTGCTGCTCCTTAAACTAGTGTTCTTACTGAACATGAACAACAACTGAGCGATGTTCACCGACTAAACCCACGATGCTGCATGTGATGGAAACAACCCCGGGTGCAGCAGCGGCAGCGTTTGCTCAGAGGCCGTGTCAGACAGGCCGAGGCTGGGAGCTGTTAATGCTCGGGAAGGGAGGGGGGCTCAAGGGCATTCTTATGCTGCTCGGCTCGGGAAGGGAATGCATGATAACTGCTGTGTTGTGTGAGGAGACACTAATTGGCTGTAGGGCTTTTTTTTAATTTTTTTTACTGCTGGCATAAAAATCCAAAAGTAGTTTAAAAATGACTCCCATTAAGCGACGGTGCAGTTGTGGGTTTGAAAACGTGTATCTACAGCTCATCAACGCACTCATCCGTGTTGAGCTAAAATGACACGCAATTTATTCTCTCCATTAAGGCACACGAGGGTTGCATAAACCCCACCTGTCAGCCAATAACCCCCCCCCCATCCATCCCGCTGCATTCTGGGAGAAGGGGGAAAGCGCCACTGTTCCAGATGGCTTACTGTGCTTGTCAGCGGACGGGGATCAGAGACCTGACAGGAATGGTGAGGCTGCTCCCCCCGGATGAGGAGGTCTTCCTGGAAAGCTATCTCTGTCTGGGAGGAGGAGGAGGAGGAGGAGAAGAAGAAGAGGTGGCTGTTTTTTTAATCATAAATATGATTATGACCTGGTCCTATAGGCTTCTAGTTTAATAGTACATATACTTCTATTTCCCTTTATTAGTTCAACAGCAAGGGAACTTGTGAAAAAATGTTCAATTCTTCGATTGATGCAATTTTGTTTTTCTGGTTTAAAGCTATGGTTCTACGATTTGGAATCCATTCGGTCCATCAGTTTAATCTAAAAACTTGGAAAAATACTTTCGCTAAAAGAAGAGCAGCAAGACTGGAACAGTCCTTATAAATCTAGATCTTTTACACTCACTGGTTTAAAGTGCCTCAACTTATTGCTGCGTTTCGGAGTATTAAAAACACATTATGCTGGTTTTATTGGTGCAAACGGGGCCCAACTGTAGATATGAGCTTTTTTTCATATCTATAATTGCATATGATGTCACAGATGGTAAACTTCTTGAAATCCCTGACTTGGATGAACTGGGTTTAGTGGATCCTCGGGCAGCTTATGTTGCAGGACTCGTATGACAAATGACACACAAGTCAATGCAAACCCAATCAAGCTCAGGATCCATATTCCTGACGTTTCCATTTGTTGCAGGAGGAAACCAGCTTCTTTGGTTTGGGGTTATTTTTCATGAATTTAATCATGAATCACAGCAATATCAGAAAAGTCACCTCGCTCCCCGGGGAGTTCTCGCATGTGTGCCAGGTGAGATCCATCAAACATAAAAACGTCTATATCCAGTGATTGTCGGTTCCAGCAGAGTATTTGGCATTCCCTGCAAATTAAAAAAATTAAAAAAGCTTTCCACTCTGCTGGATAAATGATTGTGGTGGGGGAGGGAGGGAGGGAGGGGGGGGCTTTTCCTTTCCATCAGAGCTGGCAGTAAGAGCATTTCCGAGTGGGGGTTTTCACCTCGGTGCAAAATATATGAGCAATTTCACCAAATAAATCTCTCCGGCTGGCGTCGACACCTGCCCGGTCCGCCAACGGAAGAAGAAAGGAGGGAACCAGGAGCAAAAAAAATAATAATGACGAGCAGAATTAATTCCTGGCATCTACATGTCATGAATTCTCCCAGAATTCCCAAGAGCTGGGACTGATGGAATCTGAAAATTGGAGATTTAGATGCAAATCTGATTCTTTTTATTGAGCTGTACATCATCTCCTTGTCTTTCAGACACAAGGTCAGGTGAGGAGCAGCAGGAAGGGACTCAGCAGCTCGCTGCAGGACACCTGGATGAGGATGCTCGGCCTTCTGGAACCACGGATTATCTCCTCCCACCTCGCGTTGCGTTGAAGAAGACACACGATGACAACGGTTCCCGAGCAGCCTCCGTAGGAGGACATGCATCACCACATCCTCCTGGGTGGCGTGGTCGAGGCCGTCCGTGACCTCCTGCCACGAGGATTAGGGAGTGACGAAGAAGAGAGGGAGGAGGAGTGGGAAAAAAAGGAGAAAAAGTTAATGTACTCCATCTGGACTCCACTGCTTCCAAACGTCTCCGGCTTATGCAGCTCCACGTTGAGACGAGTTATCTGGAGTCGTCCGAGTGCAGCCGTCAGGTGGAGAAGCCATAAAGGCAAAAAGCCCTCAATTTCATGGGCAGAAGGGTTCACACACACACACACACACACACACACACACACACAATGTTTTTTCACCATAACTGCATCCCAGGAATCTAAACGCAGCTTTGGGAAAAAGAAAGTAGACGTGTAAATGTTTTTGTCGCTGTGGTTGTCAGCACAATGACCCGTCATACATCACACAGATGTCTGGAGACGTTTTGTTTTCTCTCACTCATTTTGTCAGATGACTCTGTGGAAACAAAACAAAAGATAGAAAAGCTTTCAGAATATAAAACTCTAAGCTCGCATCGGTGGCTAAAAAACCCTTCAGCATAAAGAAAATGTGAATAAATCAACTAAAAACGCATATATATAACTAGAAAAAGGAGAATTCCATAAGGTGACATGCATTTCCTCTAAATGTGTCTTGCTTCTTACCCATAATGCCACATGTGTGCCCTAAACTCTGGTCATGTGACCCTCCACAGCAAATCAAACCAACATTATTAAAGCGGTGAGTCCCTTACAATCTATTAATTACATTTTGAGACACTTTTAAATGACTGTATGAACTCAATTCATTGTGATGAATATTAAAACGGGAACAATCATAGCTCATCTTTCACTTCCTACACACGTCTGTAATATCCTGTTCTAAAAAAAATGTCAAACAGGTTTTCTGCATGAACTTTAAAAACGTTCCAGTTTAATTATTTTTCAAAATGTCAAATATCTTCTTAATTACCAGCTGTCACCCCCCCCCCCCCCCTCCAATGAAACTCCAGCATCAGCCTCTTTACATCACTGCAGCGTTTGCTCTCTCGTGCACCCATGGTGACCACCCATGCGCGTGCACATGTGCCACAACCATAAATACTTTTTTTTTTTTTTCAAACATTAACAAAACATCATGTCAACCAGGGGCGGGCTGGGGTTGAAATTCAGCCCGGGAGCTTGGTTTGGAGAGGCCTTTTATCCGATCGCACGAAGGGCACAAGTAGAACCGTAATTTAATTTAAACACAAATACTTTATTTTCAACCAACAAAACTACTGTGTGTGTGTGTGTGAAAAAATACCTGTTCAATATACTGTACAAACTGCTGCTCCTCCTTTCTCTCTCTCTCTCCCTCCCTCCCTCCCTCTTCTCCTCCTCTTCTTTCTCCTCTCCCTGTTTAATCCTCCTTTTTCTACTCCTCTTCCTCCTCTTCTTTCTCCTCCCCTCTTCTTTCTCCTCCTCTTCATCTTCTTTCTCCTCTCCCTGTTAAATCATCCTCTTTCTCCCCCTCCTCTTCTTTCTCCTCCTCCTCCTCTTCTTTCTCCTCTCCCTGTTTAATCCTCCTTTTTCTCCTCCTCCTCTTCTTTCTCCTCTCTCTGTGTAATCCTCCTTTTTCTACTCCTCCTCTTCTTTCTCCTCTCCCTGTTTAATCCTCCTTTTTCTACTCCTTCTCCTCCTCTTCTTTCTCCTCTCCCTGTTGAATCCTCCTCTTTCTCCTCCTCCCCCTCTTCTTTCTCCTCCTCTTCATCTTCTTTCTCCTCTCCCTGTTAAATCCTCCTCTTTCTCCCCATCCTCTTCTTTCTCCTCCTCCTCCTCTTCCTTCTCCTCTCCCTGTTTAATCCTCCTTTTTCTACTCCTTCTCCTCCTCTTCTTTCTCCTCTCCCTGTTTAATCCTCCTCTTTCTCCTCCTCCCCCTCTTCTTTCTCCTCCTCTTCATCTTCTTTCTCCTCTCCCTGTTTAATCCTCCTCTTTCTCCTCCTCCTCTTCTATCTCCTCTCCCTGTTTATTCCTCCTCTTTCTCCTCCTCCTCTTCTTTCTCCTCCTCCTCCTCTTCGTCCTCTTCCTCCTTCTCCTCCTTCTCCTCCTCCTCCTCCTCCTGTCCCTCCTCATCTGTCCCTCTCTCCTCCTCACTCTCATGACTGGCATTATCTGTGTCTAACATTAACAGCAACAATGATAACATTTATAGTACTTTTGCAAATAATTCAGTGTTAGAACACAAACAAAATCTAAAATTCAATTTAAGAAAAGTGCAGCGCGCGCACACACACACACACACACACACACTAATGCAGAAACATAACAGGAAATATAGCTGTATTATATTATATATATATTTATAATTTTAAATTATATCTTTAAAACAGAATGTTATTTATTTATTTATTATTGCAATGAATTTAGTGTTTTATGGTCAGTTGGTAGCCTATGGATTTTATTTTTAATTGACAAAGCAAATTAATGATTTATTTATTGTGTAACTTTACTGATAGCTCTGTCTGTGTCCTGAAACACAAACACTATATTGTCTGGGTCTGGGATGATGGCGCGGTGTAGACGGTGCTTGTTAACCTGCTGTGGCCGTGCTGCTCGGACCCGTGTCGTCATCACCGGCCTGGCAGACCTTGGTCCCACCACGACGGAACATATCAGTTAATTTCGCGCATTTTGCTGCGTCTTCTATCAACTTTCTTTTCTTTTTCATCCTCACTTTCTCTGCTCCACCCATCTCTTTCTCTGGCTTCTTTCTTTTCATCATCGCGATCCTGCCCCTCTTCCTTCCTTCCTTTTCTGTTTTTTTAACAGGAAAACCAGCCGTTCTTCTGACTGAGCGGCTGAGCCAATCACATGTCAATAGGAACAAGGATCAGCTCAAATTGAGAGGGGGGGCCGCTCGTATCCCCCCTTAAAATGCAAGATATTAGAGTGACCCAGTCTGGCGTTCCAATCTGCCACCTACAAGGGCTGTAAGGGCAGGCTGCCTGTTTAATCGCGGGCCGCGGCCCCGTTTTACATTAAAAAAAAAAAAAAAAAAAAAAAAAAAAAATCTGACCACCGGCCGGTTCGGCCCAGAACAGACCGGCCGTTCGGGAATCCTCCCGAACCTCCCTGTGGCCACCCCGCCCCTGATGTCAACACACACACACACACACACACACACACACACACACGCAGCAGCAGCAGCAGCAGCCTGCTGAGCTCCTGCGGACCACAACGCAACAAAGTTGCAATCCGCCAACAAGAGTGGGACTACTGCATGCACGTGCGCACGCCACAATATGGAACGCGCGCGCGCGCCGAACGCCTGAATTCGATGCTCGGAACTGACGCGACGATACATTTGTGTCCTTTCCGCCTTCCATACCAGAGAACGGAGACGCGTCCCGGCGGCGCCGCGACCTGCGGATTCATAAAACTTGTAGAAGCCCCGCCCACTCAGCCAGCAGCAGTCTCTGTTTACGAAAAAAAAAAAAAAAAAAAAGTCACGGGAGCCGCGGCAGCAGCAGCGGCGGCGTGGAGCTGGAAGGTGGACATGTCACACTGCGCCGCCAACAGGGTGGGGGGGCAGGCGGAATCCACGGAGTCCACTACGGTCCGCTACACTGTGGTCTGGCACGTTTGGTTGATGGGTCATTTTTACGCCTGCTGACATTTTTTGAAGCAGCGTTATCCGCGACCGCGCGCGCGCGCGCGTGTGTGTGCAACGGGACTTTTTTCTTTCATCTTCCTCACCGACTTAAAAACAATGGCGAGACGTAAAAGACGCAGTTTCCTGAATTGTTGCGTTTAAACTCGGACTACGGGAAAAAAAAAAAACATCTCTCCCTCCGCGGCTTCCGCGTCTACAACCAGGAGGGGAAGGAGGAGAGGTGGTGCGGGGTTGGGGGGCGACATGGAGAGCCCGAGCGAGAACCCCACCAGGGCCGTGGAATACCTGAAGGAGCTGAACCGGATCATCGAGACCCAGCAGGAGCTGCTGGAGCGGCAGCGGGGACGCATCGAGGAGCTGGAGCAGCAAGTGTCCGACCTGTGCGCGGAGAACGCCCGCCTGAAGGAGAAGTACCAGCGGCACCTGGCGACCTGCAGGCTGCTGCAGGGCGCCAGCAGCCCGGGCACGCTGCTGGGGGCCATCCGGGAGCACGTCACCCAGGAAAAGTAAGAGCCAGCAAAGTCACACACTCTCACACACACACTGTCTAACCACATGTCATTGATTTTGAAAGTTTCCATAAATGCATTGGTTTGAAGTCACAACTCTGGCATCAGATTATTTTCCTTTTGCTGCTGTTTGCTGGTGGAAAACGATAGAAAATGGGAATGTTTGGACAGAGCTTTTATGATGTGTTAAACATGCGTTCCCATCGCAGCATCACCATGATAGATGATGGACAAACTAGTCTTATTGTTAAATATCTCATCTGAGTGTCTCACCCACCTGTCATCATGTATTTAATAACATTCAGCAGATGCAAACATGAAAAACAGGCCACTTTGCCTTTAAAAAAACCCCAAATGATTCATTAAATTTGACTTTTATATAGTTTGAGATCGTTCTGCTTTGTCACCTTGTATCATAGATTCTTGTCAAGTCCTGTAATTTCAGATGGATTGTGAACTATGTAGCCCTCGGTGGTCATATAAAGATGATTTCATGTGCGTGGATGGACACATTAATCTGTGATATATGGGAATGCAACAACTCAAACCTGCTGGGAAAGGAAAGGGGGCATATATATATTCTTGGGTTGGATCCATTATGCAATTACATCTTTTAGGGTGGGGGCTGGCCCCTGGCAGGTTAAAGCCCCCAGGTGGAGCAGAGGGGGGCAGGAGTGGTAGCCCCCCCTCGTTGGTTGTATCTCTGACATTGAACTGGGGTTTAAACAGTCTGCAGATTCATGTGATGGTGCTCGACCTTTGTGTCGGGGGAGTGGGGGGGGCATGTTGGTGTCATGGTGTCAGTGGCAGCAAATCAATACTGATGAGTCATGGACTGTATGTCTTTGCTGGCTGATAAAAACCAGACTCATGAGATTAGGACGTTCTGTAACACTGACCTTTTTATGGCTCTTTGCTTTTCTTTTTTTTTTTTTTAGAAATGTCTTTTCGGTGGGGAGAGGATTTTTTTTTATTTAATGGCTGGTTCTATCCGGTCACAGCGAGTGAACACCATCAGCCTGGCTCCGGTGGACGGCGGTTTAGAGAGCAGCCTCTGATTACCGGAGTACCTGATGAAATATGACAGCTGTTAATAATTGTAAAAGTGGGGTTTATGGAGGGATGCGGGATTTTAAAAATGTCATTTGAGTGCAGTGAGGTATTTGAAGGAGGAGCGGGCTGAAGCAAGACTGATTGAAAGATCTGCAAAAGGTCATTTTAGCATGAAGAAAATGGTATTTAAATAGCGTGTGTGTGTGTTTCTGCCTTATGTCTGGTTCTCCTGGGGGGTTTACCAGGAATTCAGGCCGGGGGTTCCTCTCCTAATCATACATACGGAGGGAAGTCTGAGCAGCTGCTGGAAGGCATCTCCGGTGACCTTTAACCCGAACTAATGACCTTCCCATCAGACTCACCTGTAGGCTACCTTGTGTCACCAATTAGCATATTATGTCAGCGCGTGCTAACACGCTAATCAAAGATGCTGAATGTGGTTGACGTGACCCGCTGAAGGACAGAATCTTAGCATCGCATTATTTTGAACGTAGTAGCAATTTATCCCAAAGCACTGCTGTGGCTCATGGCGTAGCTAACTTTACTAGCTAGCTAGTTAAACTAGCTAACTAGTTAATTTGACTAGATATCTAGTTCAACTAGCTCGTTGAACTAGCTAACCTAAGTAGTTAGCTAGTTCAACTAGCTAACTAGTTAATTTGGCTAGATATCTAGTTCAACTAGCTCGTTGAACTAGCTAACCTAACTAGTTAGCTAGTTCAACTAGCTAACTAGTTAATTTGGCTAGATATCTAGTTCAACTAGCTCGTTGAACTAGCTAACCTAACTAGTTAGATAGTTCAACTAGCTAACTTGTTAATTTGACTAGATATCTAGTTCAACTAGCTCGTTGAACTAGCTAACCTAACTAGTTAGATAGTTCAACTAGCTAACTTGTTAATTTGACTAGATATCTAGTTCAACTAGCTTGTTGAACTAGCTAACCTAACTAGATAACTTGTTAATTTGGCTAGAAATCTAGAACTAGCTTACTAAACTAGTTAGCTAGTTCAACTCGCTAACTGTTTAATTTGGCTAGATATCTAGTTAAACCAGCTAACTTAAGTTAGCTAGATCAACTAGCTACCTTAACTGCCGTCGGCTGCAACAGTAACCTCTGACCTTGAGAGTTTGAGAGAAGGTTCAAGTGCGTTGCAGAGGGCTTTTACACCAGGCAACTCAATGGCAACTTAGTTTCAAGCAACCAGTTGCGTGAAAGTTTCACCGTGTAAAACCAGTCTTAGCTTAGCTTAGCATAAAAACAGGGGGAAACGGCTAGCCTGGCTCCGTCTGCGTAACGGAACCTTTAAACCTCACTAAACTTAACTAAACTTTGTGGAAAAAATCCAAATCGTGAAAGACAAGACTTTCTACTGCGACCTCATGCTAAGCTAACTGTCACCTGGCTCTAGATCCATATTTACTAAAGACACATGACATCGCCCTTCTCATCTCTAACTCGAGGCAAGAACGCAAATATTTCCCAAAACAGTAAATCTCGTAATATGATGTTGTATCAACGAGTGTCCTGTTTACTACACCGGCTTACTTCACTTTTAATTCCTCGGGACTCGGATAAATCCTCTTATGATTTTTATTTCTTAAGATTGCGATCACCACCTCTGGTTGGCTTTATACTTTTGCTGAAGCTCGTGGGAGGATTTGATGGCAAGAACCCAGTCGGGTCTGAAACCTCCAGCTGAGGAGCTGGTGCTGTTACACTTTTTATTAGAGGGGAAAATAAATAAACAAGGGGGGGTTTATGCGGAGAGGATGATGCAGTAAGGTTTAATCATGCATCGTATTTTTCTTAGCACATTGCTTATAGCCTCAGGTGAACCCGCTTTATGCAGAGTCCTTGTGCTGCTTGTGTTTGCGATCCATCATACATGGTCCTCAAGGGTATTCAGGGATTTTAAAACAATAGAAACATCTGTTTGAATCTTTGGCCGCTCTTTGCTTGCCTTGTCAGCTGTTTATTTGTATTACAGGAATTAGCAGAGATGTACTACATACATTTTATTGTAGAAGATTCATTTTTTTAGTTTTTTTGTCGTTGCATTTTAAAAGGATTAGACTTGAAGACTGAAATTCCTCTTGATTTTGAAGATTTGAAGTTGCTGTTGAATGATTTCTTATTTTATTAATAAATAACCATGTATTATATTCACATCTATGTATATATTTCAGTTGAGATTTAGCGTGAGGAGATTATCCCGGGCAAAATAATAGCAGTTTGTGAAATTTTCATCAGAATATGCTGCAAATATACTGGTTTCACTTTACTTTATGTTAAGAAACAAATATTTGTATTGCGTCACAGATGACGCATCTTTTTTTGTTGTTCATAAATCATAGGCACGTCCTGCATAAATTAGGATAATATATTTCATAAATCAGGCTCTGTTTTTTCATTCAAGTCACTCTTGACGATATTTACGATTATCCTGATAATAGAAATCCACGATCAACCTATTGTGAGTGATTTTTTTATTGTGATCTGAGGTAAAATCCTACATCGTCTCTAATACGTGATGGATACACACAATCTCAACATGGACATTATCATCTTGCCCTATAATCAGTCATCTTGAACACAGAGTGTATTGTTTGTTAGATATGTCAGCTATCGGCTCATGACGTCACCACTAAGTGATCTTGAGAAGGAACAGAAGAAGAAGAGAACACGGTGTCTAACATTCTGTTCCCTAACAAGTGGCAGATAAAGAGCCTCTTCTGCTGAATGATGCATTCGGTCGCTCGCTGCTATCTTGGGCGGTCTGTAAATGGAAGGCCCCCCCCCTCCCTGTTTGTACATTTCCTTTTTTTTTAGAAACAAAATGCAGAGAGCAGGAAATGTGATGCACCACTGGTAGAGGAACCTGTGGTGCCAAGTCAACAGATTTCCTGCGGTTCTCTAGAAGGGCCTCGGATCGCCCGACTACTACGCTGGGTATCGGAAATCACCTCCGTGTGCACCGACCCCCCCGGTGTGGATCCATAAACTTATCCACCTGGTTAATTGCCCCCCCCCCCCAGGTGCTGATTGAGCAGAATCAGCAGTAGAAGCTTCCCCTCTCCGATGGAGAAGCCAGAAATCCCCTTAAACACTCTATCGGCAGTTAAAAGTGAAAGCGTGACTTTAAGTAAAGACGGTTGGTGAAGTATTAACACTCACACACGTATCAGTTTTCACGCTCGTCACGGCTCCCGACTCGCCCGCCTCGTCACGGCTCCCGACTCGCCCGCCTCGTCAGCCCTTTTTTTTTTCGTCTTAGTCCCGCCGGATGCTGACCATGTGCACTTTCCCTCTCCTTATGGTCTTTGTTTTTAAGTGTTCTTGTGTCCCTCGTGTTCACTTAGGAATTAAATGACAAGCGATACAAGAGTGGGTTGCAAGTTCTTGGTGATAAATGGCTTTTCACGAGCAGTTAAATCCCAGTGATTTAAAGAGGTTGGAGCACATGAACATCTGGTGTTTCTGGGCGGCAAACGCGATAAACACTCTAAATCAGAGTCTTTCAGGCCAAGGACCCCCAAGCTTATAGACCTGTTGGAGGGACCCCTATTACATATTATATAAACTTGTTCCTTATTAAAGTGGGCCAATAATAATAATGTGTAGTGCAGCCTATAGTACTATGTACTTGTAATGATGGATGTATACAATGCTAAGCCAATCCAATAATAATTGTTGACAGATTCACATTTTAATTCTATTTAATCAGAATTTCTCATCATAATATTAAACAAACAGGAAGATTTATATTTGCTTAATGTAGGTTGTATTCATGTTTAGGTGTATCTTTGGACATATTTACATTTTTGGAAGAAAACAAGTTTGGGATCAAATAATTTCGGGGTCCAAGACCCCAGGTTGAGTTTCTCTGCTCTAAAGTGAAATAAAAAAAAATAAAAAAAAGTGGACTCTGGGATGCAGGAGGAGTCCGGCTGGTTTAATGAAGAGTGGATCCACCGTGATCTGAACCTGTCCTCTGGGGGGGTTCGGAGTGGAACAGCATCAGCCTCTTATCTGGCTGCTGGGTGATGCATCTGCCGGTCCACATTTAGCATTCAGACTCAGTCCCGGGCCCAGATAGCCAGACGACGGTAAAATAAAATAAAACATTTGGGTGGAGAGGCTGCTGATGTGATCGCCGGAGAGAGACGAAAACGACAAACAGCTGATGTGTCATTTCCAGCCCTCCTTCTTTGCTTTCCTAAATATTCAAACATACAGACGGGCTGGATGTTCATCGTTTTGCTTAAACATTGCAGGTGTTGCCAGGTTTAGATTGGATTCGGAGGAGAGTCGTCCCTGGATTGGGTCGATAAGAGCCGAGTACGTGTCATTTAAATTCAGCACGAATTCCAGTCGGCGAAGACGTATAAGTAATCTGGAGTGATCAAATATTGATGAATGAACGGGACGAATCATTAGCTAACTCCGGCTCTCGAGCGAAGCTCTCCAGTCGCCGATTCGTTGCCAGATCTGGAGCAGGAAGTGCGCCAGAAGGTCAAAAAAAAAAAGAAAAGATAATCCACAAGTGGATAGAGTGTATCCATGTTTGTGGAGAGGGTTGACATGCATCTTCAGCTGCTTAATTGCTTTGATGCTCCAGAGATTAAATGTTTTGAGGAGTGGGAGCAGCTGCAGGATTATGCAAACATGAGTTTTGTGATGGAAGATGAGTGTTCGAACATGTGTTTCGTTGTAGCAGAGATCCCATCTGACGCCTTTTTTTTCTTTTTACACTGGCATCAAAATAGCATTTTTGTTTTTAGGTTAGTAAATCTTGAGGATGGGTTATCCCATCCCGAACAAACGTTCGATTTAATTGTTTGAACTTTAAAGCTTTAAAGAAGAGCTGAAATAGTGAGTTGAACTATTCTTAAAAATATTTCTTTTTGCAATAAAATGAAGAACGTGATGATTCCAGCTGCTCAAATGTGAGGATTTGTTGCTTTCCGTCATCTTAAATTGTAGTAAATTCATATATTTTGCTTTTGGACTCTGACACATCGGGGGAAAAATATGAAAATTTGATTATAAGTTGCAGCCCTCCTTAAGAATTTGGTAATGGTTTCAAAATGAATAAAAACAAACAAAATAAACGTATTTTTTAGAATTTTTGTAGATTCCTGCAAATTAAACGTTATATGTTGTTTTACAAATTGCTCACGTGATTTCCATTTTTCTGTTCTCATTTGCGTCGATGCGACTCGCCCATCGATCCGTGTTAACATTGATGTTGCCGAGTCCAACTCTGATGAGTTTGGAACGAAGCCAGCAGAGTTAATGGTTCAGAGGATTTAATCAATAGATACTGAAGTATTTGATAAAGGTCCTTTTTTAGGTTTGTCGATTGTGGCTTCTACTGAATTTACCCTCTGAAAGTCGGCGTTGCCGGTTTCAGAGTTTTGGTTTCGGTCGTCGTCTTGCTCGGCCGGTGTTCCCCCGGCAACGGGAGTTTGGCGAGTTCATGATCAGTTCAGTGTGATGCCTTTAGCCTGTGTTTTCGGGAGAAAATAATAGCCTGATGGAGAAAGCTGGCGGCGTCCACTCATTCAGCCCGCGATCTGCTGAACAATCAGTGTGCCAAAGTGGATTTACGAGCACGTGGACCCCCCCCTAATGAAATCCCCCCGCTGGATTAATGTCCACACGGTGATGATTTGCATTCAGACTCACCGATAAATCTCGATGATGGCCAAAGATAATTTGCAACTTGAGAATCGGCTGCAGGCCGTCTGTAATGGACCGTCCCTCCTCGCAGCTCGGCGGTGCCGGAGGAGAGCCGGACCCCTGCTGACCCCCCCGGCCCTCGAATCAGACCTCATTAAGATGGAGTTAAGGTTGCTTTGTGTCCTTTGATGTCGCTGGTCGTCCCGTGTGTGAAAAAGGATGATGATGACTTTAACGAGCGCTATTACCTCTGTGATGGCGGTGGCAATGAAGGTCGGACTCTGAGGGGTCGGACTCTGAGGGGTCGGACTCTGAGGAGGTCCGACGGTCCGGCTCGTTGTCCATCATGGATCCAACATCCAACAGCTTGGATCCATGATAACTAGCTGTCAGCTGAAATGTGAAACGGTCTTTGTGTTGTTTATTTGTGACATCACAACTGTCCACGTAAATCTTTCACGGGCTCGACTTCTTTTCCTTTTTTTTTTATGCTTTCACACGTTGCACTTTGACCTGTTTCATGAAACGATACTCATTTACCGTTTTATATGAATAATTAGAAACATGCAATGTGGTGCAAGGTGTTTTATCTTACCCAGCTTTGAAACTTACAAAATGGAACTCATTTTACTTTTAAAACGTCTTACATTCTATAAAAAGTTGTATCTGATTAGCATGGAAATGGTACTTAAAGGCACCATGTGGAGTTTGTACTAGTGTGTTTTTAGGAGTGTTTTATCTGCCCTCGGTCACACACACACTCCTGCCGATGCTTCATCTCACTCTCTACAGGTGGTGATAACGCATCATAATTAGAAATTGCAATTGCAATTCTGAATTGATTGAAATTAGCTTTAATTAGCTCTATTTACTGCTGAAGTCAAAAGCAGTATTTAACTTGCTTGCTTCCAAAGAAAAGAAGAAAAAAGACACTTAAAAGTGAACACAGTGTAGATTAGCTCACGTCACTCATGTTACAGTATTTTACGGTTTTCCCATTAAAGGAAATTCCCCCGAGGCCGACACACTGGACCATTATTTCTTTATTTCACCATATAATTAGTGGACCATGAATATCAATAATGAATAACGTTGATGGTGAAGGTTCTTTTAAACTGTAAAATCTATCATAACAACACAGTAGCGGCAAAATGTACATAGAGGAAACCCCTGGGGTGTTTATCTGTTTTTATTGCGATCTGCGATGAAATCCTGTATTGTAAGAACTGAAGAACCCGGTTCATCTTCTCTGGGCAACAACGTGAACTTTTTACTTTCTGTGCTTTTAATCAGCCAATTGAAAGACGAGCTCATTAAAATATTCTTCTAAATTTCCTCATAACGTTCGCTGCAGTATAATTCTATCAACTATTATAATTTAATGAGGACAGAATGTAAACATAACTCTCCCTAAAAGGTTCTTCATTACCTGCTTTTTTCAGTTTGTGAGAACCTTTTATCGTAACCTGTGATCGACACTAAAGCAGGGAGTTCGGGGGGGTCGTTGGGGCCACAGGGGCCGAAGTACGCATCGCATCTTCCTTCTTTATTTCTTCACAGTTGAACCAATTATCCGCCTCGCGGCTGTCAAAAGCCGCTGACGCAGCGGCCGAATCGAAGGCAATTTGCTGCCGCGTACCTGTAGAGAGCTGTTTGACAGGCTGAGTGTGTGTGTGTGTGTGTGTGTGTGTGGATCATGAATGAGTCGGAGGCTGAGTCAACAGCTAAACGTAGATGAGAAGCTCCTCCTGTCATCAGGGTGACGATGTTAAACAGCTGTCAGAGTATTTGAGGTGAGTCTTCTGCAGGACGAAGTTCGGAGTCTTTGCGTGGTTTCTAAAGACGACATAGTCGAACCTTCGGTTAGCCGAGTGTAGACTCACAGCTTCTGTTGCTTCCACTGGCAGGTGTTGGACTCGAACCCGCGTGTTTCGTCCGCTTGTGTTCTCTCTGACCTCGGAGATTCGGAGGGCTGATCTATAAATCCGAGCAATATGTTCAGGAATGTAGCTCTCTCGTATCTCAGTCAGGTGTTTGTTAAGAGTCGGACGCTTGGAAGAAAACGGGTCTGTCGAGGATCTGAGACGATTTGAAATCAGAATATTGGATTTTTTTTTTGTATTATTGCATCACATGAAAGCAGCCGAGAGCAGAAGAGATGTCTTTCAAAGAGGTCGAAGAGTATGAACTGCCTGTTTGTAGTACTAGTAGTATGAACTACCTGTTTGTAGTACTAGTAGTATGAACTACCTGTTTGTAGTACTAGTAGTATGAACTACCTGTTTGTAGTACTAGTAGTATGAACTACCTGTTTGTAGTACTAGTAGTATGAACTACCTGTTTGTAGTACTAGTAGTATGAACTACCTGTTTGTAGTACTAGTAGTATGAACTGCCTGTTTGTAGTACTAGTAGTATGAACTACCTGTTTGTAGTACTAGTAGTATGAACTGCCTGTTTGTAGTACTAGTAGTATGAACTGCCTGTTTGTAGTACTAGTAGTATGAACTACCTGTTTGTAGTACTAGTAGTATGAACTACCTGTTTGTAGTACTAGTAGTATGAACTACCTGTTTGTAGTACTAGTAGTATGAACTACCTGTTTGTAGTACTAGTAGTATGAACTGCCTGTTTGTAGTACTAGTAGTATGAACTACCTGTTTGTAGTACTAGTAGTATGAACTGCCTGTTTGTAGTACTAGTAGTATGAACTGCCTGTTTGTAGTACTAGTAGTATGAACTGCCTGTTTGTAGTACTAGTAGTATGAACTGCCTGTTTGTAGTACTAGTAGTATGAACTACCTGTTTGTAGTACTAGTAGTATGAACTGCCTGTTTGTAGTACTAGTAGTATGAACTACCTGTTTGTAGTACTAGTAGTATGAACTGCCTGTTTGTAGTACTAGTAGTATGAACTGCCTGTTTGTAGTACTAGTAGTATGAACTACCTGTTTGTAGTACTAGTAGTATGAACTGCCTGTTTGTAGTACTAGTAGTATGCAGTACTAGTAGTATGAACTACCTGTTTGTAGTGTTAGTAATATGAAATGCCTGTTTGTAGTACTAACAGTTCTACTAGTAGTTTGTAGTAGTAGGGGTTTGTACTACTAGTAGTTTGTAGTAACAGTTTGTAGTACTAGTAGTATGTAGTAGTAGGGGTTTGTAGTACTAGTAGTTTGTACTGGTAGTTTGTAGTTTTTTGCATCATAGCTTGGAGGGGTTTCGTTCGCTAAAGCTTTAAGCGTTTCATCACCATCACGGTTGCCGAGCAACAACGGTATATTCAGTTAACCCGATAAATGTTTTTGCAACGTTTTGGGAATAACTCTGGACTGAGCGGGTTCAGATCAGGACTGGATGTAGTCCACTACGGGATTCCTGCAGGTCTAGGTGGAAGTTCGGTCTCCGTGTCCTGATAACGACTGAAAACATCAGTCACTCTGAAAGACTGACCTCTGATTGGCTTCTGGATTGTGGATCGGAAACTGCCACACGTTTCCTTTAGTTTATTGCCGTGATGATGGCGGGAATGTGATGAAGTGCTGGAAGCCGTGTCTTAAACCTACTTGATATTTTTCCACAAATAATGTGTTTGTAATTACATCACGCAGGTCTTTCTCTGAAGTAAAACGGCTTTGGGGGGGGGTTGGTGGTACTGTATTTGTGAATTGTTGCGCCCTCAAAGTGTACAAAGTGGATTTGAAGCCGAGCAGGCAGAGCTCTGATTAAACGAGCAGACTGGTGCACTCCTGCAGTCGTGTCCAGTTGCACTTACTCCTGCAGAAAAGGCAGATTGATAAACGCTGAGTCAGCATTTTTTTTTTTTTTTTTTTTTTGCCGGGTGTGGTGCCCTCTGTTCGTTTCCTCCCTCACAACAGGAAACAGTCTGTCCTCGTTGTACTGGAGCCATGAAGGGGGGGGGGGGGGGCATGGAGGTATATCATAACAGTTAAACACACAATCACTGACGGGACGGTCATGAATCTCTGGTTTCGGGATAATTGGCAGACGAGCTATCGTGTTTGACAAGTAGAAGTAGTAGATTTTTTTTTATAAATAAAGACAGATTTTTTTTAAATAGAGACAGATTTATTTTTAGAGACAGATTTTTTTTTTTTAAATAGACATTTTTCTTAAAATAGAGCCGGATTTTTTTAAAAAGAGACTGTTTTTTTTTTTTTTTAAATAGAGACTGATTTTTTTTTTTTTTAAATAGAGACTGATTTTTTTTTTCTTAGAGACTGATTATTTTTAAATAGAGACAGATTTTTTTTTTTTTAATAGACAGATTTTTTTTTTAAATTGAGACATTTAAAAAGCTTTAAAAAAATTAGGAACAGACTCACACAATGTTGATATTTAAAAAAAATGTATTGACACTTTGTTTTTTTATTTTTTATTTACTTTGACTTTTATTTTTTTAAAAGAAAGAGGCGTTCCATCTGTGACACAATAAAGAATTTACTTCTTGACAAACTGTAAAGTGATCCGGTACGAATGTTATGTCATTGTGTTATATTATTATATTTCAGTGTCTCTCTAGTGGTCTTACCTCCGACTCCTCCGTCATTCGGAGAAACTGATCTCGGCGCTCGTGAAGGACTTCCTGTGGAACGATGCCTCCAGTGGGATTTGACATTTTCATGCATTATTGAAAGGCTTTGGGAATGCACCTGAAAGCACCTCGGCAGCCGGTGTGTTTACTTGTCGTCGGGACGATGGATTTTGCTCACGTGAGGTCGTAAAATGTGGATATTTATTTGTTCGCGGCGACACAAATGAGCTTTGTCTAGACTGCGAGCGTAATGGATCCAATCCCTAATCGATGGGTCCGTCTCACATAACCATCATTCCTAAACAGCCGTTTCCTTTCTCTCCAGCCTCTAAGGTTAGACCCAAACTAAACACACCTGCTCGAATACTGACGATGGATGACCTCAGACTCATAATCTGGGCCCGGATCTGGAAATATATACAAACTGTGAAGTCATTCATTGTAATTGAAGTTCCCTGGTAAGCAGGGATGCTGCGTATAAGGCTTTTATTGTGAAAGGTAAGAAGGAAATGATGCACTCCTTCTGTCAGTGTGGAGGAAAAAACGTGTTTTCCCCAAATTTATTACAAGTATGTAGTACTAGTAGTTTTTAGTACTAGACGTTTGTAGTACTAGTAGTTAGTAGAGTAGAACTAGTAGTTAGTAGTGCTAGTAGTAAGTTGTACTAACAGCAAGTAGTACTAGTAGTAGTACTAGTAGTAAGTAGTACTAGTAATTGGTAGCACTGGTAGTTAGTTGTACTAACAGTTAGTAGTCGTACAAGTAGTTAGAAATTCTAGTAGTTTGTAGTACCAGTAGTACCAATACTAGTAGTCAGTTGTAGTACTAGTAGTTAAAAGTTCCAGTAGTTGGTAGTGCTAGTATTTAGTAGTACTAGCAGTTAGTAATGCTAATAGTCAGTAGTAGTTATAGTAGTTAGTAGAACTATCAGTTAGTAGTCCTAGTAGTTAGTAGTACTATCAGATAGTAGTTCTAGTAGTATTCGTAGTACTAATGCTAATAGTCAGAAGTAGTTCTAGTAGTTAGTAGAACTATCAGTTAGTAGTTGTAGTAGTTCTAGTAGTTAGTAGTACTATCAGATAGTAGTTCTAGTAGTATACGTAGTACTAATGCTAATAGTCAGAAGTAGTTCTAGTAGTTAGTAGAACTATCATTTAGTAGTTCTAGTTGTACTAATGCTAATAGTCAGTAGTAGTTCTAGTAGTTAATAGATCTATCAGTTAGTAGTTGTAGTAGTTCTGGTAGTTAGTAGTACTATCAGTTAGTAGTTCTAGTAGTACTATTAGCACTAATGCTTATAGTCAGAAGTAGTTCTAGTAGTGAGTAGAACTATCAGTTCGTAGTTGTAGTAGTACAAATGCTAATAGTCAGTGGTAGTTTTAGTAGTTAATAGATCTAAGTTAGTAGTTGTATTAGTAAGTACTACTAGCAGTTAGTAGTTCTAGTAGTTAATAGATCTATCAGTTAGTAGTTGTAGTAGTTAGTAGTACTAACTAGTGCTAGTAGTGGTCTTCCTGTGGGAGCTGTGAGGAGCTGTCCAGGGTGCTGACCTCTGCTTCTCTCGTCTCCTCTGAGGTTCCGTCTCCGTCGCCGGGTGGCAGCAGCACAAAGATGGACGTCCAGCAAAGCTCTTATGAAATATGGTTCTGCTCTCTTCATTTCTTTTTCAGTGATGTATTGTATACACAGCAATCGATGGCGCCGGTAATTGCCATTGGATGTGGACGGCTCCATGTGAGTCAATGAATCTCATCCTACCGCTGCATTATATTGACCCTCAACCTGGAGTTCCACCGTCGTAACGGGCTTGTTTTTTTCTTTTCTTCGCTCTAATGAAAATGAAAACGGCAGCAGTATCAAGTTTGTTTTCTGGCTTAATGTAATAATTAAATCTGGTCTCCCAGATGTAGTCACGTGGATGTTGAAGCAGGAGGAGTGAAGAGAAGAGAAAAACAATCAAGTGAGGTAACAAAGAGTGATGAGACGAGAGGGCGAGGAAATCACTCAGCCCTGCAGGGAATTAGACGCAGCATTATACAGCGGAGAGGATCATTAATACTTCACGCCGTCCCGACAGGAAACAGCTGAACGCTACACAACTTGGGAGAAGAACCGCTGCAGATAAAGTTCCTCGTGGTGTATCACTCTTGTTTTTCACCGTGAATCCCTCAATATTTTCCTCCGTGTGAAAAGTGGAAAAAGGTGGCTCGTAAATTTGCCCCCCAGATGCAGCCGAGCAGCAGCTTTATTGCCCCTCAGTGCCGCAGTTCACAGAACAGGCAGGTTTTATTTCTGCGGGGTGAAGAGGAACCTTCCTGCAGATAAAAAGTGACGATGAAAGGAAAGTGTATGACATGAAAACATACGTGGGTTGATGTTTTTATTAGATACTTGCTGTTCTACACTATATATTGGAAATATCCATATATGGAAAAGTATCCAAGCGGTGTTAAAGGTTGAGTAGGTGATTCTATTCAGAAAAACTTTCTGTTATAGTACTTGAAATCCTCGTAGCATACCGATAGCGATGAATAAATGAAACGTGTCTGACTTCAAAAAATAAAAAAATATGTCATCTGGGGCCTTGGCAGGACTGTAAAAACCCCGTCCAATCAAAAAAGTCACTTTGAACAGAAGGGGGGCGGGACTTTGACGGTTGTGCAACGCGTTCAAAGTAAAAGTTTCTCCGATTTTTTACCGACTCAACACTTTTACTATACCTGTGAAGCATATAGACCTTTTTCACAGAAAACATTTTGTCTATTGATCCAACATATACACTTGTACAGTTACAAGTTCTTGAGAAATGATGTTGGCAGGTGGCTCTGAATACTACAATACCCATGAGTCTTTGCCTGCCATCGCTGCTGCAGAGAAAAAGCTGGTGCCATGGTTGATGCATGCATAAAAGATTCACCCCAGCAAAAAGTGAATTGAAGTTGCAGATTGTGTCAACAGTGTAACGTTTACTTTCCACACATCGTTGGCAACACACAGAATTTAAAGCTTTGTGATTTGTTGCTGAAATGCACCTTGGGAGTTGGAGTTGACTTAGTGTGCACAGACTCCTGAAAAGAAAGCTTTCAAAAGCGAGATTCTGCTTTTGATGAAAAGTCCTGCGTTGCCAGAGGAAACCGGTTTTTACACACCCAGTGAATATCAATGTCATTTTTGTTCAAATGTCAAGATCTGGCTGGAATTTAAAGTGTGTGTGTGTGTGTGTGTGTGTGTGTGTGTGTGTGTGTGTGTGTGTGTGTGTGTGTGTGTGTGTGTGTGTGTGTGTGTGTGTGTGTGTCCCCTTTCTGATACGTGGTACTGTATTTATGAATCGTGAACCAAAGCACTGAACCCTTGTTTGTTTCTGTCTTCCAGGTCTGAATGCGACACTTCCAGAACAGTCAGGTATGTCCATGTTGGCCCGTCTTCATCTCATATCCTGTGCCCTTTGGTGAAGACATGATGTTGCATAAGTCCTTGTGGTGTTGAGGGTGTAAAGTGAGTGTCCGGGTATCCGGGGCAGCCGTAGTCCTGCGTCTGAGGGATTGAGGCGGCTCTGAGTCGGCAGCTGTTATTGGTGTTGGATATTACAGCGTAGAGGAAATTATTTTATGTGCCGTCCAAGGTCACATTCCAACGATGTCAGCTTGTTCCCTCTGTGAACCTGAGTGGCTGGATACGTAGTACACTCTAAATAAGGGTTGGAGCTAGAACCGCAAAGGGTTAGGTGAAATACCCAACATGTGAAAGGTTGTATCAGCGGTTTAACAGAAAATCTATCTAGAATCTAGAACCCGCTCGACATGGGATGATATGAAAATGTTATGCCATGATTATCCCGGCCCAAAATATATTCGATTCATGATATTATCCCGATAATCATCAATTCATGAAGAAGAAATCATTCCCAGAGGCCTATTTTCTTTAGTAATATTCACAATTATCCCCATAACTGAAATCACCACGATCAATTAATTGTGTATTCCAAATATAATCCTATATTGTCCCGTCCCTAGAACCCACCAAGGTTCCTTATGAGGCTCCTGTAGGACCAACTATCACAGTCCTTTGGGGTGTGATTATGAGGATCATTGACCTCCATTCTTTCAGCAAAACTTGAAGAAGTCTTTCTTCCAAAAAAATGTATCTTTGGATTAAAAGGGTTCTTTATGGAACCCAAAGCCTTACGAAGAACCCTTGATAAACCCCGTCTGCTTCACTACATAATCAATAAGTGTACCAAAGGTCAACGTGTTTTTGTGAGGATAAATAAAGCATCTGTTCGGATGCACTGAACTAATTATCACGCCTCCTTGGAGACGCGTAACCACGGTAACCTGAGCCAACCTCTCCTGATTAAATTGTGATTTGTGAGAATGAACATTACGCCCAACTAAACTTGACGTTACAGAGCTGTCGGCCATTGTCCGTTATGAACTCTACAGACTGCATTGCATTGTGGGATATTAATGATGCTGTAGTTTCTGGTCTAAATTGCATGCAGTCGCTGATAATTGGTTTCTAGGGGTGAGTATTGGCAAGATCCTCACGATACGATGTGTATCACAATACTTTGGTCACGATACGTATCACGATATTGCGATATAAATAAAGATGAAAACACATGTGCCTAATATATGTACATCAGATGATATTGATTAAGGACATATAAACTAAACATGTTTTGTTTTGTTTTTCTAAAAAATCGATCTTTGGAGTTGAAAAAACAATATTGTATTGGGTGGCAAAGTATTGCGATATATTGCCGTATCGATATTTTTACCCACCCCCATTGGTTTCATACATACTTAACTCTCACCTTCTGTTTTACTGCTACATAGATTGTGCTGAAGCTGTGGGCTGGTTTTAAAACCTGTAATGTGAGGAATATGTGTGGAGAGTATCTGGCTGGTAAACACACTCCTTATCTGCAGCCTCGTGTCTTTAGGGATGCCTCGCCTCGCCGCGGGATCCAAACCAGCCCCGTATTAAGAACCCGCCTGTGTCTAGACAAGCAGAGTGTAGCGGAGCTGGTCCTGTGGTTGTTTTAGTTTTTAAAAAAAATGTCCCTGGCCGTGTCTTGTTCTTTTCCTTTCGGTACTCGACTGTCAGCGCTCCCCAGGCAGCTTTTCTTCCGCTCTAAATGTCCTATCACAAAATTTGAAAGCAAATCCGGGCGGCCCGGAGATGTGAGCCGGTCTTTGTAGCATCGATGGCAGAGAGAGGGAAAGAGGGAGATGTGCATGCAGAGTTCTGTCTGCCACCCAGTAGCAGCAAAGATCCTGGTAGAAAGATCCAAATAAGCTGAATAAAAAAATATATATTCAATGTTTAAGGGAGAATATAAACGTCTGTTTGCTTTAGTAAATGTTTGTAGATTTTAATTGGACGGTGTTTTGTGCTTTCTTGAAGGCGGGATTTTCTGAAACTTCAGTTATGTAATTCACGGAGAATTCAGTCCTCGAAGCGACTCTCACCTTTGAAACCTTTAAAATCGTTTTGTTTTCCGTTGTTTCCCATCTATCTATCTAAACATCTATCCATCTATCCATCTATCCATCCATCCATCTATCCATCTATCCAGCTATCTAGCTATCTAGCTATCCATCCATACATCCATCCACCCACCCATCCATGAAATGTATGTTTTGCTGCATATCTCCGTAGTGCTGCTGAATCTATGGAGTCTAAAAACACGGCAGTGGAAACGAAGGGGAGCTCTTCAGAGGAAAAACAATCTCATCTCACCCAACCGATGCTTTGATGTGGTTTTGGAAACCTCCCAGATGGCAGCGAGCCTCTCCCGCACATCACTCTCTGTTTTTGTGAATTTGGCCGGCGTTCTCAGAATCCTCCCTTCATTAATACGGCTGACGCTGGCGTGCCAAAATAACGGGTGATTGTGCTTACTGTGTGACGTTCGATCCTCATTGTTGTCACATTTTCTGGATTGTGTGGCGGCGGCGTGCTCGGAGTAGGATTAAAAAAAAAAAGATCCTGCAATAATCAAGTGAAAAGCTCGTCTCCGATGCTGCATCGATGTTAAGCAGCTCGACATTTGACACATCTTTATTAAGTTAGCCAGGCTGGACACGATGGACGAGAGGGACGAGGGGTTTTATGTGGGAACTACAATGTTTATAGAACAATATATTCACTTGTATGAAACGATAAACAAGGGAATAATAAAAGTCTTTACAAGCTGATGAATGTCGAGGAACAGACCACATTTTTCAACATTTAAGCCTCCCTGTTCACGTTTGTATAATGAGCTAGAGATTGAGACCATAAATACATCAACAGAGAACTAGGACCATTTTCTCATAGACTTCTATTTTGCAACCAGAGGATTCGCCCCCTGATGGCCAGTAGGGAGAATGCAAGTTTAAGGCACTTCCGCCTTGGCTTCACGTTTCAGAAGTGGAGGTCGCTGCCTGTGTGGAAGTGGGCGTGGTTTCGGCTCAGGACACACTTTAAACTTGACTTCTGATTGCGGGGGCTTCACTAAACAGCTTTAGCCTCGTCTGATTTATTCTGTCCATTCAGGTTTTGGACTTTAACCCCACTAGCTCGCTTCACGGACCCTGGCTGGACCCTGGCTGGACCCTGGCTGGACCCCGGCGAGAGCTGTAAAAAGCTGCATTCATTAACATGCTAAATTGAAAAAAAACTGTCTCATATGAAATACTTCATTAATAAACAGACGAGTTCTGCTCCTCCTATTTACATGAATGAATTCTGCTCCTTCTCCCGACACTCTGTTAGGAAGTTAATTGAGGTTGTAGAGAACGGTCATGAGGGTTTTTAATCTTGCGAGCAACAGAATGGCTGATTCAGAAATTCAATCGGCACAAAAATACATGAATATATTAATAAAACCACTGAATTTCTTCTTGTTGTGTAAATTTCCACTTCTTTAAAGTTGAAGAACTTGATATTAATTTGCCTCCATAGAGTGGAGCTCCAGTGCTGCTGCCTCCAGGACTAATGCGTTCCCAGATAGATACAGTAGTCCTATCAGGTGTAATTATCCACGAGAACCTCTTTAAAGTGAAGCAGTAGACGGGTTCTAATCGCTGCCGGGGATTTCTCCCTCAGTCACTTGACTCATCTTGGCTCCGAATCCCCCTTTTTTTTTTATACCAAAGCTGTTTAAAAATGGCTACAACTGTCAAAACACGGCGCTGTCTCTCCTGACGCCACGCCGTTAATATGCCACACCACGAGCGAGCGCGGCTGTTTAACATTTTTTGTGTGTTACGTCGGTAGATTTCATTATCATCAATAATTGAAAAGACACTGAACTTGGCACAGGCGCTATAAATAAATAAGCCTTCGCTCCCGAAGGAATGCCTCGCATTGGTTCTGATAGAAGTGTGTGTGTGTGTGTGTGTGTGTGTGTGTGTGTGTGTGAGAGAGAGGAGAGAGAGAGAGAGAGAGAGAGAGAGAGAGAGAGAGAGAGAGATTGGCCCTGTCAGAAATGAGAGGATTATTCTCACACACACTCTGCGTCTATGGGAGAGGAATAACAACCCGGCGGTGTTTAATTGGTCCGCTGTTCTGGAATCAGAATGGACGGTTTCACTCAGACCTGATTAGAAAGAGGTGGCGGGCGGTCGCCCCTGGCAACCTCGGTGACCGGCTCTCATTGGACTGTTCCCTCCGCTCATTCATAAAAACCCACAGCGAGGCAACGAGGTTATTTAGACTATAATTTGTGTGTTGTGATGGATAGCCAGCTGTTTTAATTGGGTGACCAGAGAGGCCAATTAGACAAATAAATATGTGTTTGTTCTGTTGCTCCAGGGTTTAGCCTGTAGCGAGCGACTCGGAGGTGTTCTGTAACTTCCCTGTGATCGTCCACAGAGCGTTGAGGAAACAGAGAGGCATGGATTACACCCCCCCATCTCTCTGTCTTATTGTGGAGATGACAATGAAGACAATAAAGCTTTGCTCGTCTGTTGTTGTGGAGGTCAAAGCCTCTCTCTCTCTCTCTCTCGACGCATGCCGCAAAGAAACGCGTTTCCAAGATCAATTCTTACGTAACGACACAAACGACGATGAAATGCCAAAAAACGAGACTGCAACTAAGATGATGCATTCACTGGCACGCTTTTCTATCTGCAGCTCTCAAACACAGGCACCACGTGTGGACTGAACTGTGCTTAATTCCCACAGAAATCTCCCAAAAACCGGCCGGTCATTACGAGTCAAACTGATATTTGGGAGACGACCTCGTTGCAGTCTCTCACCCACCGTCGGGGCCGCCTTCTCTCGTATCCTGTGCCATCTCTTGTTGCCATGGCGAGAGAGAGAGAGAGAGAGAGACAGAGAGATGCTCAACTTTAGATGGGAAGGACACGGAGCCGTCTTTGTCCCTTTTGTTTTTGACAAAGCAAACTGGATTTCAGGCCTTTTAATCGGGGCATTGTTTTTAAAAAAGACTTCCAGGCTCCACAGGAATTAAACACAACACACACGTGTGTGTGTGTGTGTGTGTGTGTGTGTGTGCGGTGAAAAGAGAGCGGTAAACAATGAAAGAAAATCCGTCCTAGGACGTTTCCCCCCCTGCGGTGAAGAAGAGCTGCCAGTTTTTTAATGACTGTAGTCTGTTTTTGTGCATCAGGCGTTGGACTCTGCAGCTCCATCACCGTATAATAACTAACAGGAAGAACACATTCACACTGACTCCACATTCACAGCTCCACACATTAGCATCTCTTTAAATTAGTGATGCATTACGCTTAAGAACCCCCCAGCAGCGGACGGTGACCCAATCAGCCGTCGATAATCTGCGGGGCATGGCTGCAGGTTCACCTGAGTGGAATCTGAGATGGAGAGCGAAGGATGCTGGTACGACTGTGAGTTAGAGGAAATCCAGTCTCATGGAATGTTCTAATTTAGTTTTATAAGACGGTTATACCTTCCACATACATGTACATGTAGTCTGTCCTTAATAGGCTTGATGGCTTTTCTGGCCAGATGTGTCTTTGTGTTTTTGACAAAGACCTCGTCCCCCGAGAGACAGAGAGAGAGAGAGAGAGAGAGAGAAGGCAAGGCTGCTGGTTCGACTGCAAATTGAATGCCTGAGACAACATGCCCGGCCTGAGGGAGGGAGAGCTGGAGGGAGGGAGAGATCCCGTGGAAGGAGATCTGAAATGACTGAGCAATTATCAGCAGAGGACAAAAGCGCTTTAACTGCAGTACACCGAGCAGAAAGGCTTCAAATGGACTCGACCCCGCGTGACCTTTCCTCCTCTTTCATCAAGCAACATGTTCACATCATGAGATAATTTGTTAATTTTGAATGTTAAGTTTGAATAGATAAAATACATATTTTTAGAAAGCAGTATGTGTAGTAGTGTTAGTACATCTAACAGCAGGATTTAAGTACATTAATAATGAGAGCACATGCTTAGATATGTTCTACTTGTATACAATGATATTGTGTAAACATTAGAGATAGGATTTGATTTTTTAAGAAGTCAATGAAACACTGTCAGGTTAACTTCCGAGTCGTTTTCTAGCTGGATCCAAAAGGCACTATGCTTATTATTTACTGCATGCAACATGGGGCATTCTTTCATACGATATCATAGCATATCGGGGTCATTGTAGAGAAATGACTAGGGGTGGGTAAAAATATCGATACGGCAATATATCGCGATACTTTGCCGCCCAATACAATATTGATTTTTCAACTCCAAAGATCGATTAAAAAAAAAAAAGAAAAAAATATTCATCTTTAGACGCGTTGTGAATGCAGTACTTTATCCTTTTTCATTTTATTTTCAATATTTATTCCGGTGAATTTCATGGGAATTAATAAAATTGAATGAAATAGTTTTGACTCAATTTGTCCTCTGATCAATATCATCTGATGTACATATACAGGTACTTGTGTATTCATCTTGATTTATATCGCAATATCGTGATATTGTGAAACGTATTGTATCGTGACCAAAGTATCGTGATACGAATTGTATCGTGACCAAAGTATCGTGATACGTATCGTATCGTGACCAAAGTATCGTGACGTATCGTATCGTGACCAAAGTATCGTGATACGTATCATATCGTGACCAAAGTATCGTGATACGTATTGTATCGTGACCAAAGTATCGTGATACGTATCGTATCGTATTGTGATACGTATTGTATCGTGACCAAAGTATCATGATACATATCGTATCGTGACCAAAGTATCGTGATATGTATCGTATCGTGACCAAAGTATCGTGATACGTATCGTATCGTGACCAAAGTATCGTGATACGTATCGTATCGTGACCAAAGTATCGTGATACGTATTGCATCGTGACCAAAGTATCGTGATACGTATCGTGACCAAAGTATCGTGATACGTATTGTATCATGCAGTTCTTGCCAATACTCACCCCTAGAAATGACAGTGACAGTTATTTGATATTATCTGATATTTAAGTGGCAAATTTACGAGGAAATAAAAATTAGGAATAAAAACCCTTGGAAAATTTGTGCAAAGTCACGGTAACTCCAGCTGACTCACTGCTCATAGAGGACTATTATTACATTTTATTCAAGGGCAACCTTTTGAACCCTCAAGGTCACCTGACAGTTTAAAACGAGCAAAATGAAAATATGAGATAAAATTAAAAACGTATAAAATAACATTATTATTATTATGATAAGGCTTCTGTCTGAACAAAGGTGACGGTGCTGAGCGATGCCGGTTTCAGTATGTGATGGATATATATTCTATAGACCTGTCCAGGTGAACCTCCGCCCAAAGGTCAGCTGGGGTCGTCTCCAGCCCCCCCGCGACCCTGAATACAGGACAAGCGGTTGATGATGGATGGATGGATGGATATATTCTATATATTTTTTACCTACAATGACCCTAATACAGCATTGTACTTTCAAAAATAGTCATCAATAATATAAACTGTCTAGAATATGAGTTGCCGTGTCACAGAGGTGCATACATGAAAGTCACAAACCCTGAAGGGAATTCTCTGAGGGAGGAACAGTATAAATATGTGTATAAATATGTGAAAGGTGTCTTCTCTGTCCTCAGCTGTTTGTGTTTGTCCTCCATAGGAGACACGCCTCCCTCCCTGTGGACGTCACCGAGAATCCCGGGAGGTCGGTGGCGGCGGGCTGCCGGAGGGTCGTCCCCTGCCGCCAATGGAAGTCCGCCTCCTTCGGGTACAGTAAGACCTTATTTCTTTACGACCGCGTGATTTAACGTTCGTCCTCTCTCGCTCCGTCCAGCCTTCGCCTCGTTAACGTCTCAGCGTCGTTATCACATATATCAGGCAACTTTTTGTTTTTATGACTCGGCAGTTTTCTCCCCGATGTGCACAATGAACTACAGGAGTCTGAAAAGCACCGTAGGAGGAGATCATTAGGCTTCGCCTTAATGAAATGATCCCTGCGTTTCTATGAGCCTCCATCGCTGCTCGCCCATTAGCCAGAGGGGGAGAGAGAGAGCCTCAGATGGGCTTAGGGGGCTTCAAAAGGCTGGAGAGGGAGTTTCAAAGACGCCCCCTAGCGCTGCCTCATCATCAAAAAGCAACAACTAATCCATAACCCACTTTTTTGGCTGGTGTGCAGCCCCGACCAAAAATACACCCCAGCGTAGTGGGAAGCTGTTTCTGTTCTCAAAGAGCAGCGTTGGGACGGTTCTGATGAGTAGGAACATCTGCTGGTTGTTTGTTTTCTTGTTTTTGCAGTCTCCGGGAACGCTGCAGAAATGAGACATTGCTCGCTGATTAACACCTCGTGGATTCGTGCGATTGTCTCTGGAAGCGATTAGCTCAAAGCTAATAGGTTAAATGGATCATGACTGTAAACAAGCAGGAGTGTTTTCCCTCTGCAGCTTCCATGCAGAGACTCACACACACACACACACACACACAGATCTTATCTGCAGAGAAATGTGAATAAAATACGGGGTAATGATTCTGACTGTTGAGGGGAGGAAGTGAAATATTAATTATTACGCCGTTTGTGAGCCGCCTCCAGTCTGCTGAATCACTCCAGATTTAAGATGTTGGGAGCGAGCATGTTGGGAAAGTTCAAAGGGGAACTTCTGATTATTGGATGTGTAGCTGGAGCATGAGTCAGCAAAATAACATGGCAGAAGAAATAACTCAAAAGGTGACTTGCATTTTAGTTGTTTAGTTGACACAGAACCAACGTCGTTTCTCTGTCGCGTTGCCATCGGTTACGGCGACTATAGGACAGGGACGATGTAGGATCTTATCGCGGATCGCGATCATTTCCATTGTCGCCACAATCGTGAATATCGTCACGAGGAGCTGTCTAGCTAGACAAGTGAGAAAGGATAAAATACAGAAACATTATTTGGTATGCATTTATCATTTATTTATGCAGAAAGACCATTTACATTCATCGTATTTAAGCTTATTTGATTGTTTTTCACAATAAAATATGCGATTGTGATGCAATAGATACTACAAACAAGTTTTGTGATACTTAATAATATGATATCGTGAATTACCTGTTGCCTTTTTGATGTTTTATGCAACGCGTGAACGCGGCCATGGCTTGTTTGTCACGCCCGAGTGTGCGAATCCATGTCAACTTAATCACGCAGTAGTTTGATCCGCTGGTTACGACGATTCCGCCGCTTCAGTCCGAGAAGATGATCAGCAGAAGGAGCGAGGAGTGAATTAAATAAGAGCACAAACCGCTGAAATCGATTGTGTTCACTTCACTTTCCACCAGAGCGGAACTGACAAACGCTCGGAGCACGAAGGTTTCGTTACTGCACAAAACCAGTGGAATGGAAAGGACAGACACTAACACACACACTCACACACACATGGTAGTGGTTAATGACTGGGATTAGTTTTTTATTAAAGCAGCTTTTAGTGAAACGAAGAAGAAGCATCATTTGGAAACTAAAGATTCTCCTCGTTACAGTAAATCTGTCGTTTTATTTAACAAATGTGAAAAAAAAAACAGTTCAAAAACCCAAAAGATATTTAAATGATTCACAGAAAACCAACAAATCTTAATATTCTGAGAAGCTGAAACCAGAGAATATTACTTTACTCTCCACTTGATTGAACAACTGCACCAATTAATTATCAACATTGCTGCTGATTTAAACAAAATAGAAAGTAGAAAATGTTCCGTTGATCCACTTATTTATTCACCGATTAATTGTTTCAGCTCCAGTTTCATTTCATTGACAAAATTGCATGCGTTCACTTAAAAAAAAAGAAAAATAAGTGACTCAATTTGCCAGATGATTACGGGGGAAAATTGGAACTTAATTCAGCTGGATGTGTGAGAAACTTAGATAACCAAATGTTTCTGAAATAAAGAAATAAAATGTTTAAATTAATTAAATGAAGGAAGGTAAATTACATTAGCTACAAAAAAAAACAGCTTAACTGCCAATATAAGTAAAAGAGGTGAAAATGGCTTCTCCATGTGCCAAGTTTAATCAAACTTAATTGGACTTTAGCAACTAAAGTACAGCAACTTTAGTCTACGACAGTAAATAGTGAAGTTTCACTTACATAGTTTCAGATATATTCTAGTCAAAAGGCGAAGACATAATTCCTCCCTTCATGATGTAAACCTGATGCACTAATTTAACAATATATTTAGTTCTATAAACAGTTATTATCAGTGTTTTCACCAGAGAGCCGATAAAAAGTTTAAAAAACCTCCAGAAATCAGGATGATATTCTGGATCCAGGTCCCAGAAGACCCCTGTGAGCTTTAGTCCCGCCCCTTCTTACATATAAGGTGTCCGTCAATTGAAAACAAAATTTTGCAGGATAAGAAAGTTTGCTGTCGTATAATTTTGTTGTTTGTCTCATGTAATTTTATCACACAAGCATCGTAGCTTCAGTGATAGAAGTCACTTTTTGAGTGCATATTTTCAGTTTTACAACAAAATGTGACTTTCTGATCTTTTTTTAAAATTTGCTAACATCTTAATGTATAACTGAGGGAGTAATTCAAACCAGGTGAGAGGGTGTTTTTGTTTGTTTGTTTTTGTTTTGTCTTGCCGCTGACTTCCGTACATCTTCTTAACCTTTAACCTTTCTGTAAAGTCTGTCCTCTTTAGTAATGACCTCTCCCACTTACAGGTTGTACCATTTACTTTTGCGTAGGGGTCCGCTACAAAAGGAAAGTCACTGTAATGTACTTGCTTTAAACTTGCATTAACGCTACTTGGCCACCAGGGGGCGACTCCTTGGTTGCAAAAGAAAGAATTGCATGAAAGTCTATGAGAAAACAATCTGACTGATCCACTGGGATTTTAATGACAATGAATTCCCAGAACTGTTGATAATCAGTCGTCCCGTCACCGTTGCTTATTGGGAGACGGGATAATTGCTCCGCATGGTTTACTCACAGTTCATCTAAAGGCAACTTGAAAGGAAACAGCAACCAAAATCAGCGTTTTCTTCCCAGATCTAGACGTAGGAGTATTCATCTATATTCATCAAAAGATTGGGGGGAAAAAAACCCAACTTCCTCCGTGTTTTGACTGATTGCCTGTGATGTAGCTGCTGCATTCATCGGCTGCAGCTGCCTCGAGTTCAGTCCTGTCCAGAGTTAAAGGCCTCTCTGCACCCACTGCTTTTACCCAAAGATCTCTTATTCAACCCTCCTCCACTTCACGCCTCTCTTTTGATTTTTTTTATCCCTCCAGATATTCTCTATTTCTTCCACTCAGTCAAAAAAAAAAACATCTTTCCTCCCTGTTTCACCCTCTCCGACTCCGTGAACCTCTCTGACTTGATGAATAGATTCGGCCTGAACTAAAAGCCGAGGCAAGTGTAAATCTTTGCGTCCCCTCTCTCAAAACTACCGGTGGTATTACCGGAAAAAAGGGTCGTAAAAGCTGCCGATGTTGCTCCGCTCCAGTGTTTCTGATTTTCTGAAAAGTGCGAGGCTCCATTTTCAAGTATAAATAATTCAAATGCTTTATGATATTCATTATGGTGAAAGAGAACCTGTGATTATCTCCGGAGGGCCCCTCTAATAATACCTTTGCCGATTGATTCCTGGGGACTGCCCTTCATAGGATCACAATATCCGAGGTCAGTAGGAGAACAGGCTTCACGACACATAAACATTTATTGTGTCCTTGGTCCTGAACAAGAGTTAATGTCCGTTTTATAAAAATAGGAGAGAAAAAATCCAGCCAGTTGTATGAATTTGTCCATTTATTTATTGCTGTTGGGATTGTAAAGTTACTGACTTCACCAGCTGGAACAGTACAGTGATTTTAAAAGACATGAAACGTGTGGTTTTCAACATAGAAGTGCCTTAAACTTGCATTCTCTCTACTGGCCACCAGGGGGCAGCGACTCCTTGTTTGTAAAAAGAAGTCTTTCTATGAGAAAATGACCAAAACAATCCACTGATGAATTAAGAGGGAGTTTTAATGACAATTAATTCCCAGAAATGTTGATGATCAGTCCCATCGTTACCGTGAATTATAAACTAAATCTTCGTTTCCTGTTGTCGGAAACCTTGATTCTTTGATTTTATATATGCAAAAGTGATTTAATAAAAACAATTGTATTCCAAACGTACTTAAAAGAGAACATACTGTCCATTTTCTATCTAATATCCTGTCATTTTGATATGATCAATTCTGATCACGTGACATTGTTCAAGGTCGGCTCGTGAAGACGTTCGTCGGTGTCGCGTCCTCGTTCTTCCCAGAATGCTTTGTTCCCGTGAATCGGTGTGAAAGCACAAAGACTGTGTGTGAAACCGTAACGACCAGAATAACAGAACGTCCTTCCACTCTCATCATTACAGCCGACACACAATCAGACAGCCGACCCTCTTCAGTCATCGGCCGTGACATCATCCGTGATGCGTTCACGACTCAAGACGAGCACACTGGCGAAATATTAATTACCAATTCATTTTTCTTTTTTATCTGGCAGATGGAATATGAATCGTCTCACGTGTTCTTTATGCACGAGAAAGCAGCTTAATTAAAAAAAAATAACGTGATTTTATTCTGCATCGGAAAGGCGGGAGTTTGGGGGTCGGGGTTGAACGAAGACCTGTCGCAGGTGTTGCATTTCAACACCAAATCATGCGTGAGATCAGTGTGACTTTTAAAAAAATCACATTTAAAGCCTCGAGGTGATACAAGCACAAGCGACGCACCTCGAAGCGAGAAAACCCGTCATTTCCTCTCAACCAACACTTCACTCGATTCTCCACTTCCCTCCGGCAAATTACATGTAGTGAGAGATTAGTGACACCGTGGAAGTCTGTCACATAAGCTCATCCTTTCATCAGCTCCATGCCACAGTCATATCAAGCCTGGGGGGGGGGGGGGGGGGGGGGGGGGGGGGGATCCATCAGATCCATCGCGGTCCAAAAGGAGGCCTTTTAGAGCCGGATCTCGCAGCGATGAGGTGAGGCTGCAGAAGGAGGAGCTCACTTCTCCCAGGAAATAAGCCAGAGGAGCGTGATTGCTTGTTCTCAGCTGCTCTATCGGCTCTCACTCTCGAGAAGGGGGATTTGTCTCTCTGTGTGTGTGTGTGTGTGTGTGTGTGTGTGTGTGTGTGTGTGTGTGTGTGTGTGCAACAAGATATTAACAAGCCGACGCTGCTGAATCGTGTGAAATCTCAGAGCAGAAAGAAAGTGCCGGATGACAGAGGGATTAGATGGTTAGAATACATTTTTTCTCCCCTTCACGGCCGTAATAAAGCAGAATGAGACCTGCAGAAGGCAGCTCTGGAGCAGCTTTTTCATTATGC